>CM060348.1:34170283-34172783 GCA_030674155.1 Stramonita haemastoma
AACAATACTGGCATAGGAAACACCATGTTGTCCATCTGTTTCTCCACTTTTAAAGTGCTTTTTTTCTATAATGCAGACATTCCTCCTGAGTGATTATAAATATAAAGCCAGAGAGGTATTCCTTGTTTGTTTGCTCGTTTGTTTTTTCTCCTTAGTTTATTAATTAATGTTTATTCGCCAAAGGGTGATTGAGACAATGATGCCACTTATTATAGAACAAACATAACCCACTTCTCCCTCCCAACTTAACCACAAGCCCAGTTCTCCCAGCATCCTATCCCCTCCTCCTACCCCCTCTGTTAAACCTCCTTTACCTCTCCCAATATACTTACATCCCTCATCCTGTCCTATCCTCCCCCCTCCTGTCCTATCTCCCTCTGTCTGCCCCCCCCTTCCTCCTACCTATCTCCCCCCCTCGTCCTATCTGCCCCCTCCACCTACCTATCCCCCCTCATCCTATCCCCCCCTCCTGTCCTATCTCCCCCTCCCCCCCCCCCTCCTGTCCTATCTCCCCCCTCCTGTCCTATCTCCCCCCTCCTGTCCTATCTCCCCCCTCCTGTCCTATCTCCCCCCTCCTGTCCTATCTCCCCCTCCTGTCCTATCTCCCCCTCCACCTACCTCCACCCCTCCTCCTGTCCTATCTCCTTATCTACCCACATAAGCACCGCCTCCTCCCCCTCCCCTTTATCCAAGCACAAACACGGGAAGACAGACAACACATCTCCTCCATAGCTCAGAGGATCAGAAGTTAAGGGGAGATCCCTGTTGAGATCTGCCATTCCTAACTCAGCTTAAGTTACTGTAATCTCATTTTTATGGCATGTTATCAAACAAACAATTCCAAACTTTGAAGGTGTTTTCCTATATTAATTTGGAAATGAAAAGAAAGATATATATTTACAATCATTTACTTCATATTGTACGTGTTCCAGACAGGTAAACAGCAATTCCTACAAATTCATGTAAATGTTGTTGCTTCTTTTCCATGATATGTCAACTTTTATCTGGACTACTAAGCAAATTTAAACAATGAAAAATGATTGAATTGTTTAGGATAGTCTCTGAAGGGGAAGTAATATTGATATGAAATAGCCACACAGCATATATGTGTGTATGTGTTTGTTGTGTGTGGTGTGTGTGTGTGTGTGTGTGTGTGTGTGTGTGTGTGTGTGCGTGCGTGCGTGCGTGCGTGCTGCGTGCGTGCGTGCGTGCGTGCGTGCGTGCGTGCGTGCGTGTGTGTGTGTGTGTGTGTGTGTGTGTGAAAATCATGACATTTTGCCGAAAAAGATCTTGTAACATGTTTATATATGGTGGAAAAACTTTGGCAGTTGTTAACTATTTTAGATATTGATGAATTATTTTCAGTGAGAGTAGCAGTTTTGCAAAATGTAAGGAAAATGCTTAATCAAGCAACTAAAGTCATGTTAGTCTGATGACTGCATGGCAAAAAGAACTACCTATACATGTGACACTTGATTTGTTCGATAAAATTTGTTTTACCTGTTTTGTTGTATGGGTGTGAAATTTGAGGTTATGAAAACGTAGTAATAATTAAAAAGTTCCAGTTAAAATTTTAAACTATGTTTTTCGTTTAAAGCGTACGAGTCAAATTCGTTAGTATATGGAGAAGGGGGCAGATACTCCTTGTCTATTTCTGTTCCAATGGTTCGTTTCTGGATGTAGCCCTTGACTTTCATCCTGGAAAGCTATCCTCAAATGTTTACCACAGGATGAAATATGTACATGAAAATCTCTGATTCCATCAGCATGGCTAAATAACATACACAACATTTTAGTGCACAGCAGATTTGACTTTGTGGAAGAAACAGTTTTGTTCAACTATCAATTCTACCAGTTCATGTAATTATCAAAACCTTCTTAATAGAAAAGTCTGTTCATGAATGGAGAGCTGAGCTGTGGGATAATAGTAGATGCCTTTAGTAGAAAAACTATAAAACCAATTAATTTTGAGTACGGAAAAATATATAACTTGTCTGCCAGATGTGTATGTTTGCAGTCTTATGAAATTTAGTTGCAGTTGTCACAAGTTTTCTATTGAGATTGGATGTTTCCATAACATACCATGGGAAGAAAGAGTATGTTCAAAACGCAATATGTCTGTTTTAGGGGGAAAATTTATTCTTATCATGGAATGTTTCCTACTTTAAACATTTATGACAAGATTTTATTCCTCAGCATTTTCTTCAACCCGTGTCCAGTTATGATTTTTGCAGTCTGTGGAAATGTAAATCTTGAAAAGTTCTCCTGTCTTCCTCAAAGCTCATAAATTTGTAGGTTTTTCTTGAAATTTCATTTTGTTGTCTTTCACAAGTGTAGATTGTGTTTTGTACAGAAATTATATACTTTAAAATGTCTGGAATCTTTAATATTGTTTGTTTATCAATTTGGAATGAATTGTTACTTTTCAGTTCCTGTTAGTATTGATAATACTAATTAGTATTGTTGAATTCGTTTGTTATCTTCCATGCCCCAAAGGGGG
>CM060348.1:34175283-34180283 GCA_030674155.1 Stramonita haemastoma
GGGGGGGGGAGAGATACTACCAATAAAAACTAAAACTAAAATAAATAAAAATTAATAAGATAAAAAGAAAGAAGAAAAAAAAAAGTTACGTAAATCATCCTAGATGTTTCAAAAAGAAGAGAGAGAGAGAGAGAGAGAGAGAGAGAGAGGAGAGAGAGAGAGAGAGAGAGAGAGAGAGAGAGAGAGAGAGAGAGAGAGAGAGAGAGAGAGAGAGAGAGAGAGAGAGAGAGAGAGAGAGAGAGAGAGAGAGAGAGAGAGAGGAGGGGGGGGGGAGAGATCACTAACTATTGACACACAAATCAAATTCAATATAGCTATAAAAATGAAATCTACACATTGTAAATAAAATACTCATAGTTCATATATATTATAATGATCAATCTCTGTGAAATAGCCAATGCATTCACAAAAATGAATAACTACACAGTATATTAAAAAAAACACATACTAACTAAATTTAAAACATTGAGATATTAAGACAACATTTATCAAACTCTATAATAGTTAACTTTCAGAGTAACGTTGAAAACATGAGATATGAATACAGCCGTCATCAAGGAGAGAGAGAGAGAGAGAGAGAGAGAGAGGAGAGAGAGAGAGAGAGAGAGAGAGAGAGAGAGAGAGAGAGAGAGAGAGAGAGAGAGAGAGAGAGAGAGAGAGAGAGAGAGAGAGAGAGAGAGAGAGAGAGAGAGATGGTGATATATTATATATATATATATTATATATATATATATATATATATATATATATATATACATATATCCAACAGGATGAGTCTGGTTCAGCATTTTTGATGCATCAAGTGAAATTGAAGGCGAACTTTGAAGGTCGACAATGATTGGTGCTGTTTAGTTGAATCGGGAAGGGAGTTCCACAGCACAGGGCCTGAGTATAGTAAACTAGACTTGAACAAGTCTAATCTTGGGATTGGAACACTTGGCTTTTCAGTATTTCTGGAACGATTCATTGGGAACTTATCTTTTAAGGATGTGGGGGACATCACCTGCCATTATTTTAAACATCAGTATGACCTTTGTTGTATTTCAGTCTTTGTTGTAGGGGGAGAATACCTAACTGAGTGTAATCCACTTCAAGTAAGGTTGTTTTCTTCAGAAGGATAAGTTTTAGAGGCGCGTTTATATAGGCTTAATAACGGTTTCATAGTGTTTGCACTGGCAGAATCCCAGAGGGTTGAAGCATAGTCTATTGAAGATTGTATATAAGCTTGAAAAAATATTTTTTTTGAATGGTAGTCAAGAAAGTGTTTAATTTTAGTTAACTGGTATACTCTTTGGGACAAGTATTTGCATAGATGAGATATGTGGTAGAACCAGCTGAGGTTTTCATCGATTGTTATTCCTAGAACTTTGTGATGAGAGGTTTGTTCGATTGCTTCCTTTCTTATGTGGATTGGGAACTGTTTATGAGGTAAATTTTGTTGCTTTTGTCTGGTGGTGATTAGCATGCATTTTGTTTTTTGGGGGTGAATAGACATGTGGTTCAGTTCTGTCCATTTGACAAGATCATTACAGCTTTGTTGTAATGTAGTTGCAAGAGAGTCAATGTCGTTATGGCTCGTATGTATGGTTGTGTCATCAGCAAATAGTTGATGATGAGGAGAGAGGAGAGGAGAGAGGAGAGAGGAGAGGAGAGAGGAGAGAGGAGAGGAGAGGAGAGGAGAGAGGAGAGGGAGAGGAGAGAGGAGAGGAGAGGAGAGAGGAGAGGAGAGGAGAGAGGAGAGGAGAGGAGAGAGGAGAGAGGAGAGGAGAGAGGAGAGGAGAGGGGAGAGGAGAGGAGAGGAGAGAGGAGAGGAGAGAGGAGAGAGGAGAGGAGAGGAGAGGAGAGGGAGAGGAGAGGAGAGAATGTGTGTGTGTGAATGAGTGTGTGTGTGTGAATGAGTGTGTTGTTCTTCAGTTTAATGTCTATCCACATAAGTGATATTAGACAAAAAAAAAAAAAAAAAAAAAAAAAAAAAAAAAAAAAAAAAAAAAAAAAAAAAAAAAAAAAAGTAAAAACTTTTAACCAATGGTAGAAACAAAAACACAAAAAGTGAACACTAAACGCTGAACAATCAATCAGAAATTTTTAGAAAATTAAGAAACAGCACGAGATTAAAGTCTCTGTCTGGAAACAAGCTACTAACATGTTCATATGCACTACAGTAAACTGTCAATTGGACTCTTCTTCAGCGATAAGGCAAGTTCACACAGCATCACACAGTTACTTAAAATACTGTCCAGAGAGTTCTCACGTGTGATGGGAAGACACTGTTTTAAAACAGGACAGTTAAAAAGAATATGACTGACTGAAATCGTCCCATCACATATGCAACGCACATTTTTAGCATACTTCGTTCGGAAGGCATTTAATTTAAGTCTATTTATGAGACAAATGACCGATCTAAGATGCAATTTATCCAGCCCAAAACGTACACAGAGAATATGGTTAAGGTCAGAAAAGGAAACATGATGATTAGAAAATCCAGCATCTCTTTGTTTTTTTCTTACATGTTTCCAGCATGCATGTTCGATCAAAGTATAATTCTCATCAACAGACATGGGTATATTCAAAGTATCAGCACAATCATAACGCATTGCCGCATTTTTAGCAGCTCTATCCACCTTTTCATTGAATACAATATTGCAATGAGAAGGTACCCAGCAAAAGGTGACATCAGTGCCTCTTAGGATTAGAAAATGTATAAGATGTAATATTTCAGTGATAAGTTCTTGTCTTACTTTTGACCCGGAGTTTTTAAGGGATTGGAGCACTGATTTTGAATCAACACATAAAACCACCTTCACAATGGTCCTGGGAAAATCAAGTAAATAATTTAAAGCCATCAGAATGGCTGTCAGCTCTGCTGTGAAAATTGAGTGATTTTTCCCAATATGGTACAGTTTTTCAACATGTAATGAAGGAATGATGAAAGCCGCACCTCCTTCAGTATTATTGAGTAGAGACCCATCGGTGTATATTTGAAGATGTGATGAGTACTTGTTTATAATATGTTCTTTCACATACGCGCTAAGAATATTACTTCCATTATCTATGAGTGAATGAGTGTGTGTGTATGTGTATGTGTGTGTGTCTGTGTGTTTAGTGTTAGTGTTAGTGTTAGTGTGTGTGTGTGTGTGTGTGTGTGTGTGTGCGTGTGTGTGTGCTGTGTGTGTGTGTGTGTGTGTGTGTGTGTGTGTGTGTGTGTGTGTGGTGTGTGTGTGTGTGTGTGTGTGTCTGTGTGTCTGTGTGTCTGTGTGTCTGTGTGTTTTCTACGATCGTTTAGTGTCCCTGCACAGACAGAAAGACAGACAGACAGACAGACAGACAGACAGACAGACAGACAGACATTCAGACATTCAGACAGACAGACAGACGGACGGATGGACGGATGGACGGATGGACGGATGGACAGACGGACAGACAGACAGACAGACAGACAGACAGACAGACAGACAGACAGACAGACTGCACTAAAGCAATTCCTCCCCTCATTCCTTTATCCTTTCTATGAATGAATGAATGAATGAATGAATGAATGAATGAATGAATGAATGAATGAATGAATGAATGAATGAATGAATGAAAGGACAGATCCATCGATCAATCAATGAATGAATCAATCAATTAATCAAACAATCATTGCACCGTCTCATCAATAACTGTACTGCCAGGCAGTGTGATTTACACACAAAAAAGGAGGACCAAACAAATCAGAGAGAAACGACAGAAAGAAGGATAGACCGAATCACAGAAGGAAAAACAGAAAGATAGGGAAGAAAGAACAAAAAGTTATTTTTTTTTAAAACAATCATCTATTTTATTCCCCGGCTAGAGCTCCGAGGTTCACCAATGGTGCGTTTGCGATCGTTTTTACCTTAAAATAATGTAGTTAGCTGCATTCCAACTTCGGACGTCTATTATGCGTAGGTCCTAGTTTCCGTTACCCCCCCTCCCCCCCCCCCCCCCCCCCCACACACAACACACACCTCTCTGAACTCTGATGTTTGACATGAATGACGGGATATTTAACCTGCATATTTGATTCTCTGCCTATACACACAATTAAGGCATTGGAAGTTCTGCATTTGAGCTTGAAGCTGACCTGGGAGATTGTCAAAGTCCCCCAGCCTTACTTAATTTACCAGACATCGCCGAGATTCCAGTCAAAGATTCCATCCATCTGCGGGATTGAAGTCGAACAGTTTTCATCTCTCTCTCGGCTGAAGGATCAAGTAATGCATGAATGTGTAGGGATGAAAGAGTCAGTCAGACATTTCTCTTCACTCCCTTTCTAATTCGTTCTCTCCTTCAAATCAACCAAATCAATCAATAAATCAATGAAATCAATCAATCAATCAATCAATCAGTCAATCAAACAATCAATCAATCAACCAACCAACCAACCAACCAATAACTCAACCACTCAATGAACGAACCAAATAACCAATCCACCGACCATCCAACCACCCAGTCATATCAGTCACATCAATCAACCAGTCAATCAGTCAGATCAATCAATCAGTCAATCAGTCAATCAATCAATCCCTCACTCACTGAGGTCACACACAGAATACTGTACATACCTGTGGTCATCGTTTAAAGGAGTCACAGTGTATTTCTGGTGTCCGTACAAATTGCCCATACACGCACACTGGCGTGGACGCTGAGGTTTTGTTGGTTTTTGTTGTTTGTTTTTTTCACATCACACACAGACACAGAGAGAAAACACACACACACACACACACTCCTCAAGAACTGTTCTTCAGAGTCAGAGGTATAGTCAGTTCCACACCAGATGAACAACACATCCTGCGAGTGTTGAAGACACAGTACTACACTACACGTTCCGAATATCAACGATGATATTATTGGAGACAGTCAGGATGATGACAGTGGCCGTCATGTTGTTTGAATTCTTCCTGCGGGGGTGAACGCTTTCTGGAAATGGCGTTAAGGACATGCGGGCCTTAAGATATGTAAGACTAGAATCTTCATGGTGA
>CM060348.1:34197783-34201192 GCA_030674155.1 Stramonita haemastoma
ACACACACACACACACACACACACACACACCATACACACACATTCGCGCCGCGTGTGCACACCACCCCCCACCCTCCCCCCCCCCCCCCACACACACCACACACACACCAACACACACCACCCACCCCCACCACCACACCACACACACCACCAGCACACACACACACACACCCACCACACACACCACACCACACACACACACACATACACATAGAGAAATACCCCTAATTATCATATTGGAATTCCTTCTTCATTTTACCAAGCTGCACTGCACATTGCTACGAAGACATGGATACAGGCAGTCAACGCGTCTTGCTGCTGTCAGTGCTGTCGCGTTGTATTACTCCCACAAGAGGAAAGCCTCAGTCAATAGGGGAAATATCCCTTGGGGAAAAATCACAAGAGGGAGGCGATATTGCTAGTTTGTAGATCGGTTACAACAGCCTCAGCAACTGTCAGAGAATTGAGAAAAAACAAGAGAGAGAGAAAAACAAACAAAAAACAATTGAAGAAAAAAGCAGCAGTGCTGAACAAGTTCGCAAGATGGGAACTGAGAAAAATAAGAGGTTCTCTCTCTCTCTCTCTCTCTCTCTCTCTCTCTCTCTCTCTCTTCTCTCTCTCTCCTCTCTCTCTCTCTCTCTCTCTCTCTCTCTCTCTCTCTCTCTCTCTCTCTCTCTCTCTCTTCTCTATTTATGTCTCACTTTTAAAGCGTATGTATATGTATATACGTATGCATACAGCTTGCTGACACGTGTGTATAGTTATAGTGAAGTTTAAAAAGTTAAAGTCTGTCCCGAGCCTATGGCTCACTAGGCCGGTGCTTATCCCGGTTTCTGTGGCGTTAAGCGACTGAGAGTCATAGACTCCCCCCTGGATAGGACGCCAGTCTATCGCAGGGTTAACCCCCAACACAAGGTTGGTACCCCTTTTACACCTGGGTGGGATGAAAAAATAGCCGTAAAGTGCTTTTGTAAGGGCACAACACAACGCCATAGCCGAAAGCTGGGATCGAACCCGCAACCTTTACATTACGAGTCCAACGCCCTAACCACTAGACTACACGGCGCATAGTTATGCGAGCTCGTAAATAAACTTCCTTCAGATAATTGATGATCATTTTGATGACTAGCAATTAAAGGAAGGAAGGTAAGGGGGGATTCATAACAACCCAGACGGGGAGAGGGTGGGTGTGGTGGGGGGGGGGGGGGTTATGCTTTTACTTATTTTCCGTGAGAAAAGTGTGGACACATTTGCAGGGATATTCTCTTTGATCTCTATGTCTGTCTGTCTCTGTGTGTCTGTCTGTCTGGTCTGTCTCACTGTGTCTGTCTGTCTCTATCTCTGTGTGTCTGTCTGTCTCTGTGTGTCTATCTGTCTTTGTGTCTGTCTCTGTGTCTGTTAGTCTCTCTGTGTCGGTCTCTCTGGCTGTCTGTCTGCCTGTGTCTGTTGTGTCTATCGTCTCTCTGCGTCTGTCTTCTGTGTCTGTGTCTCTATCTCTGTGTGTCTGTCTGGTCTCTGTGTGTCTATCTGTCTTTGTGTCTGTCTCTGTGTCTGTCAGTCTCTCTGTGTCGGTCTCTCTGCCTGTCTCTCTGCCTGTCTCTTTGTGTCTATCAGTCTCTCTGCGTCTGTCTGTCTGTGTGTCTGCTGCTTGTGTGTATGTATGCCTTTCAGTCACTCTGTTTGTCTGTCTTTCTGTCAGTTTTTCTGTCTCTGTCTCCGTGTCTGTCTGTCTGTTTGTCTGTCTGTATATATGTCTGTCTATCTGTCTCTCTGTTTCTGTCTCTGTCTCTCTCTCTCTCTCTCACTCTCTTCCTCCCTCTCTCGCTCGGTCTCTCTGTGTCTGTGTCTCTGTCTTCTCTTTCTTCTCTATCTCTGTCTGTCGTCTCGTCTCTCTGTTCTCTGTCTCTGCTCTGTCTCTGTTGTCTCTCTCTTCTCTCTCTCTCTCTCTCTCTCTCTCTCTCTCTCCTCTCTCTCTCTCTCTCCTCTCTCTCTCTCTCTTCATATGAGGGGACGGATAGCCTAGTGGTTAGAACATTGCGCTGGCAATTTGTCGACCTGGGTTCGATTCCGGTCGAGGAGAGTTTTCTCCTGGAGTTAACATCAGTGCTGACTCCACTCTCCCCAAAAGTCCTTCGGATGAGACTGTAAACCGAGGCCCCGAGTGCCAATGCACTCAGAATATCTTGCCCACACGTTAAATCCTGTTTTACATTTCGTAAGAGTAGGCCGTTATGTGCAGGTGGGAACACATGACATTTACAAAACTGCATACACTACGGGGACTGGATGTAAAAAAAAAAACCCCACAAGATGTTTATACCATAATCCTCGATATAAAAGAAATCAATCAATTATCAATCAATCATAATCAATCAATCATCAATCAACTCTCTCTCTCTCTCTCTCTCTCCTCTCTCTCTCTCTCTCTCTCTCTTCTCTTCCCTCTCCTCTCTCCTCTCTCTCTCTCTCTCTCTCTGATGAAAGTGAGGACTCATCGCCTACTGTGTTGTGGCCATGGCATCACTGTATCTGTGCCAGACTGTCCGGGTTCCAATTAGACAGCAGGGCTACTGTTAGTCCCGCCACAGTCACGGTGAAGCCTCAGAGAAATACCCCCTCCTATATAGTTCTGCCCCCGGGGGAAAAACAAACACACCAGAAAAGAGTAAGATGATGGGGACATTTATGCAAAACCCGGACTAACTGTGAATCAGTATGTTCGATGACAGGTCAGCTCGATGGTCAGAGCTCTGGCTTTCCCCCTAAGTAAGGTTAAGCAGCATCGAACTTGGTTACCAAGTGGATGTGTGACTGTTTTGCGCTGCCATAGCTTCAGTACAGTCCCCCAGTTCACCCAGTTGTCAATGGGTACCTGCCCTCTTTTAGGGACAGGGAAGGTAAGGTAAAGCACGAGGGAGAGGGAGATGAGCGCCACTGCCCTCAATATGCAGGCCCCTAGAGAAGCTGAGATCTCTGATGCCTCGCTCCCCTACGAACACACAGGTTATGGGACATCTTGTCCTCCTGTGCCTTGTTTTTGTTGTGGGTTGTTTGGTTTTCTGGTTAGATAGTTGGTTGACTGGCTGGTGGTTGGTTGGTTGGTTGGTTGGTTGGTTGGTTGGTTGGTTAGGATTGGTTGGTTGGTTGGTTGGTTGGTTGGTTGGTTGGTTGGTTGGTATTGGTTTGGTTGGCTGGTTGGTTGGTTGGTTGGTGGCTGGTGGTTGAAGAGAAGTAGAGAAGAAGAAGAAGAAGAGAAGAAGAAGAAGAAGAAGAAGAAGAAGAAGAAGAAGAAGAAGAAGAAGAAGAAGAACAAGAAAGAACAAGAAGAGAACAAGAACAAGAACAAGAACAAGAAGAACAAGAAAAAGAACAAGAAGAACAAGAACAAGAACAAAAACAAGAACAAGAA
>CM060348.1:34201292-34206292 GCA_030674155.1 Stramonita haemastoma
TGTCTGTCTGTCTGGTCTGTCTGTCTGTCTGTCTGTCTGTCTGTCTGTCTGTCTGTCTGTCTCTCTCTCTCTCTCTCTCTCTCTCTCTCTCTCTCTCTCTCTCTCTTCTCTCTCTCTTCTCTCTCTCTCTCTCTCTCTGGGTTTTCCTTTCCTTGTTAGATTTGGTTTAAATTGTGAGTTTTTAGGTTTCATTGATGATAGTTATTTTTATGGAAGTGTGAGTTTTTAAAAAATATTTTTGTTGACTGGTTTGTTTTGATGACGATATAATTTGGCGATGTTCTCTCTCTCTCTCTCTCTCTCTCTCTCTCTCTCTCTCTCTCTCTCTCTCTCTCTCTCTTTCTCTCTCTCTCTCTCTTCTCTCTCTCCTCTCTCTCTCTCTCTCTCTCTTCTCTCTCTCTCTCTTACTCTTCTCTTCTCTCTCTCTCTCTCTCTCTCTTCTTCTCTTCTCTCTCTCTCTCTCTCTCTTTTTGCTTCCTTTCCCTCTCCTTTCCCCTCCAACTTCCACCTTCAGATATTCTATCTAGACTTATTATGGAGAGGAGTATTTTGGTTGTTATGTTGGATTCAAACTGTATTCTTACCATTTGAATATTGAAATGTGTTTTCATATAGTCTTTTGTGTTTAAAAGATTTTATGTTGTTGTTGTTTTTTAATCTGTTTTTTTTTCCCCTTTTATGCCTACTTTGCTTGTTTTTCCCGCTTAACACACACACACCACGCACGCACACACACACACACACACACACACACACACACACACACACAACACACACACACACACACACACACACACACACACACGCACACACGCCACACACACACACACACACTCACACACTCACGCATTATATATTTGTAATGCCTTCTGTTTCATGGTCCTGAATATTTGCTATTTTTAAAATGTTTTTTGCTATGTTATTTTTTTGTTTAAATAATTTATTAGTGTATCCAGTTGGGATGACGCGTTTTGTTGAATGTATTCTGTTTTCTTTTTAAAATATTGTTTGAACTGCTGCTGGTGGTGATGCTGGTATGTAGAGGTAGGGAGGGGGTTTCTTAGCTTTATTCCCTGATCAGGGCAAGGGCCGGATGAAAAAAAGTATGTAATGCTTACTTACTCTGTTACCCTTGAAAAATAAAGATTATTCATTCATTCATTCTCTCTTCTCTCTCTCTCTCTCTCTCTCTCTCTCTCTCTCTCTCTTCTCTCTCTCTCTCTCTCTCTCTCTCTCTCTCTCTCTCTCTCTCTCTCTCCTCTCTCTCTCTCTCTCTCTCTCTCTCTTTCTCTCTCTTTCAATAAATGGACTGCAAACATTGTCTCAGATATCATAGCAAAGATTTTCATTCTTTTGGTATTGCAGGCACGTCATGTGTTGGTAAATAGATGCTCCTGAGAATTATATGATGTACAAGTATGGTAAAAATATGATAAATATGTGTAGAAATATAGAAGTATGTATCATCACATGATAAATGTGTTAGTGATAATCATGGTCGTTTTAATGTGTATCTGACACAGGTGAAAGTGTAATGATTATGTTTTGTAATCTGCTGATTATAGATGACACAACCAAAAGGAACAAAATCTAAACAGTGAAGATTTTCTGTGTCAGGTCACTGGAAACAATTTGCTGTCAAAATATGTTGTGCTTTGTGTTAATCTACATATTAAAATGACATGTTTACAGAATATGGTTTGGAACACCTGGCCACTGTTTGGCTTTGAAACTGGTGTATTGTACCCCCTTCAGTAAGGGGCCATAGCCTATACTGAATAAACATTTCGAGTTCGAGTTCGAGTTCGAGTTCGAGTTCGAGTTCTCTCTCTCTCTCTCTCTCTCTCTCTCTCTCTCTCTCTCTTCTCTCTCTCTCTCTCTCTCTCTCTCTCTCTCTCTCTCTCTCTCTCTCTCTCTCTCTCTCTCTCTCTCTCTCTCTCTCTCTCTCTCTCTCTCCGCTCTCTCGCTCTCTCTCTCTCTCTCAAAATATGATTGTATGCATTGAAGAAATTTCTGGGCGTTTCAATCCAAACACCTAATGACTTAGTGTATGGAGAAACTAACAGGTATCCAATTACTTTAATTTCTATAGTTAAGTGTATTCGTTACTAGCTAAAACTAATACAAATGGAGTCACGTAGACTACCCACAAAGCTTACAAAATGTTGATGAATTTAGATGCGAGAGGTAAGAAAAACTGGGCCACCAGAATAAGATTAAAGTTATATGAATGCGGTTTTGGTTTTGTATGGGAAAATCAAGGTGTAGGGGACGTAACGGGGTTCATTCATATGTTTCGCCAAAGACTGGTAGATTGCAGATGGCAGAATTGGTCTTCACATGTTCAGGAGAGTGATCGATTTGATATGTACAGAATGCTGAACCCTTTGCATTGTTTTCCTGTTTATTTGTCAATGCACTTAGATAGACATCTGAAACGCATAATGACTGAATTCAGATTTGGTATTTCTGATATATATTTACATTCTTGTCGCTATAAATCTGTTAATGGTCGTTATTTGATGTATAATACATACATACATACATACATACATACATACATACATACATACATACATACATACATACATACATACATACATACATACATACATACATACATACTACATACATACATACATACATACATACATATATATATAATATTATATATATATATATATATATATATATATATATATATATATATAATATCACACACACACACACACACACACACACACACACACACACACACACACAACACACAAATTATATATATATATATATATATATATATATATATATATAATTATATATTATATATATATATATATATTATATATTATATATATTGTTTTCTCTATGAAATACTCATTTTGTTTCCCTATCACAGTGGCTTTTTCTACATGCAGACTGTTGCCAGGGACAACTCTCTTACAGTACTGCTGTGGGTACACTAACGTGCGCAGAATGCGTGTTTCACACGGAACGTCGTCAAGTCAAGTCTAAAACATTTATATCTTCATAAAGGAGAAACCACAACACTGACAGGCATAGAGATACGAAATAAACTCGAAGAGACAAGAGAAAG
The DNA here is from genome assembly GCA_030674155.1 of Stramonita haemastoma. Classification (NCBI taxonomy): domain Eukaryota; kingdom Metazoa; phylum Mollusca; class Gastropoda; order Neogastropoda; family Muricidae; genus Stramonita; species Stramonita haemastoma. The sequence goes on from CM060348.1 coordinate 34,204,387, forward strand.
CTATTTCATACTTGACGGACGGATGGCTGGCTGGCTGGATGGCTGGCTGGCTGGCTGGTGCTGGCTGGCTGGATGGATGGATGTGATGGATGGACAGAGGGACGGACGGACGGACGGACAGACGTATGGATGGATGGATACATGGATGGATGAGTCATTGATCTACTGATTGATATAATTATTGTGTGGTTGATGATTGAACGATTGATTGGGGGATTGATTGATTGATTGATTGTTTTATTGATTAATTAATTGATTGATAGATGAACTGATGCAGTGTTTGACTGTTTTATGAATTTATTGATCGATCGATTGATTAATTCATTTATTGAAGAACAGATGCAGTTGGTGACTGATTTAGGAACTGATTGATCGATCGATTGATTGACTGATTGATTGATCGATTGATTGACTGATTTATTGACTGATTGATTGACTGACTGACTGATTGGTTTTCAGAACGCAGACCTGTTTGAGATGGTGGAACGAATTCAAAGTCACCGCATCGATGACCAGAGGTTCGACATGGCTACATTCCTGAGGGTGAGCTCCCTTGCTTTGCGTTTTTTTGTCTGTCTGGTCTGTCTGTCTGTCTGTTTGCCTGTCTGTTTGTCTGTGTGTATGTGTGTCTGTTTGTTTGCCTGTCTGTTTGTGTGTCTGTCTGTGTGTCTGTTTTTTGTCTATTTGTCTGTCTGCCTGTGTGTCTGTGTCTGTCTTTGTGTCTGTGTGTTTGTCTGTCTGTCTGCCTTGTGTGTGTGTGTGTGTGTGTGTGTGTGTGTGTGTGTGTGTGTGTGTGTGTGTGTGTGTGTGTTGTGTCTGTCTGTCTGTTGTCTGTCTGTCTGTCTGTCTGTGTCTGTCTGTCTGTCTGTCTGTCTCTCTCCTCTCTCTCTCTCTCTCTCTCTCTCTCTCTCTCTCTCTCTCTCTCTCTCTCTCTCTCTCTCTCTCTCTCTCTCTCTCTCTCTCTCTCTCTCTCTCTCTCTGCCTGCATTTCTCTATGTGTCTGTTTGTTTGTCTGCTTGTCTGTCTATCTGTCTGTCTGTCTGTATCCTCTGTCTGGATTTCTTTCTCTGTCTGTTTGTTTGTATATCTGTTTCTCTGTATTTTTTTATATTTTATCTGTTTGCTTGTGTGTTTTCTGTCTTTCGTTTTGTCTGTCTGTGTATCTGTATTTTTTGGTGTACGTCTTTTTTCATATTTGTCTGTCTGTCTATCAACCTGTCTGTCTGTCTATCAACCTGTCTGTCTGTCTATCAACCTGTCTGTCTGTCTATCAACTGTCTGTCTGTCTCTATCAACCTGTCTGTCTGTCTATAACCTGTCTGTCTGTCTATCAACCTGTCTGGCTGTTTCTCTGTCTGTGTGTATGCCTGTCTGTCAGTCAAAGGTTTTTGATGGCTTGGAAAGTTTGGGCAAAACTGTATTCTGTGCATTCTTTATGATGAATATGAGTGTCTGTCTGCCTATCTGCTTTTTTATCTGTCTCTATCTCTCTGTCTCGGTTTCTGTCTCTGTGTCTGTCTTCTTGTCTGTCTATCTCTCTGTCTCCTTCTCTGTCTATCTCTCTGTCTTCTTGTCTGTCTATCTCTCTGTCTATCTCTCTGTCTATCTGTCTCCTTCTCTTCTTATTATCTGTCTATCTCTCTGTCTCCTTCTCTGTCTATCTATTTGTTTCCTTCTCTGTCTATCTCTCTGTCTATCTCTCTGTCTCCTTCTCTTCTATATATCTGTCTATCTCTCTGTCTCCTTCTCTGTCTATCTATTTGTCTCCTTCTCTGTCTATCTCTCTGTCTATCTCTCTGTCTCCTTCTCTGTCTATTCTCTGTCTCCTTCTCTGTCTATCTCTCTGTCTATCTCTATGTCTCGGTGTCTGTCTATCTCTCTGTCTATCTCTCTGTCTCCTTCTCTG
>CM060348.1:34211292-34216292 GCA_030674155.1 Stramonita haemastoma
GTAGTGGTTGTGGTTTTGTCATGTTTGTATAATTATTTCCTTTGGAATGGAACGTTGTGGTCTGGTTTGAAGGTAGTGTGTGTGTGTGTGTGAGTCTTTTGATATTGTTTGTTTATGATTTTGTGATGAATTCTTGCTTTTCAGTTCCTGTTGATATTGATAATACTTTTGGATGTTTTGCTGTAAGGTTTCTTTTCTCCTGTTGAACTTGTTTGTTATCCTCGATGCCCCAAAAGGGGTGAAAGGAATTAAATCTGGTGTGTGTGTGTGTGTGTGTGCGTGCGTGCGTGCGTGCCTGTGGTGTGTGTGTGTGTGTGTGTGTGTGTGTGTGTGTGTGTGTGTGTGTGTTGTGTGTGTGTGTGTGTGTGTTGTATGTGAATCGTGGACTGTCTACCAACGCCACGCCAAGAAACTAAATAACTTCCACACCACCAGGCTGAGGAAACTACTTGGCATAAGATGGCAGGATAGGGTACCAGACACAGAAGTCCTCACTCGTGCCGGGCTCCCAAGCATCCCTACCATCCTGATGAAAGCCCAGCTTCGCTGGGCTGGTCATGTAGCCCGCATGCCAGAGTACAGGCTACCTAAGAAGCTTCTGTTTGGTGAGCTCCAGTACAGCAAGCGCTCCCAGGTCGGCCAGAAGAAACGGTTTTAAAGACACTCTGAAGGCATCACTGGAGGCCCTCAACATCGACCCGTCATCATGGTAGCAGATAGCTTCAGACAGAACCAAGTGGCGGGCCACTGTTCACGACGTTGCCCGCGAATATCAAAGCGACAGGAAAGCTGCTGCAGAGAAGCGCAGGCAGGACAGAAAGAACAATGCCTTGAAGCCCCCGGCACCTGCTACCATTCCCTGTCCCCACTGCAGCAGAACTTTCCCAGCGCGGATTGGGCTTATCAGCCATCTCCGCACTCACCGATGATGACCTCCCCACCCCCCTCCAGGATGATCGGATGGTCCTCGTCGCTCCGATGGACGAACAAGAAGATTGAGTGTGTGTGTGTTGTTGTGTGTGTGTGTGTTGTGTGTGGGTGTGGTGTGTGTGTGTGTGTGTGTGTGTGTATGTGTGTGTGTGTGTGTGTGTGTGTGTGTGTGTGTGTGTGTGTGTGTGTGTGTGTTTTGTGTTGTGTGTGTGTGTGTGTGTGTGTGTGTGTGTGTGTGTGTGTGTTGTGTGTGTGTGTGTGTGTGTGTGGTGTGTGTGTGTGTGTGTGCTGTTGTGTATGTGTGTGAATGTGTGTTGTGTGTGTGTGTGTGTGTGTGTGGCGTGCGTGCGTTCGTGCGTGTGTGTGTGTGTGTGTGTTGTGTGTGTGTGTGTGTGTGTGTGTGTGTGTGTGTGTGTGGTGGTGTGTGTGGTGTGTGTGTGTGTGTGGAGGGGAGAACTGCATGCGTAGTATATATATATATATATATATATATATATATATATATATATATATATATATATATATATATATATATATATATATATATATATATATATATGAATGGTGTTTTATGTCTGTTTTTATGCATGCACGATTTCTTTTGGTGTAGACATTAGCTGTGAGGATGGGTGGTGCATTTGGCTTGCTGTGGTATATAGTATGTGACGGTTTTGTTGTTGTGTGTGTGTGTGTGTGTGTGTGTGTGTGTGTGTGTGTGTGTGTGTGTGTGTGTGTGTGTGTGTGTGTGTGTGTGTGTGTGTGCGCGAGTGTTGTGTGTGCGAGTGTGTGGGTGTGGGTGTGGGTTTGGGTGTGTGTGCATGGGCGTGTATGTGTGTGTGTGTTTAGAGAAAGATAGAGAGAGAGAGCACTGAACACTGAACACTGAAAGAATTTACTGTACTTCGGCCTTTGGCCACAATACAATTCAAAGGGAAGGGAAAAAAATGAAATAATACTTCACGTGCACATAGTCTTCGGTAATACATTGCCATGATTATACACCTTGGCATGTACCGGGACTGGTCTTTTTCCTTTTTCTTTTTTTTAATGCTTGCGCTGACATTGTCAGGTATAACTCTAGTGTCGAGTTTGGTCCCAGTTTAGTTTTGTGTATTGTTTTGTTCTGTAACCTTCAGCTAAGATCTGTTTGTATTGTTGGTTTAAGTCCATTTATTTGGGATTTTGGAGTGTGCATTTTTCAGGAGCACAGTGTAGGTACATGCCAAGGTGTATAACTAGGGCGCTGTATTACTGAGGACTACATGGAGTTATGTTTCTTTTTCCTCTTTTTTTTATTCTCTTCTATCCATTTGAGAGAGACAGAGAGAGAGACACAGAGAGAGAGAGACAGAGACAGAGAGATACAGAGACAGAGAGAGAGACAGAGACACAGAGAGAGAGAGAGACAGAAAGAAGAGAGAGAGAGGGTGGGGGGGGGGGGGGGTGAGAAAGAGAAAGATTTGATTTATTCTTTTATATCGAGGATAATGGAATAAGTACTCTTGTGCTTTTTTCACATCCAGGACTTTCGGGGAGAGTAGAGTCAGCACTGATGTTAACTCAGGAGAAAAATCTCCTCGACCAGACACGGGTCGTCGAGAGAGGAGAGAGAGAGAGAGAGAGAGAGAGAGAGAGAGAGAGAGAGAGGAGAGAGAGAGAGAGAGAGAGAGAGAGAGAGAGAGAGAGAGAGAGAGAGAGGAGAGAGAGGAGAGAGAGGAGAGAGAGAGAGATATCAAATCAAATCAAATCAAGCAAGTCAAATCATATAAAACAAAAATGGATATCCCATGTAAGGCAACTACAAGCCTGATAGTAAATGCCGTTCATCATCTCAAAAAGACACAAGAAAAGCTACGCAGACAAGAAAAGAAAAAAGAAAAAGGGTGGCGCTGCTCTTGTGGCGATGCGTTCTCCCCGGGGAGAGCAGCCTAAATTTCAGGTAGATAAATCTGCTGTGACTTTAAACACTGAAAGCTATACTCGCCTTTACTTTCTGAGTCATATAGTATCTTCTATCAAGTTCTTATCAAAAAAAAAAAAAAAGAGAAAATGTTGCTCACTTTCTTTTCTTTTTTTACAGATTCTAGAAAAATAATGTATTAAAAAAAATGCACTGCATTTTTCCTGTATTTATTTCGGGTATTGAGGACATAGAGCAATACCAGGTAGTCACGAAAAAGTTGGAAATGATCATCAAAATGAATTGAGGATTACTTGTGTTCCTTAAGGGCCGACCCCCGCGCAGGCAGAATCATTGTGGAAAATCTGGCAGACGACAAAGAACGTAAAGGAAGAGGAGGGGCACAATGTTTCCTAGAAAACTAAACACACACACACACACACACACACACACACACCACACACACACACACACACACACACACACACACACACACACACACACACACACACACACACACATTCCAGTGTACCAAATTTAGTGTAAAATCACACAAGTTTTGGTCAGAGGCTCTTTGTTTTAACAAAAGCGAGTGTGGGATGATGATGATGATGATGATGATGATGATGATGATGATGATGATGATGTGAGTGGATGCGATGAGTGATGTGACGATGTGTGATGATGATGATTTGATGATGATGTGGTGAGTGGTGGATGGGGTGAGATGGCGTGGTGGTGGTGACGATGGTGATGATGATGTTTGATGGTGATGATGGTGATGATGATGACGGTGATGATGATGACGGTGATGGTGATGATGTGATGACGTGATGTGATGATGGATGATGGTGATGGTGATGATGATGATTGATGATGATGATGGATGATGGTGATGATGTGATGATGATGATGATGGTAGGTGGTGGGTGGTGGTGGTGGTGGTGGTGGTGGTGGTGGTGGTCTGTCTGTTTCTCTCTGTCCTAGCTACCACCACACCACCACCACCACCACCACCACTACTACTACTACTACTACTACTATACTATACTACTACTACTACTACTACTACTACTACTATACTACTACTACTACCGCTGCCGCGCTGCTGCTGCTGCTGCTGCTGCTGCTCTGTGTGGTGTGTGTGTGTGTGTGGTGTGTGTGTGTGTGTGTGTGTGTGTGTGTGTGTTGTGTGTGTTGTTGATGATGAATGTGATGTGGATGTGGCTGATGATTGATTGTTTGTTTGTGTGTTGTGCTGTTGTGTGTGTGTGTGTGTGTGTGTGTGTGTGTGTGTGTGTGTGTTGTGTGTGTGTGTGTGTGTGTGTGTGTGTGTGTGTGTGCTTGGTGTTGTGTGTTGTGTGTTTTGTGTTTGTTGTAGTGTGGTTGTGTGGCTGGGTTTGTGTGTCATGTGTTTTTTTGCTGTTTGTTGTGCTGTTTATTGTTGTTTGTAGTCTGTTTTTCTGTCTGCCAGCGTACTGATGATGTAGTACTGTTGAGTATTTGAAAACCGTCGAGGGTACTTGTTTTGTTTGTTCTGTTTTTCTGTCTTCTTTGTCTGTTTTTCTGTCTGTTTTTTGTCTGTTTTGTCTGTCTTGTCTCTGTTGTTTTTATCTGTCTATTCTTTGTCTTGTTTTTCTCTCTGTTTTCTATCTGTTTTTCTGTCTGTCTTCTGTCTGTTTTTCTCTCTGTTTTTCTGTCTGTCTTGTGTCTGTTTTTTCTCTCTGTTTTTCTGTCTGTCTTGTGTCTGTTTTTCTCTCTGTTTTTCTGTCTGTCTTGTGTCTGTTTTTCTCTCTCTGTTTTTCTGTCTGTCTTGTGTCTGTTTTTCTCTCTGTTTTTCTGTCTGTCTTGTGTCTGTTTTTCTCTCTGTTTTTCTGTCTGTCTTGTGTCTGTTTTTCTCTCTGTTTTTCTGTCTGTCTTGTGTCTGTTTTTCTCTCTGTTTTTCTGTCTGTCTTGTGTCTGTTTTTCTCTCTGTTTTTCTGTTCTGTCTTGTGTCTGTTTTTCTCTCTGTTTTTCTGTCTGTCTTGTGTCTGTTTTTCTCTCTGTTTTTCTGTCTGTCCTTGTTCTGTTTTTCTGTCTGTCTTGTGTCTGTTTTCTTCTGTTGTTTTTCTTGTGTTTTTTTCTCTCTGTTTTTCTGTCTGTCTTGTGTCTGTTTTTCTCTCTGTTTTTC
>CM060348.1:34233792-34237074 GCA_030674155.1 Stramonita haemastoma
AAGAAGAAGAAGAAGAAGAAGAAGAAGAAGAAGAAAAAAGAAGAAAAAGAAGAAGAAGAAGAAGAAAAAAAGAAGAAAAAAAAAGAAAAAAGAAGAAGAAAAAGAAGAAGAAGAAAAAAAGAAAAAAGAGAAAAAAGAAAGAAGAAGAAAGAAGAAGAAAAGAAAAAGAAGAAGAAAAAAAGAAGAAGAAGAAAAAGAAGAAGAAAAAAAAGAAGAAGAAGAAAGAAGAAGAAAGAAAGAAAAAAAGAAGAAGGAAGAAAAAAGAAGAAGAAGAAGAAGAAGAAGAAAAAAGAAGAAAAAAAGAAGAAGAAGAAGAAGAAGAGAAGAAGAAAGAAAGAAAAAAGAAGAAGAAGAAGAAAAGAAGAAGAATTTTGTGGAAGAGAAGAAGAAGAAGAGAAGAAGAAGAAGAAAAAAAAGAAGAAGAAGAAGAAGAAGAAGAAGAAGAAGAAGGAAAAAGAAAAAAAGAAAAGAAAAAGAAGAAGAAGAAAAAAGAAGAATTGTTGAAGAAGAAGAAGAAGAAGAAGGAAGAAGAAGAAGAAAAAAAAAGAGAAAGAAGAAAAGAGAAGAAGAAGAAGAAGAACAAGAAGAATCCTTCACAAAAAAAAAACGTTTTCTGAAAAAAAAAAAAAAAAAAAAGGCCCCTCCTTATACCTTTAAAAAAAATAAAAGGGGGAGATAAATTAATGACAAAACGATAAAAAAGCAAAAACAGCTCATTTTTTTTCAATGTTGACAGACAGTTGTGAGACATGGGAGTTTTTTTATTACCAGATGCATTGTTTATTGTCTTTTGACGATTATGTTCAATTTCTTTTAACTTTCTTTTCAAAATTGTGAATTAGACGGAAATGTGGGAGAGAGAAAAAGAAAGACAGGGGGGAAGGGTGGCGTGTGAATGTCAGGGGAAGAGGGGCGTAGTTGGTAATGTATGGAGATGGAATTTTGGGGGTTAATAGGGCCTACATGTGGATTGATAAAAAAAAAGTCCTAAAGGTTACTTACCTAATAAACTACCTTGAACAAAAAGGAAAAATGCAGTTCTAACAATTCTTAACAAAAGAAAGTAAGACGATTATGTCGAAAATTTTACTTTGTGTTTGCACTCCTGCCTTTGGAAGAGAGAGGAGAGAGAGAGAGAGGGAGAGAGAGAGAGGGATGAGGAGAGGGGGAATTGGGAATGAGAGGAGAGAGAGAGAGAGAGAGGGAGAGAGAGAGAGAGAGAGACAGACAGGACAAACAGACGACAGACAGACGGGACACGACAGACGACAGACAGACGACAGACAGACGACAGACAGTGCTGGGGGGGGAAAAAACAACAACAACAATAACAACAACAACAGGAACAACAACAACAACAACAACAACAAAATTATTGATTGTGTTGCAGACCAGCGAAGAGGAGCTCTTTTAAATTTTCCCCACGGGGGGCAGCGATGGAGGGAGTTTTGATTGATTGGTCTCGGGTTTTAAACTGAAGGATTTCATTGGGTGAGCTGTCTTGACCTCATTTCGGGTGTGGATTTTGCAGGTTGATTAAAGTATTATTTTTTTCTGATTTTTTTGTTTGTTTTTTTTCTTTTTTCTATTGTTGTATCATGATTGGGTTTTTTTCTTTCTTTTTTTTCAGTTTTAGGGGTTTTTTTTGGTGGTTGATTAGTTTCTTGAGTGGCTTGGTGGTGGGGGGGGGGGGGGGGGGGCGGGGAGGGTTTGTGGGGGGGGTGGTTGTTTTTTTTGTTTTTGGTAGTTCTTCTTATTGTTGTTGTAGTTGTTTTGTTCTTGTTGCTATTGTTGTTTTTGTTGTTTTGTTGTTTTTGTTGTTGTTTTTATTTTTCTTTTCTTCTTTTCTTCTTCTTCTTCTTCTTTTCTTCTTTTTTCTTGGCAATTTCTTCGCAATTTTCGCAATTCTTTTCTTCTTCTTCTTTTCTTCTTCTTCTTCTTCTTCTTCTTCTTTTTCTTCTTCTTCTTCTTCGCGGTGGTAGATCAATCTAGTGATAGTTCGGATGAGGATGGTCTCAGTGATGGGTAGCTGCATATATCTTCGGTTTCGGGGCGGATTGACACCCAGCACTGTCAGGAAGGCTCGGAGTCGGTGTACACCGTGTTCAAGAAAAAAGGAGGTCATGTTCCATGTCTCCACTTTACTGCGCATTCTTCTGTGATACAGCAGGGTGAGGTGAGTATGTGTGTGTGTGTGTGTGTGTTGTGTGTGTGTGTAGTGTGTGTGTGTAGTGTTTGTGTGTTTGTTGGGGGTGTGTGTGGTGTGGTGTGTGTTGTGTGTGTGTGGTGTGTGTGGTTGTTTGTGTGTGTGTAGTGTGTGTGGGTGTTTGTGTGTGTTTGTGTGTGTGTGTTTTAGTTTTGTGTGTTTTAGTGTGTAGTGTAGGGTAGGATTGTTAGTGAGTTGTTGTTTGTGTGTGTGCTGCGTGTGTTGTGTGTGGGTGTTGTGTGTGTGTGTGTTTGGGTGTGTGTGGGGTGGTTGTGTGTGTGTGTGTGTTGTGTGGGTGTAGTGTTAGTGTAGTGAGTGTTAGTGTAGTGTAGTGTAGTGTTGTAGTGTTGTGTGTGTGTGTGTGTGGGGGTGTGTGTGGTGTGTGTTGTGTATGTGTGTGTGTGGTTTTTGTGTGTTTGTGTGTGTGTGGTGTGTGTGTGTGTGGTGATGTGTGTTTTTGGTGTGCGGGGGGTGTGTTTGTGTGTGTGTGTTGTGTGTGTGTGGTGTGGGGTGTGTGTGTGTGTTGTGTGTGTGGTGTGTGTATTTTGTGTGTGTGTGTAGTGTAGTGTAGTGTAGTGTTTGTGTATGTAGTGTGTGTAGTGTAGTGTAGTGGGTTTTGTGTTGTGTGTGTGTGTGTGTGTGTGTGTTGTGTGTGTATTTGTGTGTGTGTATGTGTGTGTGGGGGTGTGTGTGTGTGTGTAGTGTGTAGGTTTTGTGTAGTGTGGTGGTGTGTAGTTAGTGTAGTGTGTGAGTTGTAGTGTAGTGTAGGTGTAGTGTTTGTGTGTGTGTGGTGTGTGTGTGTGTGTGTGTGTGTGTGTGAGTGAGTGTTTGTGTGTGTGGTGTGTGTGTGTGTTGTGTGGTGTGTGTGTGTGGTGTAGGGGTTGTAGTGTTGTGTGTAGTGTGGGGTTGTGTGTATGTGTGTGTGTGTGTGTGTGGTGTGTAGTGTTTGTGTGTGTTAGTGTAGTGTAGTTGTAGTGTTTGTGTGTGTAGTGTTGTGTGTGTGTGCGGTGTGTGGTGTGTGTGTGGGTGTGTGTGTGTGTGTGTGGTGTGTTTGTGTGTGTGTGTGTGTGTGTGTG
>CM060348.1:34267174-34334674 GCA_030674155.1 Stramonita haemastoma
CTTCCCCCCCAAAAAAAAACAACCAAAAAAAAAAAAACTTAGACATGAGAAAAGTTTAAATTTAACAAAGTGTGAACATTAAACATCAATAATGTAACTACAACAAATTTTCAAGTGGACTGTGCAATAAACATCTAGCAATGGCAAAGGCTAACTTTGAATTTTCAAATACATTTTTCAGAGACTGCTTGGAAAATACAGGTAAGAGGGGCTTGACAGTGAGTGCTTTAAAAAATATTTATATATTTATATTAAAGTTTTGCATATAAACAGAAGACAAGCGGTCATTAAACACCGATAGTATCATCTCTACCCCTCAGCTCTACCACTGTTTAATGCATAAATGCACATGAATGACGTTCCGCCACATAAGGAGTCTCCTTGCACCAGGGTTCAAATTTTAGTTCTTGACTTGGTTTTAATTTGCAATGAAATGGCTTCACAAATACAAAAAGGAGATTGAAAATCAAACAATTCCATCAAATGTTACTACAGCTTGAAATGATAGACTGCAGGAAATGACAAAGTGAGACAGGGACAAGTTAAGCCGAGTGGCATAAAAGGTAGTCAGAATGAAGGCTTGGCTATTTTCAAAAAAACACATTTAAAGACAGAGAAAAACCAAACAAATTATACCTTGATATTTCACTATAAGGTAGAATAATGGCTATAGTTTTATAATCAATCAAAATCTCAAAATGGACAACCTCACCTCCACCTGCCTAAAATGGCTCTTAGCGGAAAAGTGGATTAGGTGCTAAGCAACTCATGTTTTGGTGGAGGGTCACATATAATATTAATACCTATATGATTTTGAATTGACAGTGAGTACAACTGCACACCTTTCTTCTTATTTTATATTTTTTTCTTCTTTCTTTTCTTTTTCCATGGGGGTCAGACAGGCTTATAAAGGAATGAAGGTAGTGTGTGCGTGTGTGTGTGCGTGTGTGTGTGTGTGCGTGTATGTGTGTGTATGTGTGTGGGCACGCACAGGGGTGTGTGTGTGGGGGGGGGGGGGGCACGCACAGGTGTGTGGTGTGTGTGTGTGTGTGTGTGTGTGTGTGTGTGTGTGTGTGTGTGTGTGTGTGTTATATTACTTTCAGTCCTTGTGCGTTTGCGGTTTTGTCTATGTTGTCATCTTGTTCCCACTGGCACAGAATGGTCTACTCTTCCCAAAGGCTGAACAGGTTTCAATAAGTGCCCAAGATGTTCTGCATGCGTTCATACACACAGGACTTTGGTTCACAGTCTCATCTGAAGGACTTTTCAGGGGAGTGAAATCGCCACTGACGTTAGCTGCAGGAAGCGGGGGGTGGGGATCTCCGTGAACGGGTGTGTGGGGGGTGGCCCAAAGCTGGATTCAAACCTGGGCTGTCAGATCATGAGCGCCACGCTTTAACCACCCGCCCCCTGTGACACACAGAGGGAGAAATGGCTGACTGGTTAGCTAGTTGACTCGTGGATCCTTTCATTTTTCATTTGTTGTTGTTGTTGTTGTTGTTGTTGTCTTTTCTATTTTTTTGTATCTATTCCTTTATATCGAAGATAATGGAATAAGCGCTCATGTGCTTTTTTTTTTATATCTAGTCCTCGTGTGTATGCAGTTTTGTAAATGTCATCCGTTCCCACCGGCACACAATGGCCTACTCTTACGAAAAGCGGAACAAGATTTAACGTGTGCGCAAGATGTTCTGCAATATGTTCTGTCTGATGTTGACAGACAGACGTTCACACGGGGCCTTGGTTTACAGTCTCATCCGAAGGACTTCTGGGGAGAGGAGTCAGCACTGAAAAATCTCCTCGACCGGGAATCGACCCGGGTCGTAAATTGCGAGCGCAATGTTCTGACCACTAGGCCATCCCGTCCCCTTTGTTGTCGTTGTTGTTGTTGTTGTTGTTGTTGTTGTTGTTGTTGTGTTTTCGTTCACATCCTTGGCTAGAGTTCCCAGTGTCACCAATAGTGAGGTTTCTGCAACCCGTTTCCCCACCACCCCTCCTCCCCTCCCTCCCTCCCTGCCTGTCCTTCACACACACGGCAACCATTTAGGCAGCCGCTTTTCCGACCGGAGATATTGTCTGAACACGACACCTGTGTGCAGGCTGGTTCTTTGTTGTTTTTTTCCTGTCAACAGTCCCTACCTACACACAATGGCCTCCTCCTCTTTCAAAGGCGAAACAGGTTGTAGGGAGTGTGCAAGATTGAACTGGCGTCTGTTTCGGTGATGGTGAAAGGATTGACTGGTTGGCTGACTGATTGGCTGACTGGTTGGCTGACTGATTGGCTGACTGGTTGGCTGACTGATTGGCTGACTGGTTGGCTGACTGGTTGGCTGACTGATTGGCTGACTGGTTGGCTGACTGATTGGCTGACTGGTTGGCTGACTGATTGGCTGACTGGTTGGCTGACTGGTTGGCTGACTGATTGGCTGACTGATTGGTCGATGGGGAACGGGATAGCATAGTGGTCAAAACATTGCGCTCGCCATTTGACGACCCGGGTTCGAGTCCCGTTTGAGGGGATTTTTCCTCTGGAGTTAACATGAGTGCTGACTCCACTTTCCCCAAAAGTACTTTAGGTGAGACTATAAACCGAGGAGTCCCGTTTGAGGGGATTTTTCCTCTGGAGTTAACATCAGTAGCCTACTGACTCCACTTTCCCCAAAAGTACTTTAGGTGAGACTATAAACAGAGGAGTCCCGTTTGAGGGGATTTTTCCTCTGGAGTTAACATCAGTACTGACTCCCCTTTCCCCAAAAGTACTTTAGGTGAGACTATAAACCGAGGCCTCGTGTGCAAAAGCATGCAGAAAGAATAGGTCATTGTGTCATTGTGTGCCGGGGGGAAAAGAAAACACAATATCCAGAACTGTGCATACACACGGAGACTGTATGTAAACAAGGACATGAGTGTTTATTCCATTATCCTTGATATAGACGAATAAAAGAATAGATAGATAGACAGACAGACAGACAGACAGACAGACAGACAGACAGACAGACAGACAGACAGACAGACAGACAGACTGACGAATGAATGAATGAATGAATGAATGAATGAATGAATGAATAAATAAATAAATAAATATTTTTTTAAAAAGTAATTGCGTGTCAGTTGTATGGATTTGTATTGTTTTTTTTGTTGTTGTTTTTTCTGTTTCAGCATTGAATGTGATTTTAGGACACATTGAGCAGCTGAGATCGGAGGTTCACAAGGTGAAGTCACAGCATCAGGACCTGCTACAGCACACCGTGAGTCATCGCTCGTGTGTGTGTATGTGTGTGTGTGTATGTGTGGTGTGTGTGTGTGTGTGTGTGTGTGTGTGTGTGTGTGTGTGTGTGTGTTGTGTGTATGTGTGTGTATGTGTGTGTGTGTGTGTGTGTGTGTGTGTGTGTGTGTAGTGTAAGTGTGTGTGTGTGTGTGTGTGTGTGGTGTGTGTGTGTGTGTGTGTGTGTGTGTGTGTGTGTGTGTGTGTGTGTGGTGTGTGTGTGTAGTGTGTGTGTGTGTGTGTGTGTGTGTGTGTGTGTGTGTGTGGTGTGGTGTGTGTGTGTGTGTGTGTGTGTGTGTGTTGTGTGGGGTGTGTGTGTAGTGTGTGTGTGTGTGTGTGTGTGTGTGTGTGTGTGTGTGTGTGTGTGTGTGTTGATACAAAGCATTTCAGTACAAAGCGGATTTGATTGTTTGTGGGAGAGACAGTTTTGTTCAACTATCAATTCTACCAGTTCACATGTCAAAGCCTTCTTAATAGATAAATTTGTTAATGAATAGAGAGCTGAACTATTGGATAATAACAGATGCCTTTATTACAAAAACTATAAAATCGATTTTGGTATGGAAAAATATATAACTTGTCTACCGGATGTATATGTTAACACTCTTATGAAATTTCGTTGCAGTTGTCACAAACTTCCTATTGAGGTTGGACGTTTCCATAACATACCACGGGAAGAAAGAGTATGTTCAAAATGCAATATGTCTGTTATAGGGGATGGATTTCATTTTATCATGGAATGTCCCCAATTTACACATTTACGGCAAGATTTTATTCCTCAGCATTTTCGTCAACCCATGTCCAGTTATAATTTTTGCTGGCTGATGAAATGTAAATCTCGAAAAGTTCTTCTGTCTCTATCAAAATTCATAAGAGTTGCAGGTATTTTTTAAAAATTTGATTTGATGCCTTTAACCAGTGTAGATTGTGTCTTTTACAGAAATTTACATACCTTTAAATAAAATGTCCCAAGTCTTTAATATTGATTGTTTATTATTTTGCGATGGATTCTTGCTTTTCAGTTCCTGTTGATATTGAGAATACTTTTGGATGTATTGCTGTAAGGTTTTTTTTCTCCTGTTGAACTTGTTTGTTATCCTCCATGCCCCAAAAGGGGTGAAAAGAATCTTTAATCTTGAATCTTGTGTGTGTGTGTGTGTGTGTGTGTGTGTGTGTGTGTGTGTGTGTGTGTGTGTGGTGTGTGTGTGTGTGTGCTCTGTGTGTGTATGCTCTGTGCGTGTATATGCTCTCTGTGTGTGCTCTGTGTGTGTATGCTCTGTGTGTATTCTCTGTGCGTGTATATGCTGTGTGTGTGTGTGTGTGTGTGTGTGTGTGTGTGTGTGTGTGTGTGTGTATGCTCTGTGCGTGTATATTCTGTGTGTGTGTGTGTGTGTGTGTGTGTGTGTGTGTGTGTGTGTGTTTGTGTGTGTGTGTGTGTTCAGGAGTCCAGCCAAGACACGGGAGTGTCTAAGAGAAGGCAGGAGTTGTCTGCCCACATGTGTGCGGCGCTGCAGAAAACCATTCACCATCTGAGCCACTGCCAGCACCTGTTCCAGTCCGCCCTCCCCCTGTCAGAGTCCAGCGTCTGAGTGACACGCAGGGGTTGGAGGGGAGGGGAGGGGTGGGAAGGGGGGCGTGGTTCAGAACACCCACCTGACTCTGTTGTCCACGGTTAGAACTCCATACTTTAGTCTGTTGGACCTGTTGGCTATGGTTAGACGACCGTCTCCGATACTGTCGACACTTTTTGCCATGGTGAAGAGGACGTCAGCCGAAGCTGTGGTAAAGACTTCTTCTATATTTAGCGACCCTACAGAGACAGCAGATAGTAACCACAAGTTGTTTTTTTGTTGTTTTTTTCTTTTCACTGGTCGACAGAAGTGTTGGTCGATGTGTCGGACAGGCGGTCTACAGGCTGTGTGGTGGTTCTCAACGTTTTCACCGACAAGGACATGCAATGATCGCATCTCAAGATCTGATTCGTGGCTTCATGATCTCGTCTCTGAGTCCAGTTTGAAAGCTGTGTTTCAACGCTAAACGTGAGGACAGTGAAAGTCAATAGGTCTAACCATCTCCAATATCTCTTCTATGTTTTTTGTTTGATTCTTCGTCACGTGTGGCTGTGTGTGTGTGTGTGTGTGTTCATTTTTTTTTTACGTCTATCCACTTACCAAGTGGTTTTAGACAGCACGGGTGTGGACAATGCTTATGGTGCTGTGTTCCTCAAGTTGCCCAAATCCTGTGTTAGAGGTTCTCCAAGCAAATTGCTCAGAAACGGTGTGCGTGTGAAGGCCTTGTCTTCAATCTCTGACGCCTGCTGTGTGCTGTACAGTGCACAACACCACCCGGGGTGGTATGGATCTTTTCACTCTCACAGTTCAAAGCAAGCGTTGAGGTGCCCTGGTGGTGTTTTTTGTGTGTGTGTTGTTTTGTTTAAGTTTGTTTCGAGTTTGTTTTTTTTCCCCCCAGCTGTTTTATACACATCTACAGCCATTCATTGGACCAATCTGAAGTGGGAGGGTAACAAACAAACACAAAAAACAAACAAATAAAAAAATCGGGCTGTGTGCCTGTGCAGAGCCTCACAGCTGCAAAAACTATGCTCATGCGGGGGTGTGGTCAGGTCAAGGCCTGACGAGTTATCTTCTGTCGAAGACCCTGAAAGGGACTCCTAAAAAAAAAAAAAAAAAAAAAAAAAAAAAAAAAAACCCAAAGCGCCACTAAACTGGATGGGAATACACACAAGCGTTCCATGACTTTTTGAAATAGACTTTTTTTCCCCTTTATGTAAGTGTTCATATGCTGGATTGTATAACTAGTATTATTACGCTTTAAAAAAAAAACACACGAAGAAATGAATTGTAAAGTGTGCATTTCTCTAGAAAATAAAAGAGAGAGAGAGAAACAGACAGACAGACAGACAGACAGACAGACAGACAGACAGACAGACAGAGAGAGAGAGAGAGAGAGAGAGAGAGAGAGAGAGAGAGAGAGAGAGAGAGAGAGAGGGGTGAGGAGAGTGGGTAGAGTGAATGAGTGTGTGAGTGAGTGTGTTTGTGTTATGTGTGTGTGCGTGCGTGCGTGCGTGCGTGCTTGCGTGTGTGTATGTGTGAGCGCAACACACACACACACACACACACGCACGACACACACACACACGCACGCACGCACGCACCAGCACGCACAGCACGCACCACACACACACACACACACACACACACACTCAGGGACACTTTACCTGTTGAAAGCCATGTGGTTGTACTATGTAGGTGACTGAGGCTGATTGCTCACACAAACCAACCCAGCATAACTGTAGGACAGGTGTCGCTTGGTTTATTGATACCTGTGGTCATCATTATTGTACCTAGTTACATTAATAACATTCTAGTTGATACTATTGATCTTATACTATAATAAACAGATGGCCTCAGATATTTTTTAACATTTTTTTTTTCTTTCTTGGTGTAGTAGTTGTCATTATCTTCTTGAATACTGGTTCGGATGCATGTCTTCAAATCCTCACTGTGGTCAATGAGGTTGGTTTGTGCTGTAATGCGCATTGGTTCAAACATGTGATGGGGAGAGAGTTCAGGACTGTCTGTTGAGAGGTGGACATCTTCCAGTAAGACTAGGTCCTGGCATTGTCATCGTGATTGCTATGACGATTATGATCCTTGTTTTTGGTATTGTTGTTAGTGTTGTTATGATCCGTATTGTCATCATTATCAACATCATCGTCATCATCATCGTCATCGTCATCATCGTCGTCGTCATCATCATCATCTCTTCATCTCATCATCATCATCATCATCTTCTTTTCTTTTCTTTTTTCTTCTTCTTCTCTTCTTTTCTTCATTCTTCTTCTTCTTTTTCTTCTCATCATATCATCATCATCATCATCATCATCATCATCATCATCATCATCATTGTTTTGATTATTGTTATTATATCATCATCACCTCACCATCATCATCATCGTAATCATCATCATCATCATCATCATCATCATCATCATCATCATCATCATATCATCATCATCACCATCACCATTATTATTATTATTATTATTATCATTATTATTATTATTATTATTATTATTATTAGTTGTTGTTGTTGTTGTTGTTGTTGTTTTTGTTTAGTAGTAAAATATATGTTGTATGTTTTTGTTGTTGTTGTTGTTGTTTTAATGCTATTTTATTGTTATTATTATTATTATTATTATTAGTAGTATAGTTAGTAGTATTAGTAGTAGTATTAGTTGTAGTTGTAGTATAGTATATTAATTATTATTATTATTATTATTATTATTATTATTATTATTATTATTATTTTATTATTTATCGTCGTCGCGTCGTCATCATCATTCATCATCATCATCATCATCTCATCATCATCTATTCATCATCATCCATCAAAATACAAATTCATCGTTTATCAAATTCTTTTGAATCATACACTCAATACTGATATGAGTATGACACGGAAATGATATAGCATGCCATCGCTTGAGAACAAAACTGATTACAGCATTTAGAAACCTCTACATTACATTACATTACTCTACACAGCATTTATTGGAGACATGGAAAAGTCACCAAAGCAGAGGACAAAGGATGTCTGTGTGTGGTCCAGTGTGTTCAAAATCATGATCTACGTCTTCTAATGTGTTGGAAATCATGATCTCTGTGTTCTGATGTGTTGAAAATGATGATCTGTGTGTTGTATGTGTCAAAAACGAACGCCTATGTGTTCTGATATGTTGGCAATTGATGATCTCTGTGGTGCAGTGTGCTGGCAGTCCTGCTTATTTCTCTGTTCAGTCTGGCATTGGGCATGGTTTACTGAGAGCTATTTTCCAGCCAGATGTTAAGGCAAAAAGCATCTTCATCCAGCAGTCATATGTTTGGACAACAAGTGTTCAGTGAACGGATTGTTTCCACGCCCCGAGGAAAGCAATTCATTCTATTTGTCAATAATCTTGTTGAAATAGTATTCATAATGTACATTAAGGTAGTACTGTGTGTGCACTCGTGCACGTGCACGCGCGCGTGCGAGCGTGTGTGTGTGTGTGTGCGTGTGTGTGTGTGTGTGTGTGTGTGTGTGTGTGTGTGTGTGTGTGTGTGTGTGTGTGTGGGTATGCGTGTATGTGTGCGTGTGTGTGTATGTGCGGGTTGTGTGTGGCATGTGTGTGTGGTGTGTGTGTGTGCGTGTGTGTGTATGTGTGTGTATGTGTGTGCGTGTGTGTGTGTTGTGTGTGTGTGTGTGTGTGTGTGTGTGTGTGTGTGTGTGTGTGTGTGTGCGTGTGTGCTCGTGCCTGCATATGTGCACACGTATGTATGTGTTCGTGTATGCGTCATAACTTGCATGTATTCGTGCGTACATGTGTGTGTGTGTGTTGTGTGTGTGTGTGTGTGTGTGTGTGTGTGTGTGTGTGTGTGTGCGTGTGTGTGTGTGTGGTGTGGTGTGTGTGTGTGTGTGTGTGGTGTGTGTGCGGTGTGTGTGTGTGTGCGTGGTGCGTGCGTGCGTGTGTGTTGGTTGTGTGTGTGTGGTGTTGCATGCGCAAGTGCATGACTTGGTGTATGTACATGCTGTGTATCCTAGTGCAGAGGATTCTTCCTAGTTGATACATAGAGATTTTGCTTTTGTTTTTGTCTTTGCTAACAGAAAGTAATGGTATTCCATAATTTATTGGAGACTGGTATTTGACGTGTTCTGTTGATGAAATGCAATACTCTGTTGATGTTGATGTTGATGTATACTTGTACATACTGTTGATGAGTTATAATACAGATGCTCGACAGATAAATTGTGTATATAACTAATTCATCCTAACTCTTGCCTCTTTCAAGACATGATCATGTTTCTCAAGCACTTTGATTTTTTTTTCTGTGCAAGAGATAGCGCAGTGTGTAAATTCATTTATTATTATATTATTATTATTTATTATTATTATTATTATTATTATTTATTATTATCATCATCATCATCATCATCATCATCATCATCATCATCATCATCATCATCATCATCATCATATTCTTAAGTAGTATTGTTATCGTCGTCATCATCATCCTTATCACCATTATTTCTAACTGTACACCTGACACTGCTGTCCAGCTTGGTTTAGAGCTACCCAATGACTTCTTTGGAAGTCTTTCAACCCCATACAACACAAGCCAACATCAGTACAGCTTGGTTCACCCATGACTTCTTCGGAAGTCTTTCAACCCCCATACAACACAAGCCAACATCAGTACAGTTGGTTTACCCATGACTTCTTCGGAAGTCTTTCAACCCCCATACAACACAAGCCAACATCAGCACGACAGTGAAGGAACAGCATAGCACAAGCTTCTTTGAGCAACCCCACCCGCCACATCACACACCCCGTACACACCCACACACACACACACACCTCCCCCTCCACCCTCCCCCTCCTATGAGGAGTTCACGTGACATGCTTATGCAGACAAGTGTCGTGCATATGATATGAACAAAACAATGTACATATTTATTTTTTATTTAATTATTCATTTATACCACTTTATGTCACAGCAGATTTCTCTGCGTGAAATTCGGGCTGCTCTCTCTCCCTGAGGAGAGCGCGTCGCCACAAGTGCAGCGCCTACCCCCTCCCCCACCCCTTTTTTTTTCTTTTTCCTGTGTCTGCAACTGTATTTGTTTCCCTATCAAGCTGGCTTTTTTATTACATAATTTTTGCCAGGGACAACTCACTTGTTGCCGTGGGTCATTTTACGTGCGCTGAATAATGAGGTGTAACACACAAGGTGTTTGTTGTCTCATCCGAAAGACTAGCACCCTGACCACCACTCATGATCTGGTGGATGGGGGAAAAGTTTTGGGACCAAACGGGATTCGAACCACCGCCCACTCCGACTGGGACTTTTCGCTTTCTAGACAGGCGCGTTACCTCTAGACCACCGATCCACCCAATTGTCCAATATATGCAAATACCATGACACGAAAATTGAAGGAAATAATCATACAACACTACCAAAATAAAAATAAAAAAGTATACCCCCCAAAAAAAAAACAACCAACATAACTCCAAAGAATAACAGACATCACAACAACTTACCAGAAACAGTGTCAAGAACAACACACGCTCTTCGAAGTCCGAATGCGGCTACCTTCATTGTGAGCACGCACACACACACACACACACAACACACACACACACGCACGCACGCACGCACGCACGCACGCACACACGCACGCACGCACGCACGCACGCACGCACGAGCACGCACGCACGCACGCACGCACGCACACACACACGCACACACACGCACACACACCCTTTCCTTTGATTTATTCTAGTTGTAATTTAAACTTTTGTGTTATATCAAAATCATTATACTATTAGTATTTTTGATCGCAATATGCTTTTGTTGTTACTCTTGTTATATCATCATATTTGGTTGAATTGCTGTTGACATTTATTGCATAATACTGTTCCCATATTGCCCTCATCACCTTGTAGGAGTATAACATGAGACGGTGCACGTAGATACTTTATTGAAACACACCACACACACACACACACACACACACACACACACACACACACGCTCACACACACACACACACACACACACACACACCACACACACAAACACAACACACACACACACACACACACACACACACACACACACACACACACACACACACACACACATACACACACTCTCACGCAGTCATTCCAGGTGGGGTGAGTGAGTCACTGTGCATACTCTGAGTGACCCTTAGGCTGTTAATCTGGAGAACGCCCAGCAACAAGTCTAAGGCTAGCGATAAATACGTTGTTTCCTCGGCACGATAAGCTAGGTTAAAAAAAAGGTGTTCCCATAACCTATGTGGTCGTAGGGGAGCGAGGCATCAGAGACCTCAGCTTCTCTAGGGGCCAGCATGTTGAGGGTGGCGCCCATCTTCTCTCCCTCGCTGCTTTACCTAGAGAGGGCAGGTACCCATTGACAGGTGTGTGAACTGGGGGACTGTACTGAAGCTAAGATGCACAAACGGTCACCTAAGTCCTTCGGATGAGACTATAAACCGAGGCCCCATGTGTGAACGCACGCAAAACTTCTTTCACACACGTTAAGTCCTGTTCCACTTTTCGTAACAGTAGGCCATCGTGTGCCGGTGGGAACAGATGACAAGATTTACAAAACTACATACACACGGGGACTGGATGTAAAAAAAACACAAGAGTGCATATCCCATTATCCTCGATATAAAAGAATAACATAGATAGATGAAAACATCCGCTTGGTAACCACGCTCAATGCTGCTTGATTAACCTCAGCTAGGGAGGACAGCAGTGCTCTGACCTCCTAACATAAGTAGAATTCACGTGCTTCCAGTAATGCTTTTCAATTAATGCAGGTTTGTACTGTCATTTGGTCAACTAATCTTTCAGCCTGAAGAAGGTTTGAAATAAACCGAAACTTTGCTTTGCCACACTTGTGTGTTGTGTCTTTGCTTGTCTGCTTCCAGCAATGCTAGTAACACACCTGCCATAATAAAGGTATTCATATTTAATCACCGTTAGACCCGTACCAAAAAAAAAACAAAAAAACAACAACAACAACAACAACAACAACACCGTATCGTGCTCTTGAGTCAGGTTAATCAAGTCATTTTTTTTTTAATCAATGCTTATTCAAAGTACCATGTGGAAATAAAAATTTGGCTAGACATGACCTGACTCAAGAGCACGATACGGATTTTGTTGTTGTTGTTTTTTGGGTATGGGTCAAACAGTATTCACATACAATACAATTATTATGGCTTTGGTGATATTAATTGCTAGATTTTATTGCTAAAGTCTTTTTTGTCTATTGCTTGCGTATGGCTCACAATGATAATTATTAACTGTTGATTGTTTGCCTTACAACAAATAGCTGATGTTACAGCCCCTTCGAAAATGAACTGACTTTGTCAGCCTGCGATATTGAATCTTATTTCTTTTTCTTTTTTTTATAAATCAGTAAAATAAATGAGAATTACTTTAGGAAAAAACCAAGGTGTCGTCAGTGTGTCAAATGGGAAAACAAAAACAAAAAGACAGTTTCTAGATGACTCTGAGCTGGTGTAGTGTCTGTACTGTGTGGTGTTTTATTGTATTGTATTGTGTTGTGTTGTGTTGTATTGTATTGTATTGTGTTGTGTTGTGTTGTATTGTGTGCACTGTATCGTTGTGTATTGTGTTGTATTGTATTGTGTTGTATTGTGTTGTATTGTGTGCACTGTATCGTTGTGTATTGTGTTGTATTGTATTGTGTTGTGTTGTATTGTGTGCACTGTATCGTGTTGTATTGTATTACTGTATAGTACTGTATTGTATTGTATGGTGTTGTATTGTATTGTATTGTATGATGTTGTGTTGCATTGCTCTGTATCGTTTTGTATTGTATTGTATTCTGTATCGTGCTGTAGCATGTAGATATTATATATCTCGCAATGTGTTGCATTGCATTGCATTGTATTGCATCGTATTCCATTGCATTGCATTGTATTGCAATGCATTGTGCTACATTGCATTGCATTGCATCGTATTCCATTGCATTGGAATGCATTGCAATGCATTGTGCTACACTGCATTGTGTTGCATTGCATTTCATCGTATTCCATTGCATTGTAATACACTGCATTACTTTGCATTGTGCTGCATTGCATTACATTGCATTGTGCTGCATTGCATTGCATTGCATTGTATTGTATTGCATTCTTCATCTTGTAGTCATAGTATGCAGATTTTGCCAGCAAGAATGTGTGGGTTACTTACACTCTCCTCAGCGAAGCCCTGTGCAACACGTGCAATGCAACACTTTGCCCCTGTCAACAACAAAACCTTAATAGTAGAAAACAGTCAGATGCGCGGGGCCTGACTTGTCAGGCGCTTAACGGCAGCGCAACGCTTTATCGATCGTGTGACAGGCGACGATAGTTGCTGCCTGAGCTTTCGACGAAGACAAAGAAAAACAAAAAAGAATGATAATCATTGGAGAGGGCAAACATGTAAAACCTTTCACAAAAGAGTAGTTGTATTTATCTTTATATATTTTTTTATATTCCATTTGATATTACTTTAATTCACGGTAAAGATTTTTGAGAAAAATGTTTGGTTGCTTTCTCCAGAAAAAGCGAGTCGGCACAAGAGTAGCGCCACTTGTGAGTTTTTTGTTGTTGTTTCTTTTCCTGTCTGCAACTGTGTTTGTTTTTCTATCAGAGTGGCTTTTAGTATATATATATATATATATATATATATATATATATATATATATATATATATATATATATAATATATATATATATATATGATTCTTTTTTTTAAATGTTGAATACTGATAATTGTGTCCGTTGGACGGAAGATGTTGATACTTATGATTGTTTTCCTGTAGTATGCAGTTGCTGAAGATAATAATAATGATAACAATAATAATACTCCAATACTGTGATGTCTAGGGGCCGAGAATCGTGTGTACTCATGCCATTATTGTTCGCTCTTGTTGCCAATAAAGAGTGGTCTCCTCTTTGCCTGAGACCAGGAAGAACTGTTTTTTTGCGTTTTCTGTGCTAGTTTTGGAGTGTGTGCAAGGCAAAGCACGACCTGTCTGTGTCTGTCTGTCTGCCTATCTGTCTGTCTGCCTGCCTGCCTGTCTGTCTATCTGTCTGTCTGCCTGCCTGCCTGTCTGTCTATCTATATGTCTGTCTGTCTGTCTGTCTGTCTGCCTGTCTGCCTGTCTGTCTGTCTATGTGCCTGCCTATCTGTCTGTCTCTCTGTATGTCTGTCTGTCTGCGAACTCTATCCGTGTGCGAACGCACGCAGAACATCTTGCGCACACTTAAATCCTGTTCCACTTTTCGTAAGAGTAGGCCATCGTGTGCCGGTGGGAACAGTTGACATTTACAAAACTGCATACACACGGGGACTGGATGAATAAAAAAAACCACAAGAGTACTTATCCCACTATCTTCGATATAAAAGAATAAAACAAATCAAATCTGTCTGTCTGTCAATCTGTCTGTCTGTCCGTCTATCTATCTGTATGTCTATCAGTCTGTCTGTCAATCTGTCTGTCTGCCTGTCTGTCTATCTGCCTGCCTGTCTATATGTCTGTCTGTCTCTCTGTCTGCCTATCTGTCTGTCTGCCTGTCTTTCTGTCTATCTGCCTCTCTGTCTCTCTGTCTGCATGCCTGTCTGTTTTTATGTCTATTTCTTTTTCTTCTTCTTCTTTGATTTTGAGGATACTGAAATAAGCACTCCTGTGCTTTTATACATTCAGTCCCCGTGTATTATTACTTTTGTCAATTTTTGCCATCCGTTCCCACCGGTATACAATGGCCTGCTCTTCCAAAAAGTGGAACGGGTTTAACATGTGCACAGAATGGTCTTTCAGTCTGTCTGCCTGCCTGCCTGCATACACTACTCTCTCTCCTTGTCTGCCTGTCTGTCTGTCAGTCCCTCTCTGTCTGTCTCTGTCTCTCCCTGCCTGCCTGTGTGTGTGTGTGTGGTGTGTGTGTGTGTGTGTGTCTCGTCTCTCTCTCTCTCCTCTCTCTCTCTCTCTCTCTCTCTCTCTCTCTCTCTCTCTCTCTCTCTCTCTCTCTCTCTCTCTCTCTCTCCAATATTTTTCAAAGGAAAGATGTTAAATGGGAAAGCAAAAACTGATACCATTTGATTGCTGTTACGTGACCTATGGTAGAAAGGGAAGTTGGTTGTCATATACATTTCAGAATTCTGTGTTTTACAGTATTTTGTTTTCTTCCCCCATTTCTCAGCTAAAGCTCCCAGGTTGGCTAATGGTGCGATGTTTTTCATAAACGACCGTTTTTAATCACCATTCAGATAGCTGCATTCCCACTTTGAGGATGAAGTCTAAACATACCAGTGTGTTTTTTTCCCTAGATATTTCTTTAGTTCTTACCGGCACAAAGGGGTCTACTCTTCCAAATTGGGGAACGGGTTTTGACGTGTTCACAAGAAGTTCAACTTGTGTTCAGAAACGGGACAACTTCCTTTTCTACCATAGGTCACGTAACAGCAATCAAATGGTATCAGTTTTTGCTTTCCCATTTAACATCTGCGCAAGCGCCTGCGACCTGCGTGTTTGTGTGTGTGTGTGTGTGTGTGTTGTGTGTGTGTGTGTGTGTGTGTGTGTGTGTGTGTGTGTGTGTGTGTGTGTGTGTGTGTGTGTGCGCTTGCTGCTTGGCGTGACGTGTGTTCGCTCACGTACGCGTGCGTGTGCGTGTGTATTTTTATCTTCCAACAAATGAATAGTTTACTTAAGAGGTTTATTTTTTGTTTGTTTATTTATTTACTTATTTATTTGTTTGTTATTTATTTATCCATATCGAGGATACTGATATAAGCGATCATATGCTGTTTTACATCCAGTCCCCTTGTGTATGCAGTTTTGTAACTGGCATCTGTTCCCACCGGCACACAATGGCCTACTCTTTCGAAAAGCGGAACAGGATTAACGTATGGGGCAAGACGTTCTGCGTGCGTTCGCACACGGGGCCTCGGTTTATAGCCCATCCGAATGACTTTTTGGGGAGAGTGTAGTCAGCACTGATGTTAACTCCAGAGGAAAAATCCCCTCGACCGGGAATTGAACCCGGGTCATAAATTGCGAGCGCGATGTTCTGACCACTAGGCTTGGGTTCTAAGCACGGTAAGCTCACCTATAAACCCATAGACACATTAGGTTTCCGGTGGTGGAATGCAAAGTAGTTGGAATAACGATGTGGGCTGATGCGCGGGGGGGGGGGGTGGGGCTTAGTGGTTAGAGCGTTGCGGTCGCGATTTGACGGTTCAGGACCAAAGGGCTGAGTTTGAGCCATTACCGAGACACCTGTTCAAGGCATCTTTTCTCCGTGGAGTTAACATCAGTACTGCCCTCAATCCCTCAGAAGTTCTTATGAAACCATAAACCAAGGATCTTGTGGAAACAGCCACATAACATTTTGTGTACACGTTGGAGCCTGCTTATCTTTTTGAAAGAGTAGGCGATTGATTCGGGTAAGAGTGGATGAGAACAAAAATTTCCCAAAAGCTCAGACAGCACTGTTGTCTGCCATATGGGCGAAAATGCGTTGTGCTGCCGTAAAGGGCCTAACAAGTCAGGCCCAGCACATCTGACTTCGGCATAGGAGAGATTTGTTATTTAAGCCTTTCTTGACGAAAAGGCAGGAAGAATGGACCAAGGAGGCAGAAAAAAGACGAAGTGACAGAAAAACAAAACGAGCAAGGTAGACCAATGAGAGGAATAGAAAAGAGGGAAATTCCAGCACGATTTCCCCGAAGATGTGATGCTATTAAAAATCTATACTGATATGTCCCCGCATACCCACGGTACGGGAGAATATATACAAATTAAAACCCAACTACTTTGTTGTCATGTTTAGATAATTGTCTAACATGAAGTCAGAATACCGCTACAATCATGGTAGATAAATACCAGTGGCTTACACACGAATCTCACCACTGGCAAACCTCGGAGCTATGGCTGAGGAAAAGTTTATGAATAAGGCATGATTTAGATGTCATGCACTTAAACTGATAGAAAATTCGCTTACCAGTTCATCCTGCCAGAGAGGACGGAAGAACGAGGATATCAGCGGGAGTTGCCAAGGTCTGCACATTCGCTGCCATGGGCATCATCAGGATGGAAGCTTTGTGTCGATGCTTTCTTCTGCTGTGGGCATCATCAGGATGGAAGCTTTGTGTCGATGCTTCTTCTGCTATGGGCATCATCAGGATGGAAGCTTTGTGTCGATGCTTTATTCTGCTGTGGGCATCATCAGGATGGAAGCTTTGTGTCGATGCTTTATTCTGCTGTGGGCATCATCAGGATGAAAGCTTTGTGTCGATGCTTTCTTCTGCTATGGGCATCATCAGGATGGAAGCTTTGTGTCGATGCTTTCTTCTGCTATGGGCATCATCAGGATGGAAGCTTTGTGTCGATGCTTTATTCTGCTGTGGGCATCATCAGGATGGAAGCTTTGTGTCGATGCTTTCTTCTGCTGTGGGCATCATCAGGATGGAAGCTTTGTGTCGATGCTTTCTTCTGCTGTGGGCATCATCAGGATGGAAGCTTTGTGTCGATGCTTTCTTCTGCTATGGGCATCATCAGGATGGAAGCTTTGTGTCGATGCTTTCTTCTGCTATGGGCATCATCAGGATGACAGCTTTGTCTGCTGGATTTGGCCAGCCTGAAACAAAACGCATTATACATGTGCTCAAATCTCTGACGCTGATGTCCAGCTTTTGTTTCATTTTATGCTGTTTAAAGCCCTACTGACCACAAAAGCCATATCAGGGCGTCAATCCATTTAGTTTCTGTGGCTCTAGTACTCTGTAATCTGTACTGAGTATGCATGCACGCGCGCGCTCGCGCGCTGGTGTTTGTCAGTGCGTTGGTTTGTGTGCGTGCATGTGGAGGGGACACTCCAGTTTGCCCTCGTGCATGATATTGTTGTATATTGTCATTACTTTTGTGCGCACAGCTTGGTTTCAGTGGCATACTCTTACCAGCTTTCCTTCCGACCAACTAGCTTTCTTCGCTCTTGGGGGCTGTGGCGTCGCCACAAATCCGGCGCCACACCTATCAAAGATGGTGGGGGAGAGTGTATGCATACAGTGCCACATTGTCTTGCTGCCCTAGGATCGTTTACCGTGCAAAAGTCGGGGCGGGACGGGGCTGAAAACGGCCTCCTCGGTGGCATCTTAGCGCAAAACGGCAGCATTTTTGTGGAGGGGGGTGGGTATGCATGCTCGCACGCGCTCGTGCGCTGGTGTTTGTGAGTGCATTTGTTTGTGTGCGTGCATGTGGAGGGTACCCTCCAGGTTGCCGTGGTGCATGTACTCTTACCAGCTTTTCTTCCGACCAACTAGCTTTCTTCGCTCTTTGAGGCTGTGGTGTCGCCTCAAATCCGGCGCCACACCTTCCCACAAACTAGCTTGCTTCGGTCTTGGGGGCCCTCGTGTCGTTACAACTCCGGCGCTACACATATCAAAGGATGTGGAAGAGTGTATGCATACAGTGCGGTATTGTCTTGCTGCCATGGGATCTTTTACCGTGCAACTATTTGTGATATTACGCGCGCGCGCGAGTGTGTGTTTCAAAGTCAAATTATATCCAGATTGTACTTTGAATAAGCAATGCATTTGCTTTTTTTTAATCAAGACATCTTACTAGGAACAAAAAAATATTTACATTAACATTAAAAAAGATTTGCGCATGCGCGTGTGTGTGCGCGCGCGCGCGCGTGCGTGCGTGTGTATGTGTGTGTGTGTGGTGTGTGTGTGTGTGTGTGTGTGTGTGTGTGTGTGTTGTGTGTTGTGTGCGCGCGCGTGCCCCACATACGAGAGAGAGACAGAGGCATGCTGACGGACAGACAGACACAGAGGGGGAGTACAGATCAAAGTTTATGCGCCGGAGATCTTATGCACATACTCTACATTTAAAAACAGTCAGTCATTCAGTAAAACCCGGAACAAAGACCTTAGTCAAGTACACGTTTTATTTTTGGTCATAATTTTCACGCATATTTGTATTCCCTTTCATCATTGAGAAAAAAACTGTCATTCTAAACTTTTCTTTTTGCTGTATTTTAGCTGCGAGCCGGCCACCCAACCCTCACTCCAGTTTTGTTTTGTTGTTTTTGGCTGAAGGGGGAGGTAGGCTTTTCCCAATGCTCTGACCAGCAGTGACACATGACCGATTAACTGACTTTTGTTTGCTTTTGAATGACAATTTGAAATATTCCAGACCACAACAATGTGTTCATTCCAATATGCTTTCAAAGCACAGATGGCAAAAAGCTTAAATCCATCCATGTTATTTTTACAGCCAGAAAGCAAACCCTGATTGAGTAAGTGCAAAACAGCTCGTGGAAGATGCGAGTTTTCTTAAACTTGCATTCGTCTTAGAACAGTGAGTTCGAAAGTCATGTGTCAATGGTGTTAGCTCACCACCTACATTCTAAACTTCAATATCAAAGCATACATTTTTTATCAGTTTTGCGCAGGGTCGTTTGAAAATACACGAAACAAGGGAATAATTATAATTCTACATTTGCAGAGTAAAAACTAAAACCTAGCTTCTCAATCGCAGAATATTTTTTACACAATGTACATAAAACTTTACTTTTGACTCCGGAATACTACTAAACAGGGGAAGCAAGCACCAAACAAAGTGGAGCGCATACACTTTATAACAAATTCACCAGATGCCATGCAAAACCGTCTACGAATCTCATAAATTCATCAGCCGATGTACAATTAATTTCAGTATTCCAGTGCGCTCGCTCGCTCTCTCTCTCTCTCCTCTCTCTCCTCTCTCCTCTCTCTCTCTCTCCTCTCTCCTCTCTCTCTCTCTCTCTCTCTCTCTCTCTCTCTCTCTCCAGCACTACTGCAGTGAAGTACTATACTACTTTCTTACATTTGCTCACTGGGAAAATGGACATAACAGAAATAGTACAAACGTTCAATGCACAAAACAGCAGACAAGTAATCATAATACAATGAGTACTGATCTATGCAACGTTTTGCCAAAAATGTTCATCTTCAGTCTTGCTTAACATTTTTTATATTATGGGGTCTCCAAATATTTTCCAATTTCAGGATTTTTGTGTTTAAAACAAAAACTTTTTCGGTCTGTTTTTTTTTTATTATTAAACATGAAGCCTCCGACATGTTTCTCCCACTTTTCAGATTTGACACCAAAATAAAGGCTGTAACAAAGGCACATTGTGTTGGCAATGTAAATATACTGCTAGGGAATGCAGATGGAGTGGTCTCTTAATGGACAATACCTGGGTAATGAGCATGTCTTTGACCTATGGCAAAGTAACAGGCAAAAAGCAAATAAGGTAACAGTACACCAATATCAGATGGCAGCAATCTTGCACGCATTTTATAATGAAAGGCAAAAATGTTTTCTTACGGATTTTGTCAAATACGCGTGCGGGAAGCTGCTTTTAGTAAGGCAACAGTATGTACATAGGTTTGAGCTTTTCTAATGCGACATTTTTATTCTTCCTGATATCCATCCTTTACAAAATTATTGTGAGCTTTTTGAAAGTCATGTTGGTTGCAGCTTGAAAATCCAGAAATTCTAAAGTTTTCTATAAACCACACAACATTCTATCTCAGTAGATTTTTTTCCACATAATAACCCCCCTCCAAAAAAAAACAACAACAAAAACATTATAAAGGTTCATACACACAAAAGGGTATGCAGCTTTTCTGTTGGTTGCACAATATAGGGTACATTGGTGATAGACACCTGCGGTTTACCATTCAATAAATTTTCCTGCAGTACAAATTCATCAGTTTAAACAGTATTTCTTACGCTCCTATTTGGGTATGGAGAAAGGGCGACTATTTCTTTTGCTCTTGTTTGGGGTATGGAGAAATGGTTATATTTTCTTTTGCTCTTGTTGGGGCATGGAGAAAGGGCGACTATTTCTTTTGCTCTTGTTGGGTATGGAGAAAGGGTGAATATTTCACTCATTTGCATATGGAAGAAGGGTGAATATATATTTTGCTCCTTATTTGGGTATGGAGAAAGGGTAAATATTTCTTTCGTTCTTTTTGGGATATGGAGAAATGGTGATACCAGGTGATAATGGGAATAATTAAAACTAAATGCAGTATACGAGTACACACACACACACCGCACACACACACGCACACACACACACACACACACACACACACCCCTACACAACACACAAACAACACCACACCACACCACACCCCACCCCACACCACACCCACACACACGCACGTCCTTTTCTATAAGGTTTGATATTCTGTTTGTTTATATTAATTTTTTTCCCTTAGATGGCTTGACAAAAAAGCAAATGTTTTGCTTATTCAATGTACCATCTTGAAATAAGATCACTGAATGAATTTGACACACACACTGACCTGAACATGCTCTCTACTTTGATAACGCCCCTTCCCTGTAATGTATTCCTTTAGTCTTAGTATTTTCCACCAATGATTATTAAAAACTATTTTCTAAAACCAGCGCCCCTTTTTTCAATTCCCAGTTGGGTTATTTTCTATCATTAAAGTGATTTTTTCTGTCTCTTGACTTGGGTCCCGAGGTCCAATGGTGAAATTTCTTTTGCCTATGAGACCGTTTTACTCCCACCATTTAGGTAGCCATAATTCGCTTAGGGGATACAGTTGGGAATATATCCCATCAAATTTACCAGTAGAGTCGGGAGGTACCTCACTACCCTTTCGGATTATCCACTACTGTGGGTTCTTTTCATAAGACAAGTCCGTAAGTACCTGGATCTGATTGACTTAAAGTCTTCAAAAGGTTTGACATTTTCCATACTTTTTAATTCAAAATACTCGATATTCAGTTTTCAACAGACCCCTCAAATCATTTAAAATGCATTGTAAGATCAACACCATCTTTTGTTTTTGAATGTTAAAGACGTTGAAATGAATACTAAAATTAAACAGACCGCTTCTAAAAGCTCCCCGTCAAACCTACGTATTAAATCCAAAAATATGACTGCCTACCCCCAATTTCCAGTCATTGCAACTCTTTCCTCATCCTTATATACAAGAACATTCTAACAACCCCCCTCTCCTCCTTTCCTAGAAATTTTTCGCGACATTTCTAGCGCCCATCCTTCCCTCAAACAATGTGTAGCCAGTCAGTGTCAGCATTCTATACCATGTTGCCCACCTGCCTTTTGTGTCCACATGTGGGGCCAGGGTTAAGGTTGAGTGTTAGGATTAATCTCAACAAGTTGAAAGCATGCAAGGGCTGTCTGTCAGCTGGTCGGTCTGAATGTTAGAATGCATGTGGACACAAAAGTTCGTAGACAAGTGGTATGTAGCTGTAGACACAATGGCACGAAGCTCGAAATAGCATAAAGTTTTAAATAAAAATCAGATTAAGCTGCTAAGGCTGTCCGCAAATTTGTTTTTTTTTCCGGTTATCAAACTGATTTTCTGTCTTCTGACTTTGCTAGGGCTCCGAGGTTCGCTAATGGTGAGATTTTTTGCATATGCGGCCATTTTTCCTCCCCCATTAAGGTAGCTGTAATCCCACTTCGGGGATTCAGTTGAGAATTTAACCTATCAAATTTACCAAAAGAGAAGCGAGGTACCTCCCTGCTCTTTCCGATTTTCAACTGTCGTGGGTTCTTTTGATACAAGTCCGAAAACACACGGTTTCAAACTGGTTTAGAGTCCTATTTAATTAAGACTTGACATTTATTTAAATTTTTCCCTCAAACTCGGAAGAAATGACAAAACTAGGAATCGAATCCAGAACCCTGCGGCTTACTTGTGAGATAGGTGAACGTCTAAATCCTCCTACAGCCTTTCTTCTTATCAAAGTGATTTCAAGCCCAAAATATTTTAATACGTTGCATCCATTTAAATAGCTCAAAATGAACTCTCGGCAAAAAAGTTATAAGCTAGCTCTTTATTCTTTCCTCACTGCTGTGAATGTGCTTCCATAGTCTTCCTAAACACACCTTTTCTTTTGTACCTTTTTTACCATAATGTCTCCTCCCTATAACTGTCCCCCCTCAACACACACACCACGCACGCACGCACGCACGCACGCACGCACGCACGCACGCACGCACACACGCACACACAAACACACAGCACAGCACAGCACAGCACAGCACAGCACAGCACACACACACACACACACACACACACACACACACACACCAAATTACTATAAACAAAATAAAAGGTTTGCTTTGTCAAATTAAACCTTTTAGAAAAAGCGTATGCTTTCATTAAATCTGATGAACTTGATACCACAAATAAGTTATGAATGATATACCATTGGAAAATCACCACTGCTTCTTAATACTGTGAAACATGCTACCACTTATTTAACTAATAGCAAAACCTATATTAAAAACTTGTGCTGACTTTGCACAAACACTTAAATTTTAGTTATAAGTTTGAATTGCAGGTTTGGGTTTTACTTTTGTCAGGTTTTGGGGGGCATTTTACAATCGTTTCCCCTTTCCCAAATTTCCCTAAAAAGGGAAAAACGGCAAAAATTTTTGGGGGAAAAATTTGGGTTTTTTAATTATTTTTAAAAATGAAAAAAAATTTTTGAAAATTTTTTTAAAAAAAACGTGGGATTTTTTTTTTTTAGGAAAATTCCCCAACCCCGTTAATCTCAAAATAGAAATTTAAATTTATTTTAAAAAAAGGGGGAAAATTTTTTAAGTTTTTAAAAAAAATTTTCAATATTGAAAGAGGGGGAGAGAGAGAAAAACCGGAAACAGGAGAGAGACGGAGAGGGGGAGGGGGGGGGGAAGGGAAAGGGGAAAAGGGGGGGGAAAGGGGGGGGGGGAGAGAGAGGGGGGGGAGGGGGGGGGAGAGGGGGAGGTTGGGGAAAAAGAGAAAAAAGAGAGAGAGAGATTGGGGGGAGAAGAAGGGGGGGGGGGAAAGGGGGGGAGAGAGAGAGGGGGGGAGGGGGAGGGGGAAAAAGGGGGGATAAAAAGAAAAGAAAAAAAGAAAACAAAAAAGGGGGAAGAAAAAGGGAGATGAGGTAGGGGAAAAAAGGAGGGAGAGAGAGAAAAGGGGGATGAGAGAGGGAGAGAGAGAGAGAGAGAGAGAGAGAGAGAGAAAAAATTGGGAAAAGGAGGGGGGAGGGGGGAAAAAGAGGTGAGAGGGGGAAGGGGGGGGGCCTTTTTTTTCCCCCCCCCCGGGAAAAAAAAAGGGAGGGGAAGGAAAAAGGAGAAAAAAAAAAATCAAAAAAAAAAATTTTAAAAAACAAAAAAAAAACCAAAAAAGGGGGAAGGGGGTGGGGGAAAAAAGGAAAGGGGGGGGGAGGGGGAAAAAGGGGGAGAGAGAGAGAGAGAGAAGTTTTTTAAAACTTTAAAAAAAAGGGGCCCCGGGGGGAAAAAAAGAAAAAAATTTAAAGGGGGAAAAAAAGGGGATTTTTGGGGAAGGTGGGGGAAAAAGGGGGTTTTGGGGGGGGGAGAGACAAAAACCCAAAGGAAAGGAACAACGGGGAAACGGGTTTTCCCAAAAAAAAGGGGGAAAAAGAAAGGAAGAGAAGGGGGGGGAGGGAGAGAAAGAAAAAGGGGAGAGAGAGGAGAAGCGAAAAAGAAAAAAAAAAGAAAAAAGGGGAAACGGGGGGAGAGGGGGAAAGGGGAGAGAGAGAGAGAGAGGAGAGATAGAAAAGGGGGTAAGAGGAAAAAAGAGAGAAATTTCCCCGGAAAAAGGAAAACAAAAAAAAGGAAAACGGGGGAGGGGAAAACGGGGCAGGGGGGGGGGGGAAAAAGGGGGGGGAGGAGGAGAAGGGGGGAGAGGAGAGAGAGGGGGGGTTTGGGGGGGAAGGGAGGAGAGAGATGGGATTTTAGAGGGAGAGAGAGAGAAAATTTAAAAATAATGCGTAGGAAAGTAAAATTTTAAAACTTTACTTTAAAAAGGGGGTTTTTGGGCCCCGGGGGCAAAAAAAAGGAAAGGAGGGGGGCAAAAAATAAACTCAAAAAAATATTTTGGCAGCAGCCTTTGAGACTTTTTATGGGGGGCCCCAAAGTGAGGGGAAAATGGGCACTTTTTTCCCCCTTTCCCTTTTTAAAATTCTAAAAAAGCAGGCTCGATTTTTTTGGTTTTTTCCCCGGAATGTGAGGCACTGCACTTGTTTTTCCCAAATTTCCCCTGCCCCGAAAAAAATTTTATTCGCTGACTTTTTAAAATTTTTATTGGTTTTTTTCCCCCTTACCCAAAGTGGAAAAAATTTTGGGGCTGCATTGCCCTAAAAACCCAAAACTTTGGTTTTTTTTCTTGGGGCAGTGCAAAAAACTTTTTAATTTTACGGGGGAAATTTTTTTAAAAAGGGTTTTTCGGGGCATTTAAACTTTTGCAAAATTTTCTTTGGTTTTGGTTTAGACGAGATTGGTTTTTTTTTTCAGAAAATTTTTTGTCTATCGACTTTTTCTTTTAACCCAGGGGAAAAATTAGCCCAAAAAGGAAGGGGAAAAGCATGAGGGGGAGAGAGGAAGTAAAGGAAAAATTTTAAAAAAGTGGCCCCAAAATTTTACCCTTTTTTAAAAAAGTAGGCTCGGAATGGGGGTCAAAAGGGGGTTGGGCACTTGATTCCATTTAAAACTTTTTAAAAAACAGCGGGGTTCCAAGCGGGGGCCCTGTTTTTAAAGGGAAATTGGTTTTTTTTTTTTAAAAAAAAAGGAATAAAATTTTGGAGTTTTTTTAAAAAAACACTTTTGGGGCAAAATCCATCTTTAAATTTTTTTCCCCTGTTTGGGTTAAAAGGGTTTTTTTTAAGTTTTTTTATATGAAATTTTTTTAAACCCATCGAAAGAAAAAGAGATAAAAGATGAAAAAAAATTTAGAGAGACCCCCGGAAACCGAAGAAGTAATGATCTATTTTACATTCAAATTTATAAAAAGGGGGGGGGAAAAAAAAGAGAGAGAGAGAGAGAGAGAGAGAGAGAGGAGAGAGGGTGGAGAGGGAGAGAGAAAAGGAGGAGCAAAAGAAGACGAAGAAGAGAAGAAGAAAAAGGGGACAGACAGACAGGACAGAAAGAAGACAGAAGACAGAACAGAAGGAGCAAGATAGAGAACAGGAGAAGAAGAGGGGAGAGAGAGGAGGAGAGAGAGGGAGAAGAGGGAGAGAAGAGAAGGAAAAACGAGGAGAGAGAGAGAGAAGGAAAGGGCCCAAAAATTCAAGGCAAAATTCTTTTATTCGAGGATAATAGATAAGCACCGTGGCCTTTTTACATCCATTTCCCCGCCCTTTTCAGAGATAACTTAAGATAAAAATAGCTCAAACACAACAACAATTAAAAGGGGGAGAGGGGAGAGAAGGACGAAGGGAGGAGGAGAGAAAAGAGAGAGGGGAGAGAGGAGGGGAGAGATGAGAGAGGAGAGAGAGATTTGGGGGAAAGGAAAGAAAAGAGGGGAGACGAGAAGACAGACAGGACAAAAACAAAAAAGGGGCAGGACAGACAGAAAAAAATGACAGCAGACAGACAGACAGACAGACGACAGAAGACAGAAGACGGGAAACATAACGAAAAATTTACTAATTTGCCTATAGATAAGAGCTGTCCAAGTAGTGCCCAGTTTCAAAATAAAACCATAAAAATTTTCCTGGAGAGTTCCGAAGCCCAGTGTGTGCACACCTGAAGAAATTCTCAAGACCTCCTCCCTATTTTTGTTTCCCCATGACGCTTGTAAATACCGGTTTA
This sequence comes from Stramonita haemastoma, assembly GCA_030674155.1. Classification (NCBI taxonomy): domain Eukaryota; kingdom Metazoa; phylum Mollusca; class Gastropoda; order Neogastropoda; family Muricidae; genus Stramonita; species Stramonita haemastoma. Next base: position 34,293,699 of record CM060348.1, read on the forward strand.
AGGGCCCTGGGACAGAAGGATTGGAAGAGTGACAAAAAATTGTCAGTTTAGGAAACTGGAGGGACTGGGGAGGGGGGGGGGGGGGAAACCCAAAACAACCCCTTATGAGTCTGTTTTTTCGGGGGGTGTTTTCGGGGCACCAGGTAATGAGTCTAGATGGTGTTTAGACCCTTTTTCCCCGGGTGAGGGTTTAAAATATTGGGGTTTTTGGACACCAGGTTTACTCGAGTCGTAGATGGTGTTTACGGAACCGGGGAAGGGAGGGTTTCACAGGGGCCCCCACCCAGTCCTTTGAAGCCTTGCGGGTGAACATGGTGTGTACGGAACCAGGTGAAGGCTCATACCCCCCTCATGAGTTTTCTAATGTTTGTTGGCGGGGTTTTTGCAAAACGAAGTAACGAAGTTCATGAACCCTTTCGATACCTTGTGGGTGGGTGGTTTTCGCAACCAGGTGTGGGGTCGAACCCCGATGAGCTTGATGCTTTTGAGGGTTGGTTTACGGACAACCAGGGACAAGGGTCGAACCCTTCCCTGCATAAGTCTTGTTTATGCCTTTTAAGTTGAGGGGTGTTTTCGGACACCAGGCGATTTGGGTACAAAACCCCGAAGAGGTTTTTTTTGAGGCTTCGGGGGTGGTGTTTTTCACAACCAGGTGACCAAGTCACAAACCCTCAAAAGTCCGGCAGTGGGGCAGGGTAGTCCAACAGAAAAGACCCCCAAAGGTTCTGACAGAATTGGGAGCAACATTGAGTTGAGCATGGGGGAATATGGAGATGAGCTTTGCATCTTTCCTTTTGTGGGCAATTAAAAGCGCGTTTCACAGAGCTCCTTTTAAGGGACATTTCCCCTGGGCTTTGTAAGGCAGGGGGCTCCAAAAAGGTGAATTTTGCCTGTCACCTTTTACATTCCACTGTATATTAAGTGGTTTTTCTTTCCGCCCAAAAGCTCACTGTCTCTCAAGTTTCCCAAAGGGTTTTGATGTGGGGCACTAGTTCATTTAGACTGCTTCTGTTGCAGCTTTTCCACTACGTTAGGACTTCGAGCCCCAGTCCGTGGGATCTGAAAAATATGCAAAAGTATGATGAATTCTACGGTGCGAGGGAAAAAAGGAATTCCCTATTTTGAAGAAAGAAGGGGATTTAAAATCTGATCCCATGAAAAAAGCCTTCAGGCCTTTTTTGAAGGTTTCCTTTTCCTCCAACCTCTATTTCCCCAAAGGGTCCTTGACAAAAAAAAAAAAAAAAAAAAAAAATCAATCTGTGGGCATTTTAGTTCAGAGGTTGTCTCCCCAGTTTCTGCAGCGTTGTTTGTCATAGCTTCTGTGGTGGGAAGGTTCCATGACATTGGGAAATGTTGGTGATAAAACCAACAACATTTCTAATAAAAACAAAAAAAATATGTTTTGCGGGGCCGGGATGTTGTTGCGTTTGGGGGTGTTTAATGGTTTGTGGTGTGGCGGGTGGTGCGGGGTGGGGTGTGGGGTGTGTGTGTGTGATGGTGGTTTCGTGCCGTGTGTGTGTTGCACGTGGCGGTTCGCACGCCTCACGGAAATGGTAAAACCCCAAATTTTTCCCCGCTGAAGTTCACGTGCGCGAATTTACCCGTTAAAACGAACCCATTTCAAGCCCACCTACCGAATTTGCATCCGTAAAGACAAAACAGACCTTCCGGTATGACAGTTTTGAACAGAATCATTTCACTCGAATTCTTCAACAAAAAGCAGCCCTACTCATCCCAACAGTTTATTAGGACATACAATATCACGGTATTCAGCCAAGCCGTATTGAAGCGAAAGTATAGCCGATTTTTTGTTGAGCGTTTTACAATAACAGAGACGTCGTCTATCCACGCAGAAAGAGGTTAGACAACAGAGGCCCAGCAATCTTTCCCTAATGATCGACTCCCGCAGTAACGCGGTTTAACACGAACGAGCAGTGCAAGTCCACAACACAAGTGGTCCGCAAACAAGTGGACATTTTTGTGAAAAGCTCCGCCTTTTGAAAAGTTCCGCACTTTTTCATAGTGGGTGGTTCCGGCGCTGGTTCCAGGCAGCACTAGCCTATTAAAGCTGACAATAATTATTCTGATCAAAGTATTTCAAATATCCTGTCAATTTTCTTGATTTTAACTTAATTTTGTAGAAGATCCCCTTAAAAAAAAAACAAAAAACAAAACCCAAGCATAAACAGTGACAGAAAAGCATACAGAATTAGTTCTGTCATGATAAACATTCACAATTGTGACAAATGACTTATTAGCAAACAGTTTACTCATTTTGTTTTTGTTCTTGGGTAGGAGCTACAAAGTTGCAACCTCTTTATCCACAATTAAAGTAGTGGCATTCCCACTTCGGAATGGTGTTAACACCTGTATGCATGCCTTTATTGTTGGTTTTTGGTGTGCTTTTCTTTTTTTTGGGGGGTAAGATTTTTAAAGCTCATCCATTCCTACTCCACGAAGATGAACCTCTTCCCAAAGGCAGAACCGTTAACTTGTGCCAGGGAGTCCAGCATACATAATGCACACAGGACTTCCGTGTGTAGTCTGATCTAAAGGACTTGGGGGGGGGGGGGGGAGTTGGTACTGTCCACTCCAGGGGGAAAATCTGGAATGGGGGAATCAATGGTGGCTCGATCCTAGGTGTCTGGCCACAAGGGCAACACTAACACTAAGCTATACCGCCCCTAACAAATGCATAAATGGGCTTGTTGACTTCAATTTAAAAAATGAAACAAGCCGCCTACAAAGACGACAGTTGCATGCCCTTCAACATATTACGATTGCAAAAATTAAAATTGAATCATATTAAAACAAATCAATATAACACTGCTACTGATAATATTTTATAGGACAAGAATAAAATGTCATGGAAAGAAGGAAATCCGAAAAGACATGGAGGGGGAGGGTGCAGACAAAGTAAAAGAGGGAAGGAGAGAAAGTGCAAGATGGAAAGGGAAAGAGGGAGGAAGAGAGATGGATAGAAAGAGGGATGGAGAGAGACACAAAGAGGGGAAGGATGAAAAAGAGGGTTGGAAGAGAGGAGAGGAGGAGGGAGGGGGGGGGGGTCATGCATGTGTATAGCAACTGTAAAATGTATGAACGTTTCGGTTTCGGGAGGGGGGGGTGTTTAATTTTTTCTAGGTAAATGCGCTACCTAAGAATGGATCACGGCATATACAAAAACAGGTAAGATAGCACAATTATAAAAAAATTACTTTAGAACAAAATGAAAAAAAGATAATGGATATGTCTTTGTTACAGTTAATCTATTAAAAAAAAATTCTGGTAAACTATAAAACAGCGAAAATAGTTACCTGTCTTCGACATTTCCAGTTTCCCTCTCCTTGTGCTCCATGTTATGTGGCTTCCTTCTTTCTTTCGCTACCGCCTTCATCTTAAGATTCTGTAGATCTAAGGAGGGGGGGGGGGGGTGGTCTTGAGTATGAAGATTCTGTAGACTGTCGAGGGGGGTGCTTAGTATGAAGATTCTGTAGACTGTCGAGGGTTTGGGGAAGGGGGGGGGTGCTTGAGTATGAAGTCTGAAGACGAGGGAGGAGGGATGGGGAAGGGGTGGGTGAAGGTCACCTTGGGAATGACAAACCTTCCAGGATGGGGCTGAGAGCAGCTTCTGCAGGAAGGCTGTTGCAGTCTGTGGTCCTGGGGAAGAAGGATGTCTGTCTGTAGAGTGCCTGCCTGCAGCAGTGTGGGAGGTGGCAAGCTGTCTGTAGAGTGCCTGCCCTGCAGCAGTGTGGGAGGTGGCAAGCTGTCTGTAGAGTGCCTGCCCTGCAGCAGTGTGGGAGGTGGCAAGCTGCAGATCTGCCCGACTGTGGGCGGTGGCGTGCAGACTGTGACTGTCGGGTTCTTGTGGTGGTGGTTTTGGTGGTGGTGGTGGTGGTGGTGGTGGTTGCAGATGTTTATCAGGCTTCTGTTGTATTCAGACTGGTGATGGTTGGGGGGGGGGGGGGGGGGTTGCGGATATGTCAGGCTTCTGTTGTATTCAGATTGGTTCTTGGTGGTGTGTGTGTGGTGTGGTGGGGGGGGGGGGGGGCAGATGTTTATCAGACTTCTGTTATGGTGCTTGTAGAAGAGTCGAGTTGAACACAACGATGGCTATGTTCTGTGTCTGCCTCCTGAAAGAAACAAATGCCACTGTGTTAGATAGATAAAAAAAAAATGACCTGGGTCAAGTTTTAACATATTTCTATCAAAGTTACATGGAGTGTACATCACATTATGCGGACAGATTCCATGATGTGTTCATTTCAGTGCTTTTATTTTTGTATCCTAAGTTTTGCAGACCAACGATGTAGCCGATACCCTGTTCAATGCACACAGGACATCTAGCTCACACTTTTTTCGGGGGGGGGGGGGGTAGCAGTTTCTAATCTGTGCATGTTCAAGCCATTACCTAGACACCTTTTTGAGGTTCTATTTATCAACCCTGAAGTTAACTCAGTTCCGACGTCACTGCTCGGGATGTCGTCGTCTGTGCATGACACTAAACCAAGGCCCTGTTTGCTTACGCACGGGGGGGGGGGGGGGGGGGTCAAGCACAGCTAAGACAACACTTGTGCCGGTAGGACCGATGACAATGTCAAACAATGCATGCACACTGGTGTGGAAATCATCTGACCGCAACAGATCAAAGGTTCAAATTCACTCCCTGGTGGTTTTTTTTAAGCTGTAACGATATTCTAAGTTCACAGTGGGCACCACACACATGCGCACGCACACACAATACACACATAAGGGCACGCTGAAACACATTGTCTGTCTGTGATCTGACCGCTCGGAATCGAGCCATCCCTGAGATACCTGTTTTCGGGGATTTTTACCATGGACCTAACATCAGTATGGATTCCACTCCCCTAAAATTCTTTCCGACCAGACTATAAACCAAGGCCTTCTGTTCAAGCAATGCAGAATAATTATCTTGTGCACAGGTTAGAAACCCGTTGCAGCTTTCAAAAGAGGAGGCCATTGTGTGCTGGTAATCACATGCACACAGTGTCATGTTCAGAGCCATTACTGTAGAGGTGGGCAAAACCAGTCCATATGCAAAAAAATCTCACTATTGGTCAACCCCTTATTTGCAGAAAATTTGGTCAGTTTTGGCCAGCAGCATGAAGACCCAAAACAAATGGGTTCCCTCAAGTCCACCTTGTCCAAAAACTCAATGCACCAACGACTCCTAAACAAGTCAATGCAGTGAACCCACAAAGTGGGTGAACTCAGGCATTTTACCCACCTTGTTCATTGTTGAAATGCAAAGTTTTAGTTCAGAACCAGAAGACAACAACAATCTTTACAAACCGTTTCCATTGAAAACATGTAGTAACCACAATGGAAAACAATATGTATGATAAACAAGAACAGCAATAATTACCTGTAGGTGCAGTTCAAAATGGCGGGCAGCGACACTGGTGAACGTCTTGCCTGTCGCTTGCTCTGCTCAAGTTGTCTGTGTCAGCGTCAGGTGATCAGTGCAGGTGAAGTGGATATGCCAGCGACACAGCGGGTCCCCTTCTGCCAGTCAGTGAGCAGAGTTCACCACGTGACGTTGCGAGACCTGCCATCTATCGTCTGCCTACATATTTCTGTCCCTTGTCTTGGAAAAAAAAAAAAGCATTATCCCTCTCTCTTCCTCTTCTCTCTCTCTCTCTCTCTCTCTCTCTCTCTCTCTCTCTCTCTCTCTCTCTGTCTGTTGAATGTGTTACCTATTGTCTTATCATGTTTACCATCCACATTGAGAAATGTTTTATACATATTTTGTACTCTCTATTTTAATAATCACTTGTGTTGAATGTTACTGATTTTGTGTTAACTTTTTAATTGATTATCCTTTTAAGTTAAGCTGAATAACTATGTCCATCATGATTATGAATGGTTATGAGCATGATTTTTATGACCATAATCATAAGGTTAATGAAGGTATTAGAATATATTTGTCCCAAAATATGTGCCTTACTGCAGATATATTCCTCTGTATTCCCGTACATAATTTTATTTAATGGGTGCCATTACTCTTTTTTTTTGCTGCCTCGTCTTCTGTGATGTCCCCTACTGTGTTCCCGGCCCACTCATTTCAATCTCCCGCCACAGCCATACCCTGATTTATTGTGTCTCATCCCCGGGATCGGCAGTCCACAGGGAACACACCGATACTAGGCCGCCGTGGGGCCACCAGCCAGAGGGGCCCTGCACTGCTGCTGGGTCACTTTGGTGGTGTTCAGTGGTGCCTGTTCTGATCTAGCATACGCAGGACACCACCTACTAATCCCCTTACTAACGACAGTATTAGCTCTGTCGCGGAGGCAGACTGAGGGGGTGGCACTACTCTTGTGGCAACGAACTCTCTCCGGGGAGAGCAGGCCGAATTTCACGTAGAGAAATTTACCGTGAAAATAAAGTGGTATTATAAATACAAAAAAGCACTACCACCACGAAGAAGAAGACGACAAGAAGAAGATCATTGATTACACTATAAATATATAATATATATATAATACTAATATACTACTACATAAGAATAAGAATAAGAATAGATAATAATAATATATAATAATAATAAATAATAATATAATAATAATAATAATAATAATATATATAATATAATAATATATAATATCATGAAGGAAGGTGCAGGATGGTTAAGACATTCGTCTGCCAATATGTAAACCATAATTTCTGGGTTCGTACCAGCCTCGCCCTTTCTTCCCAGTCTGACGAAAAAATCGAACTGAATGTCAAAGTCATTCGGATGAGACTATAATAATTAACGGGCCCCGTGTGCGAACGCACGCAAACATCTTGCGTTTAAAACCCCGTTCCGCCTTTCGAAAGAGCAGGCCATGGTGTGCCGGTAGGAGCGGATGACAAAATTATTAAAACCCCGCATGCACACAGGTGTGTTTATACACCATCCCTGAGGAAAAATCGGGGAGTTGGAGTCCCAGGGCTGCTCGGGGCTGTATATGGCAACGTTCTGGTGGATCCTGCGACGGTACTGGAACCATTCGTATCGGTCATTGCCTTTACAATGGATCATTCCAGTGGCGTGGAGAGGGGGGGGGGGGGGGGTGTCTGCTGCATGGGTAACAGCTTGCCCTCCATACTTACTTACCCAGGCTTTACCCCTAAAACTAGAGCGCAACTCCATAGTCTTCCGAGACTGATGGGTGCCTACTTATTATTATTATTATTATTTATTATTTTATATTATTATTATTTATTATTATTCTATATTATTATTATTATTATATTATATATATTTTGTCACGTTAGCACAAGTGTGTTTTCATTTCTAAAAGATTCGCTGTATAATCATTGCATTTATTCACATACATTCCCTTAGTGTAAAAATATAAATATTGCATGCCAAGCTTTTAAAATTCTACTTCATCATTGTGACTGTAATCATCTTTACCAACTGTGTCCGCCCCCCCCCCCCCCCCCCCCCCAGGTACAGACACATTCTTTACAAAAAAAATACCTCTCAATCTCAGATCAGCAGAACATTTGTTTGAGATTGTAAAAAGTCCCAGTGGAATTATCCGATTTAGAGACTGTGCTCGCAAGTCATCCCATTTTGGCACTGTGGGCCACCCTAAAAATGTTCACAATTCTTGAAGCAACTGTACCAGGCCCACACAAGCACAAGAGAGATGCACAAGCCTGAACATGGTAGACAAGAGGATCTTTTGCTTCCGTACTTCAACTTATGCGTTGAGTGGTCTAGGGTAACAAACTCTGTTCTGGGGTCTCGGTTTTCATGGCGTTATTATTTCCCTTGAATAAGCATTTCTCGCCTACGAATTTTGCATGTACATGCATGCATTAGTTTTTGGTGTGTTTCTTTTCAGAAGAAATGAAACAGTAGTCTGGAGTTGAGGATTCAGCAGCTGCATGATGTGGATGAGGCCTGGAGAGGATGCTGATCACAGTGTTCTGGAGGAAAAAAAGCAGGGAACATTCCATCAAATAAAAGGAAAGGGGTGTAGACTGTACACGTACACACATACACAAGCCCGCACCGGGCGCCTGTGTGTGTGCGTGCACAACAACACACACACACACACACACACCACCACGCGCGCGCGCGCGCACACACACACACTTGTCTATTTATTTTTATTCGTTTATTCATTTATTTCTTAGTTTATTGATGTATACATATATTTATTTATATACATACCATCATGTGTATCATATATGAGAGAGAGGCAAGGCAAGGCAAAGGGCAAAGGCAGGCAAAGGCAAGGCAAGGAAAACTCTTTCATTTCGAGGATAATGAATAAACACTCGTGAACTTGTTTACATTCAGTCCACACCTCTTATCAGGGATAAGATCAAGATGAAAAAACCTCTAGATGCAACAATAATAATGATCTAAATACCAAGAACAAAAAAAACATACCCAGTAGCAAACAAGAGACAAGAAATAAGGCAGAAATACAATAATAAGGTAATGAAAAAAAACCCATTCTGAAACGAAAATAATAAGAATTAAACGATGATTTTGAATTTAAATAAAATTGCTAATAATTAAAGAGCAAACAAGAGAATAATTATAATGAAGTAAACAACTGAAAATATCAACCACCACCATCTTTCAACAAAATAAGTCATATCAATCATAGCATTTTGATTAAAAGGTGAGAAAAAAATTACACACACACACACACACACACACACACACACACACACACACACACACACACACACACACACACACACACACACACACCCTGTTGAACTGACAAAGCTTCTGGCATGGTTCAGATAGAGGATCTGAAAAGTCAGATACAAAACAAGGATATAGAAATAGTATTGCAAAACACTCCACAGTACGCACATGGTGCTTATCAGTAATCATGAAGACATTCTTTTGTATTTTTGTATTTTGTACCACTTTATGTCACAGCAGATTTCTCTGCGTGAAATTCGGGCTGTTCTCCCCGGGGAGAGCGCGTAGCCACAAGTGCAGCGCCTACCCATTTTTTTTTCCTGCATGCAACTGTATTTGTTTCCCTATCAGAGTGGATTTTTTCTACAGAATTTTGCCAGGGTCGCCGTGGGTTATTTTACGTGCGCTAAATACTGATGTGTAACACACGGTACATCGGTTTATCGTCTCATCCAAAAGACTAGCGCCCAGACCACCACTCAGGGTCTAATGGATGGGGAGCAAGTTTTGATCCAAAATGGGGTACGAACCACCACCGCACACTATCTACTAAAATATCTATTTATTTATCTATCCCCTGGTCTGGTGACCAATCCTTTGTTACACCTTCTCGAAATGCGTCTTTTTTTTTTTTGTGGGGGGGGGGGGGGGGGGGGGATATTGCGCGCGCATGTGTGCACACTTTTGTGTTTTTGTGTGTGTGGTTATTTTTAAATACTTTATTAGCATAGTTGATATGGGTGGCGCCAGTCTTGTGGCGACACCACAGCTCCAAAGAGGGGAGCCTGTCTTGAATATAGCAAGTGTATCAGAACAAAAAAATGGTACAGTGTACGTAACACTACACAAACGCATGCACGCATGCACGCGCGCATACACACCACCAAGAATATGATGCCCCACAGCACAGTGCAGAGATGCTGCAACATGCAAACACACAGGAAAACCTGCACACAAACATAAGCGCGCCCACGAATGCGCGCATACCCCCAAAAAACAACAACAACAAAACAAAACAAAAAAAAAACAAAATACAATAAAAGAAAACACACACACACACACACACACACACACACACACACACACACACACACACAACACACACACACACACACACAGGGCGCATTTCCAGAAGATGTGACAAAGGGCCAGTTTGAGTCCAGTACTACACCCACTTTTGCACAGCAACAGCGCCCACGGCACCAAGAGAGTGTTCTACTGTGTGTATACACACTTTACTAGCAGCTTTGATGTGGGTGGCTGGTTCTTGTGGCAACACAACAACCTGAAGAGGACAGCCTGGCTATAGCAAGTGTGTCAGAACGAAAACTGCTACAGCAATACACACAGCCCACAAATCTAGCATCACTCAGGCAAGAGTGCTAAATTAAGCGCTCCCTTTCCTTTTACCTAGTCCAAGTGTGGTCAGTTCCTGCTATAATTAGCAGCAGCTGGCCCCCATCTGAACTGAGAAAAGCTGAAAGTGGGGAAACTGACAGCTGTGTACGTAGTATTATACATAATGATAAGGATATTATACAGTATGATGCAACACAGCACTGTGCAGGGCCGCGGCGACGTGCACACTTATTCCAAACCCACACAGAAACAAGCACACGCATGCATTCACGCGCATATACACCCCCCCCCCCCCCCCCCCACCTAAAATAAGACACAATTCTAGAAGAAAATGATACAGATTCCACATGATTGAAACATTAATAGCCAGAGTCAATTTCAGTGGTGTACTGGTTCAGTTAAAAAAGTTATGGTAAAGTGTGTTTATCAAAAACTGACAGTGAGAACATGCTTTACTATGTGTGTGTGTGTGCGTACGTGCGTGTGTGCGCATATGCACACGCTTGCGTGCGCGCACGCGTGCGCGCACGCGTGCGTGTGTGAACAATTATTTCATATGCATTGTAACTCATGCAATACATGATTTATAAAAACTAAAACTAACGTGCAAATATGTTTTCAAGGATGACAAACAACTAGATATAGGGAGAATTTTTAGATTTTGTCACAGTTTGGATTAATGAATTAAAACACATTCAGGCTTGGACCCTTTTATCATTTAGGCCTATAACAGGGATTTGTTTACAAGCAATAAAAACATGGCATTTTTAGATGCATACCCAGATCAGCAAACAGATTCATCTGTAATAGCACCAGTCAGAATAGTTATAATGAGTCTCCATTGTATATGACGACTTCTGTTGTCACAGAAAACTTTTTCTTAAAAACTCTCTCATTCAGATGAGGAACAATGCTGCACTTTATGTGGAAAGCTGCTACATGATGGATGTAACACTGTATAGTATATCCTGACTGACAAGGGGTTCAGGGACTTCAGAAGGTATGTTCCAAGAGAGAGGATAGTCACACCTTTCATGTTGGACGGGGCTGAAAACGGCTCTTTGGCTGGCATCTGTGCTCTAAACGGCACATTTTTCGGGCAGAGGGTGAGTATGCATGCGTGCAAGCGCGCGCGCGCTGGTGTTTATCAGCGTGTTTGTTTGTGTGCGCACATGTGGCGGCGACCCTAGACTTTGCCCTGGTGCATCATATTGCTGTATATTGTTATTATTCTTGTGCGCAATGCTTGTTTTTTGTCGCCTACACTTACCCGCTTTCCTTCACACAAACGAGCTTTCGTAGCTCTTGGGGGCTATCGTGTCGCCACAAATCCGGAGCCACACCTATCCAAGATGATGGGACAGAGTGTATGCATCCTTTACCGTGCATAAGCGGGGGTACGACGGGGATGAAAACGGCTCTTTGGCTGGCATCTGTGCTCAAAACGGTACCTTTTTTGTTTGCGCTCAGCTTGTTTTTAGTGGAGTACTCTTACCAGCTTTCCTTCCAACAAACTAGCTTTCTTCGCTCTTGGGCGCCCTACTGTCGCAACAAATCCGGCGCCACACATATGAAAGATGGTTTGGGGAGGGTTGGTATGCATGCACGCACGCTGGTGTTTGTCATCGCCACAAATCCCGCGCCACACATACCACATATGGTAGGAAAGAGTGTATGCATACAGTGCGATATTGTCTTGCTGCCCTGGGATCTTTTACCGTGCAAAAGTCGTGGCTGGACGGGGCTGAAAACGGCTCCCTCGGTGGCATCTTAGCGCAAACCGGAAGCATTTTTGCTGAGGGGGGTGGGTATGCATGCGCGCACGCGCTCGCGCGCTGGTGTTTGTCAATGCGTTTGTTTGTGTGCGCGCATGTGGAGGGGACCCTCCAGTTTGCCCTGGTGCATGACATTGCTGTATATTGTCATTATTTTTGTGCGAACAGCTTGTTTTTAGTGGCGAACTCTTGCCAGCTTTTTTTCCGACCAACTAGCTGTCTTCGCTCTTGGGTGCTGTGGCGTCGCCACAAATCCAGCGGCACAAATATCAAAGATTGTGGGAGAGAGTGTATGCGTACAGTGCGATATTCCCTTGCCGCCCTGGGATCTTTTACCGTGCAAAAGTCGGGGCTGGACGGGGCCGAAAACGGCTCTTTCGGTTGCATCTTAGCGCAAAAAGGCACCATTTTTGAGGAAGGGGGTGGGTATGCATGCGCGCACGTGCTCGCGCGCTGGTGTTTGTCAGTGCGTTTGTTTGTGTGCGCGCATGTGGAGGGGACCCTTCAGTTTGCCATGGTGCATGATATTGCTGTATATTGTCATTATTTTTGTGTGCACAGCTTGTTTTTAGTGGCGTACTCTTACCAGCTTTCCTTCCGACAATTTTAACTAGCTTTCTTCGCTCTCGAGGGCTGTGTTGTCGCCACAAATCCGGCGCCACACATATCAGAGATGGTGGGAGAGAGTGTATGCATACAGTGCGATATTGTCCTGCTGCCCTGGGATCTTTTACCGTGCAAAAGTCGGGGCAGGAAGATGCTGAATACGGCTCTTTCGGTCGCATCTTTGTGGAAAACGGCTCCATTTTTGTGGAGGGGGGTGGGTATGCATGCGCGCACGCGCTTGCTGGTGTTTGTCAGTGCCTTTGTTTGTGTGCGCGTGCGCATGTGGATGGGACCCCCCAGTTTGCCCTGGTGCATGATATTGCTGTATATTGTCATTATTTTTGTGCGCACAGCTTGTTTTTAGTCGCGTACTCTTCCCGCCTTTCCTTCCGACCAACTAGCTTTCTTCGCTCTTGGGGGCTGAAGCGTCGCCAGAAATCTGGCGCCACACATATCAAAGATGGTGGGGGAGAGTGTATGCATACAGTGCGATATTCTCTTGCTGCCTTTGGATCTTTTACCGTGCAAAAGTCCTTAGCTGGACGGCGCTGAAGACGGCTCTTTCGGTCGCATCTTAGTTGAAAACAGCACTATTAAAAGTGGCGCTCCTCCACGAAATGAGTCGCTTAGCACATTACCCAATTTTGCGCCAGGAGCCATTAAAGTCAGTTTGGGGACAAGTTGTCAATTTTGAGATTTTGATTGATTATTAAACAATATCCGTTTATCTACCTTATAATAAAATAATCAAGGCATAAATTGTATTCCTTTTGCTTTTAAATGTGTTTTGAAAATACCCAAGCCCTCATTCTGACAACCTGTTACGAAGATAAACTTGCCCGTTTCTCATTTTGTCACGTCCTGCAGTCTATCATTTCAATTTGTAATAACTTTGCAAAGAATTGTCCGATTTTCTATTTTTTTTTTTGTATTTGATAGCCACTTTATTGTACATTAATAACATGTCAATAACTAAAAATCGACCTCTGGTGCACTCCGACTTATTATGTGGTAGAGCGTCACAATTTTTTTTGTGTGTATGGGGCATGGTATGCATGCGTGCACGCGCGCGCTGGTGTTTATCAGTGTGTTTGTTTGTGTTCCCGCATATCGAGGGGACCCTCCAGTTTGCCCTGGTGCATGATTTTGCTGTATATTGTCATTATTATTGTGCGCAGAGCTTGATTTTAGTGGCGTACTCTTACCAGCTTTCCTTCCAACAAACTAGCTTTCTTTGCTCTTTGGGGCTGTGGCGTCGCCACACGAGAGTGTATGCGGACAGTGTGATATTGTCCTGCTGCCCTGGGATCTTTTACCGTGCAAAAGTCGGGGCTGGACGGCGCTGAAAACGGCTCTTTCGGTCGCATCTTAGCGCAAAACGGCACAATTTTTGTGGAGAGGGGTGGACATGCATGCGCGGAACCACTCGCGCGCTGGTGTTTGTCAGTGCGTTTGTTTGTGTTCGCGCATGTGGAGTGTTTCCAACAGTGTGCGAGTGCGTGAGCGCGCGCGCGCTCGTGTGTGTGTATGTATGTGTGTGTCTAAGTGTGTGTGTGTAAGTTTGTCTGAGTGCGTGAGCAAACTGGTGTACGTAGGAATGGTTTAGATATTTTTTTAGTGAGTTTATGACTGAGTGAGTTATTGTTGAATTGTGGGTGATTTTTATATTATTATGTGCGAGCTGATGCTCGGGTACTATGTTTTTTTTCTTCGTGATGTTACTTTTTATATGTTTGCTTTTTATGTGTGGCATGTAACCTGTGTGAATTTCTCTAAGAGATAATTAAGTATTTTTGAATTTGAAATTAAATGTGTCTTAGAACAGCTAATCTGATTTAGACAACCATCAGCGATAGAACCATTACAAACCATCTTTTTGATCCATCTCTAGTGCGTAAAGGCTTTTTCCTTATGAGTATGTGAACAGTTGGAATAGGTTTGATGAAGACGCCCTGCCTTATTTTTCAGTAGTCTAAAAGGTAAAGACGTTACTGACTGATTAACAACATGCGAAGACAGCATGGGAAAAATTAGAGTGTAAGACCACGTGAGATTATCATGACCTCTACTTAATGGCTGACGTTTGTTTGTTAGCAGATGTCTTTGAGAACTACAGAAAAACGTGTAAAAAACAGTACAGTCTGGATACATCTCATAATATTTCTGCACCTGGTATGAGTTTGGATGCGTTCTTTAAGTTTACAGGTGTAAAGATCGACCTGCTGTCTGACCCGCCGATGCTACAAATGATTGAGGATGGACTGTGTGGTGGAATCAGCATGGCATCACATAGCTACTGTAAAGCTAACAACAAATGCTTAGATGACTATGATCCTAGTAAACCATCCAACTACATCATGTATTTAGACGCTAACAACGTATATGGTTAGGCTATGTGTCAGTCACTTCCTTTACGCAATTTTAGAATGTTGCCAGGCCCATTTTGATGTAAATGAATTTCTGAACACCTTGCCGACAATGTCCTCCTATCAGCCATTGGGGTTGATTGCAGAAGTAGACTTAGAATGATCTGCATAACGATTATCCATTAGCTGCAGAAAGAATGAAAATAGGAACTGAACCGCTTTAGCTTGTGCCAAACCTGTTAAACAAAACAAAGTATGTCTGTCCTTACAGATTGCTTCAGTTTTACCTAAGACATGGACTCTGCCTTACAACCCATGATTTGGTTTGATCAAGGGCAGTTCATGAAACCATACATCATGAAGAACACAGAGCTTAGAACTAAGGCAACCGATGCTTCAGAGAAAGACTTTTTAAAGTTAATGAACAACAGCTGTTTTGGAAAGACAATGGAGAACCCCACAAACGTAAAGACGTCAGACTGGTAACTGAAGTAAACGAAGCAATTAAGTTGACATCAAAACCACAGTACCAAGACTTCAGAAAATGTCATGATTCGTTATATGGTATTATGATGAAGAAGCTTCGGGTAAATTTAGACAATCCAGTGTTTATTGGGTTTACTTTGTTAGAGCTGTCTAAGCTGTCAATGTTAGAATTCCTCTATGACTACTTTAAACCATTGTTTCCAAAGTCTACAGTCCTGTAAAGGACACTGACTCCTTTGTTCTGGACATTCCGACTGAAGACTTTTATAAAGACATGGAGACAGAAGTAGCTAAGGGATCAGACAGCTGGTATGACACATGTGATTACCCTAAAGACAGTCCTTTACATTCAGTTGTAAACAAAAAGGTTATTGGTAAGATGAAGGATGAAATGAATGGAACTAGAATAAAAGAGTATGTTGGTTTGAGAGCAAAAGTGTATAGTGTCGCTTGTCAAACTAGTGTTATTGAAAAAGCTAAAGGGATCAGCAACCCTGTTGTTCAGATGACTACATCACACGACAACTATAAAGAAGCACTCTTTGATTCTAAAGTATTTCATCATGACAATGTAAAACTAAGGTCTGAATTACATCAGATCAACACAGCTGTTGTAACCAAGAAGTCATTAGACCCTACCAACACAAAGCAGGTGTTTGTACCACCAGAGTGGTCATATGCAATCAGTCATTGGAGAACACCAAAAATAGACAAAACAAATAAATAAATTAATTACTTTTATTTTTTAGTCTTGAAATACATAAAACAGCATAAATCTTTTTTTTACTAAATAATTATTCTATCTGACTGTTTTCATGGATGTCTAGAACCACCGCACACTTTGACCCGGACATTTAGCTTTCTAGACAGGGGCATTACCTTAGACCACCGAAACACTTAATAATTTATGAAATAATCATATTTTTAGATGCGTTTGAAACTGACCTTTGTTTTTGGTAAGTTTCAAGGTTTTGGGAGCCTATCCTGAATACAAGAAGCTCAATTTGTACAGTTTGTTTCTGGTCTTGGAAATATGAGCAAGTGGTTGTGTCTATGCTTGTTTTTTTTGTTAAAACATTTGATTATCTAGGGGTGTGCAATAACTAGGCTTTGATCTGCGTTTAAGAGAATGAGCTTCGTACCTTTCTATCCTAAATTGTTTATTTATACTATGGGTTAAGATAGTTTCTGAAGTTTGTCTCTGTTTTAGTATCTTATTTTACCTGAGGAAGTTTAATTCTTTCTTATACAGGGAGCATGTTTGTCCTACACTAAAAGAGAATGTATTAATCATATGTACTCTGTGTGTGGGGTGGTGTGTGTGTGTGTGTGTGTGTGTGGTGTGTGTGTGTGTGTGGTGTGTGTGTGTGTGTGTGTGTGGTGTGTGTTGTGTGCATGCGTGCGTGTATGTGCACACCAGGGCAGTGTAGGTGACCTCATTTTAGATCTATCAGCGTGGCAGATAAAGCAGCACGGGTTTGTGTTGAAATTCAAATTCAGGGGGGGAGGGGAGTGGCGGCCCATGCTTATTTTCAAACAAGGTGCTGCCTTGCTGCGATTGGTGGCTGAATTTGGGATATGAGTTGGGAATGTGACCCCATTCTGTGAAAGAAAAGTTGGCGGCAGTTTGCTTAAGTGTCTGCTAAAGTCTCTTTACAATCTGGGATATCAGATGGACCGATCTCCCAGTGGGCAAAGGGGGGAGGGGGGTATCAATGTAGATAGCATCACTACTTTCTGGAAATTTTCTGCTAATTCTCTTTTCAAGTTCTCTTTTCTATCTTACTCATTGCTTCTGCCTTGGTCCAATAGACATGAGTCCATTGTCTGCTTTCTTGGTCCATTTGCCTACGTTTTTTGCAGAAAGATTTTAAAGATTACAGGTATCTCCTACACTGAAGATGAATGCACTGGGCCTGACCTGTGAGGTGCTTCACAGCGGTACTAGACATGTTTTGCTAATATGACAGACATTGTTGCTACTGTGTGAGCATTCAAAGAACAAAACAGTAGGGGGGGGGGGGGAGTGGTAAAAATGGTGTAAGTTTGTAGCAGTTTGTGTCTGCCATTCTGTGCATGCATGTCGCAGTTCTCTATCTGCATGAATAAATATTGGTATGAATGTATATGTTTGCATGGATGTCTCCCTACATGGGAGTGTGCTGAGGGTATGTGTATGTGTCTTTGAAAGGCAACGCTGGATAGTAAAGAAAACAAAAAAGACCAATAAATACATACATGAAAACTACTGTCTGATGAATTTCACGAATGTTTAGATTCAAATAAATATCCAAGCAGCAACCACTTACCTTCATACAGGTGGCACACAGCCTGTTAAGTTTGTAGGTGCCCCTGTGTGCAGTGTTTGGTGGGTGGGGATGGGGTGGAGACCAATCCTGATGCTGCGATTGATGGGATGCAAGCTACCCTAGAGTGGAAACAGACATGGAAAGAGAAAAAAAAAGGGGGGGATGTCGATTTCCCGCGCTTTTAGATAGGTTTATATGCTCAGAGAAGAAAACACGAAAAAGCTTTTATATGCAGCAGCAGTTGACTGTTGGTAGAGGGACTTTCTGATTGGCTGTTATTTCAGTTCAACTGCCAGTGTGTTTAGGGTACTTCATCATTAAAAACCCAACCCAACTACACCTACACAAGAAATCTTTCTCCTCTCATCTCTCTTCCCTCTCATCATCTCTCTCCCTCCTCTCCTCCCTCCTCTCACTCTCTCTCTCTCTCTCTCTCCTCTCTCTTCTCTTCTTCACTCCTTCTCTCTCTCTCTCTCCCCTCCTCTTCTCTCTCAATATACATACATTCACGTGCCATCGTTGTTTGTGTGCGCGCATGTGGAGGGGACCCTCAGGTTGCCGTGGTGCATGATATTGCTGTATATTGTCATTATTTTGTGCGCACAGCTTGTTTTTAGTCGCGTACTCTACGCCTTTCCTTCCACATCTGGCTTCTTCGCCTTGGGCTGTGGCGTCGCACAATTCGGCGCCACAATTTGAAATGGTGGGGAGTGTATGCATACAGTGCCATATTCTCTTGCTGCCCTGGATCATTTACGTGCAAAAGTCGGCGGGTCGGGCTGAAAACGGTCCCTCGTCGCATCTTAGCGCAAAACGGCACTTTTTCTGCAGGGGGTGGGTATGCATGCCGCAGCCTCGCGCGTGGTGTTGTCAGTGCGTTTGTTTGTGTGCGCGCATGTGGAGGGGACCCTCCAGGTTGCCGTGGTGCATGATATTGCTGTATATTGTCATTATTTTTGTGCGCACAGCTTGTTTTTAGTCGCGTACTTTACCGCCTTTCCTTCCGACCATCTGGCTTCTTCGCCCTTGGGGGCTGTGGCGTCGCCACAATTCCGGCGCCACACATTTGAAAATGGTGGGGGAGAGTGTATGCATACAGTGCCATATTCTCTTGCTGCCCTGGGATCATTTACCGTGCAAAGTCGGGGCGGGTCGGGGCTGAAAACGGTCCCTCGGTCGCATCTTAGCGCAAACGGCACCATTTTTTGCAGGGGGGTGGGTATGCATGCGCGCACGCGCTCGCGCGCTGGTGTTTGTCAGTGCGTTTGTTTGTGTGCGCGCATGTGGAGGGACCTCCAGGTTGCCGTGGTGCATGATATTGCTGTAATTGTCATTATTTTGTGCGCACAGCTTGTTTTAGTCGCGTACTTTACCGCCTTCCTTCCGACCATCTGGCTTCTTCGCCTTGGGGCTGTGGCGTCGCCACAATTCGGCGCCACACATTTGAAAGATGGTGGGGGAGAGTGTATGCATACAGTGCCATATTCTCTTGCTGCCCTGGATCATTTACCGTGCAAAGTCGGGGCGGGTCGGGCTGAAAACGGTCCCTCGTCGATCTTAGCGCAAACGGCACCATTTTCTGCAGGGGGTGGGTATGCATGCGCGCACGCGCTCGCGCGCTGGTGTTTGTCAGTGCGTTGTTTGTGTGCGGCATGTGGAGGGACCCTCCAGGTTGCCGTGGTGCATGATATTGCTGTATATTGTCATTATTGTTGTGCGCACAGCTTGTTTTTAGTCGCGTACTTTCCGCTTCCTTCCGACCATCTGGCTTTCTTCGCCCTTGGGGCTGTGGCGTCGCCACAATCCGGCGCCACACATTTGAAAATGGTGGGGGAGAGTGTATGCATACAGTGCCATATTCTCTGCTGCCCTGGGATCATTTACCGTGCAAAAGTCGGGGCGGGTCGGGGCTGAAAACGTCCCTCGGTCGATCTTAGCGCAAAACGGCACCATTTTTCTGCAGGGGGGTGGGTATGCATGCGCGCACGCGCTCGCGCGCTGGTGTTTGTCAGTGCGTTTGTTTGTGTGCGGCATGTGGAAGGGACCCTCCAGGTTGCCGTGGTGCATGATATTGCTGTATATTGTCATTATTGTTGTGCGCACAGCTTGTTTTTAGTCGCGTACTCTTCACGCCTTTCCTTCGACCATCTGGCTCTCTTCGCCCTTGGGGGCTGTGGCGTCGCCACAATCCGGCGCCACACATTTGAAAAATGGTGGGGAGAGTGTATGCATACAGTGCCATATTCTCTTGCTGCCCTGGGATCATTTACCGTGCAAAAGTCGGGGCGGGTCGGGGCTGAAAACTGATCCCTCGTCGCATCTTAGCGCAAACGGCACCATTTTTCTGCAGGGGGGTGGGTATGCATGCGCGCACGCGCTCGCGCGCTGGTGTTTGTCAGTGCGTTTGTTTGTGTGCGCGCATGTGGAGGGGACCCTCCAGGTTGCCGTGGTGCATGATATTGCTGTATATTGTCATTATTGTTGTGCGCACAGCTTGTTTTTTCGCGTACTTTCCACCGCCCTTTCCTTCCGACCATCTGGCTTCTCTTCGCCCTTGGGGGCTGTGGCGTCGCCACAATTCCGGCGCCACACATTTGAAAGATGGTGGGAGAGTGTATGCATACAGTGCCATATTCTCTTGCTGCCCTGGGATCATTTACCGGTGCAAAAGTCGGGGCGGGTCGGGGCTGGAAAACGGATCCCTCGGTCGATCTTAGCGCAAACGGCACCATTTTTCTGCAGGGGGGTGGGTATGCATGCGCGCACGCGCTCGCGCGCTGGTGTTTGTCAGTGCGTTTGTTTGTGTGCGCGCATGTGGAGGGGACCCTCCAGGTTGCCGTGGTGCATGATATTGCTGTATATTGTCATTATTTTGTGCGCACAGCTTGTTTTTAGTCGCGTACTCTTACCGCCTTTCCTTCGACCATCTGGCTTTCTTCGCCCTTGGGGCTGTGGCGTCGCCACAATTCCGGCGCCACACATTTGAAAATGGTGGGGAGAGTGTATGCATACAGTGCCATATTCTCTTGCTGCCCTGGGATCATTTACCGTGCAAAAGTCGGGGCGGGTCGGGGCTGAAAACGGCTCCTCGGTCGCATCTTAGCGCAAAACGGCACCATTTTTCTGCAGGGGGGTGGGTATGCATGCGCGCACGCGCTCGCGCGCTGGTGTTTGTCAGTGCGTTTGTTTGTGTGCGCGCATGTGGAGGGGACCCTCCAGGTTGCCGTGGTGCATGATATTGCTGTATATTGTCATTATTTTTGTGCGCACAGCTTGTTTTTAGTCGCGTACTATTACCGCCTTTCCTTCCGACCATCTGGCTCTCTTCGCCCTTGGGGGCTGTGGCGTCGCCACAATTCCGGCGCCACACATTTGAAAGATGGTGGGGGAAGGTGTATGCATACAGTGCCATATTCTCTTGCTGCCCTGGGATCATTTACCGTGCAAACGTCGGGGCGGGGTCGGGGCTGAAAACGGATCCCTCGGTCGCATCTTAGCGCAACACGGCACCATTTTTCTGCAGGGGGGTGGGTATGCATGCGCGCACGCGCTCGCGCGCTGGTGTTTGTCAGTGCGTTTGTTTGTGTGCGCGCATGTGGAGGGGACCCTCCAGGTTGCCGTGGTGCATGATATTGCTGTATATTGTCATTATTGTTGTGCGCACAGCTTGTTTTTAGTCGCGTACTCTTACCGCCTTTCCTTCCGACCATCTGGCTTTCTTCGCCTTGGGGGCTGTGCGTCGCCACAATTCCGGCGCCACACATTTGAAAGATGGTGGGGGAGAGTGTATGCATACAGTGCCATATTCTCTTGCTGCCTGGGATCATTTACCGTGCAAAAGTCGGGGCGGGTCGGGGCTGAAAACGGCTCCCTCGTCGAATCTTAGCGCAAAACGGCACCATTTTTCTGCAGGGGGGTGGGTATGCATGCGCGCACGCGCTCGCGCGCTGGTGTTTGTCAGTGCGTTTGTTTGTGTGCGCGCATGTGGAGGGGACCCTCCAGGTTGCCGTGGTGCATGATATTGCTGTATATTGTCATTATTGTTGTGCGCACAGCTTGTTTTTAGTCGCGTACTCTTACCGCCTTTCCTTCCGACCATCTGGCTTTCTTCGCCCTTGGGGGCTGTGGCGTCGCCACAATTCCGGCGCCACACATTTGAAAAGATGGTGGGGGAGAGTGTATGCATACAGTGCCATATTCTCTTGCTGCCCTGGATCATTTACCGTGCAAAAGTCGGGGCGGGTCGGGGCTGAAACGGCTCCCTCGGTCGATCTTAGCGCAAAACGGCACCATTTTTCTGCAGGGGGGTGGGTATGCATGCGCGCACGCGCTCGCGCGCTGGTGTTTGTCAGTGCGTTTGTTTGTGTGCGCGCATGTGGAGGGGACCCTCCAGGTTGCCGTGGTGCATGATATTGCTGTATATTGTCATTATTGTTGTGCGCACAGCTTGTTTTTAGTCGCGTACTCTTACCGCCTTTCCTTCCGACCATCTGGCTTTCTTCGCCCTTGGGGGCTGTGGCGTCGCCACAATTCCGGCGCCACACATTTGAAAGATGGTGGGGGAGAGTGTATGCATACAGTGCCATATTCTCTTGCTGCCCTGGGATCATTTACCGTGCAAAAGTCGGGGCGGGTCGGGGCTGAAAACGGCTCCCTCGGTCGAATCTTAGCGCAAAACGGCACCATTTTTCTGCAGGGGGGTGGGTATGCATGCGCGCACGCGCTCGCGGCTGGTGTTTGTCAGTGCGTTTGTTGTGTGCGCGCATGTGGAGGGGACCCTCCAGGTTGCCGTGGTGCATGATATTGCTGTATATTGTCATTATGTTGTGCGCACAGCTTGTTTTTAGTCGCGTACTCTTACGCCTTCCTTCCGACCATCTGGCTTTCTTCGCCCTTGGGGCTGTGGCGTCGCCACAATCCGGCGCACACATTTGAAAAATGGTGGGGGAGAGTGTATGCATACAGTGCCATATTCTCTTGCTGCCCTGGGATCATTTACCGTGCAAAAGTCGGGGCGGGTCGGGGCTGAAAACGGCTCCCTCGTCGATCTTACGCAAAACGGCACCATTTTTCTGCAGGGGGTGGGTATGCATGCGCGCACGCGCTCGCGCGCTGGTGTTTTCATGCGTTTGTTTGTGTGCGCGCATGTGGAGGGGACCCTCCAGGTTGCCTGGTGCATGATATTGCTGTATATTGTCATTATTGTTGTGCGCACAGCTTGTTTTAGTCGCGTACTCTTCCGCCTTTCCTTCCGACCATCTGGCTTTCTTCGCCCTTGGGGGCTGTGGCGTCGCCACAATTCCGGCGCCACACATTTGAAAATGGTGGGGGAGAGTGTATGCATACAGTGCCATATTCTCTTGCTGCCCTGGGATCATTACCGTGCAAAAGTCGGGGCGGGTCGGGGCTGAAAACGGCTCCCTCGGTCGATCTTAGCGCAAAACGGCACATTTTTCTGCAGGGGGGTGGGTATGCATGCGCGCACGCGCTCGCGCGCTGGTGTTTGTCAGTGCGTTTGTTTGTGTGCGCGCATGTGGAGGGGACCCTCCAGGTTGCCTGGTGCATGATATTGCTGTATATTGTCATTATTGTTGTGCGCACAGCTTGTTTTAGTCGCGTACTCTTACCGCCTTTCCTTCCGACCATCTGGCTTCTTCGCCCTTGGGGGCTGTGGCGTCGCCACAATTCCGGCGCCACACATTTGAAAGATGGTGGGGGAGAGTGTATGCATACAGTGCCATATTCTCTTGCTGCCCTGGGATCATTTACCGTGCAAAAGTCGGGGCGGGTCGGGCTGAAAACGGCTCCCTCGTCGATCTTAGCGCAAAACGGCACCATTTTTCTCAGGGGGTGGGTATGCATGCGCGCACGCGCCCGCGCGCTGGTGTTTGTCAGTGCGTTTGTTTGTGTGCGCGCATGTGGAGGGACCCTCCAGGTTGCGTGGTGCATGATATTGCTGTATATTGTCATTATTGTTGTGCGCACAGCTTGTTTTTAGTCGCGTACTCTTACGCCTTTCCTTCCGACCATCTGCTTTCTTCGCCCTTGGGGCTGTGGCGTCGCACAAGTCCGGCGCCACACATTTGAAAATGGTGGGGGAGAGTGTATGCATACAGTGCCATATTCTCTTGCTGCCCTGGGATCATTTACCGTGCAAAAGTCGGGGCGGGTCGGGGCTGAAAACGGTCCCTCGTGCATCTTAGCGCAAAACGGCACCATTTTTCTGCAGGGGGGTGGGTATGCATGCGCGCACGCGCTCGCGCGCTGGTGTTTGTCAGTGCGTTTGTTTGTGTGCGCGCATGTGGAGGGGACCCTCCAGGTTGCCGTGGTGCATGATATTGCTGTATATTGTCATTATTGTTGTGCGCACAGCTTGTTTTTAGTCGCGTACTCTTCCGCCTTTCCTTCCGACCATCTGGCTTTCTTCGCCCTTGGGGCTGTGGCGTCGCCACAATTCCGGCGCCACACATTTGAAAATGGTGGGGGAGAGTGTATGCATACAGTGCCATATTCTCTTGCTGCCCTGGGATCATTTACCGTGCAAAAGTCGGGGCGGGTCGGGGCTGAAAACGGTCCTCGTCGACATCTTACGCAAAACGGCACCATTTTTCTGCAGGGGGGTGGGTATGCATGCGCGCACGCGCTCGCGCGCTGGTGTTTGTCAGTGCGTTTGTTTGTGTGCGCGCATGTGGAGGGGACCCTCCAGGTTGCCGTGGTGCATGATATTGCTGTATATTGTCATTATTGTTGTGCGCACAGCTTGTTTTTAGTCGCGTACTCTTACCGCCTTTCCTTCCGACCATCTGGCTTTCTTCGCCCTTGGGGGCTGTGGCGTCGCCACAATTCCGGCGCCACACATTTGAAAGATGGTGGGGGAGAGTGTATGCATACAGTGCCATATTCTCTTGCTGCCCTGGGATCATTTACCGTGCAAAAGTCGGGGCGGGTCGGGGCTGAAAACGGCTCCCTCGGTCGATCTTAGCGCAAAACGGCACCATTTTTTCTGCAGGGGGGTGGGTATGCATGCGCGCACGCGCTCGCGCGCTGGTGTTTGTCAGTGCGTTTGTTTGTGTGCGCGCATGTGGAGGGGACCCTCCAGGTTGCCGTGGTGCATGATATTGCTGTATATTGTCATTATTGTTGTGCGCACAGCTTGTTTTTAGTCGCGTACTCTTACCGCCTTTCCTTCCGACCATCTGGCTTCTTCGCCCTTGGGGCTGTGGCGTCGCCACAATTCCGGCGCCACACATTTGAAAGATGGTGGGGGAGAGTGTATGCATACAGTGCCATATTCTCTTGCTGCCCTGGGATCATTTACCGTGCAAAAGTCGGGGCGGGTCGGGCTGAAAACGGCTCCCTCGGTCGCATCTTAGCGCAAAACGGCACCATTTTTCTGCAGGGGGGTGGGTATGCATGCGCGCACGCGCTCGCGCGCTGGTGTTTGTCAGTGCGTTTGTTTGTGTGCGCGCATGTGGAGGGGACCCTCCAGGTTGCCGTGGTGCATGATATTGCTGTATATTGTCATTATTGTTGTGCGCACAGCTTGTTTTTAGTCGCGTACTCTTACCGCCTTTCCTTCCGACCATCTGGCTTTCTTCGCCCTTGGGGGCTGTGGCGTCGCCACAATTCCGGCGCCACACATTTGAAAGATGGTGGGGGAGAGTGTATGCATACAGTGCCATATTCTCTTTGCTGCCCTGGGATCATTTACCGTGCAAAGTCGGGGCGGGTCGGGGCTGAAAAACGGCTCCCTCGGTCGCATCTTAGCGCAAAACGGCACCATTTTTCTGCAGGGGGTGGTGGGTATGCATGCGCGCACGCGCTCGCGCGCTGGTGTTTGTCAGTGCGTTTGTTTGTGTGTGCACATGTGGAGGGGACCCTCCAGGTTGCCGTGGTGCATGATATTGCTGTATATTGTCATTATTGTTGTGCGCACAGCTTGTTTTTAGTCGCGTACTCTTACCGCCTTTCCTTCCGACCATCTGGCTTTCTTCGCCCTTGGGGGCTGTGGCGTCGCCACAATTCCGGCGCCACACATTTGAAAGATGGTGGGGGAGAGTGTATGCATACAGTGCCATATTCTCTTGCTGCCCTGGGATCATTTACCGTGCAAAAGTCGGGGCGGGTCGGGGCTGAAAACGGCTCCCTCGGTCGCATCTTAGCGCAAAACGGCACCATTTTTCTGCAGGGGGGTGGGTATGCATGCGCGCGCACGCGCTCGCGCGCTGGGTGTTTGTCAGTGCGTTTGTTTGTGTGGCGCATGTGGAGGGGACCCTCCAGGTTGCCGTGGTGCATGATATTGCTGTATATTGTCATTATTGTTGTGCGCACAGCTTGTTTTTAGTCGCGTACTCTTACCGCCTTTCCTTCCGACCATCTGGCTTTCTTCGCCCTTGGGGGCTGTGGCGTCGCCACAATTCCGGCGCCACACATTTGAAAGATGGTGGGGGAGAGTGTATGCATACAGTGCCATATTCTCTTGCTGCCCTGGGATCATTTACCGTGCAAAAGTCGGGGCGGGTCGGGGCTGAAAACGGCTCCCTCGGTCGAATCTTAGCGCAAAACGGCACCATTTTTCTGCAGGGGGGTGGGTATGCATGCGCGCACGCGCTCGCGCGCTGGTGTTTGTCAGTGCGTTTGTTTGTGTGCGCGCATGTGGAGGGGACCCTCCAGGTTGCCGTGGTGCATGATATTGCTGTATATTGTCATTATTGTTGTGCGCACAGCTTGTTTTTAGTCGCGTACTCTTACGCCTTTCCTTCCGACCATCTGGCTTTCTTCGCCCTTGGGGGCTGTGGCGTCGCCACAATTCCGGCGCCACACATTTGAAAGATGGTGGGGGAGAGTGTATGCATACAGTGCCATATTCTCTTGCTGCCCTGGGATCATTTACCGTGCAAAAGTCGGGGCGGGTCGGGGCTGAAAACGGCTCCCTCGGTCGCATCTTAGCGCAAAACGGCACCATTTTTCTGCAGGGGGGTGGTGATGCATGCGCGCACGCGCTCGCGCGCTGGTTTTTTGTCAGTGCGTTTGTTTGTGTGCGCGCATGTGGAGGGGACCCTCCAGGTTGCCCTGGTGCATGATATTGCTGTATATTGTCATTATTGTTTGTGCGCACAGCTTGTTTTTAGTCGCGTACTCTTACCGCCTTTCCTTCCGACCATCTGGCTTTCTTCGCCCTTGGGGGCTGTGGCGTCGCCACAATTCCGGCGCCACACATTTGAAAGATTGGTGGGGGAGAGTGTATGCATACAGTGCCATATTCTCTTGCTGCCCTGGGATCATTTACCGTGCAAAAGTCGGGGCGGGTCGGGGCTGAAAAACGCTCCCTCGGTCGAATCTTAGCGCAAAACGGCACCATTTTTCTGCAGGGGGGTGGTATGCATGCGCGCACGCGCTCGCGCGCTGGTGTTTGTCAGTGCGTTTGTTTGTGTGCGCGCATGTGGAGGGGACCCTCCAGGTTGCTGTGGTGCATGATATTGCTGTATATTGTCATTATTGTTGTGCGCACAGCTTGTTTTTAGTCGCGTACTCTTACCGCCTTTCCTTCCGACCATCTGGCTCTCTTCGCCCTTGGGGGCTGTGGCGTCGCCACAATTCCGGCGCCACACATTTGAAAGATGGTGGGGGAGAGTGTATGCATACAGTGCCATATTCTCTTGCTGCCCTGGGATCATTTACCGTGCAAAAGTCGGGGCGGGGTCGGGGCTGAAAACGGCTCCCTCGGTCGAATCTTAGCGCAAAACGGCACAATTTTTCTACAGGGGGGTGGGTATGCATGCGCGCACGCGCTCGCGCGCTGGTGTTTGTCAGTGCGTTTGTTTGTGTGCGCGCATGTGGAGGGGACCCTCCAGGTTGCCGTGGTGCATGATATTGCTGTATATTGTCATTATTGTTGTGCGCACAGCTTGTTTTTAGTCGCGTACTCTTCACGCCTTTCCTTCCGACCATCTGGCTTTCTTCGCCCTTGGAGGCTGTGGCGTCGCCACAAGTCCGGCGCCACACATTTGAAAAATGGTGGGGGAGAGTGTATGCATACAGTGCCATATTCTCTTGCTGCCCTGGGATCATTTACCGTGCAAAAGTCGGGGCGGGTCGGGGCTGAAAACGGATCCCTCGTTCGCATCTTAGCGCAAAACGGCACCATTTTTCTGCAGGGGGGTGGGTATGCATGCGCGCACGCGCTCGCGCGCTGGTGTTTGTCAGTGCGTTTGTTTGTGTGCGCGCATGTGGAGGGGACCCTCCAGGTTGCCGTGGTGCATGATATTGCTGTATATTGTCATTATTGTTGTGCGCACAGCTTGTTTTTAGTCGCGTACTCTTACCGCCTTTCCTTCCGACCATCTGGCTTTCTTCGCCCTTGGGGGCTGTGGCGTCGCCACAATTCCGGCGCCACACATTTGAAAGATGGTGGGGGAGAGTGTATGCATACAGTGCCATATTCTCTTGCTGCCCTGGGATCATTTACCGTGCAAAAGTCGGGCGGGTCGGGGCTGAAAACGGCTACCCTCGGTCGAATCTTATCGCAAAACGGCACCATTTTTCTGCAGGGGGGTGGTATGCATGCGCGCACGCGCTCGCGCGCTGGTGTTTGTCAGTGCGTTTGTTTGTGTGCGCGCATGTGGAGGGGACCCTCCAGGTTGCCGTGGTGCATGATATTGCTGTATATTGTCATTATTGTTGTGCGCACAGCTTGTTTTTAGTCGCGTACTCTTACCGCCTTTCCTTCCGACCATCTGGCTTTCTTCGCCCTTGGAGGCTGTGGCGTCGCCACAAGTCCGGCGCCACACATTTGAAAAATGGTGGGGGAGAGTGTATGCATACAGTGCCATATTCTCTTGCTGCCCTGGATCATTTACCGTGCAAAAGTCGGGGCGGGTCGGGGCTGAAAACGGCTCCCTCGGTCGCATCTTAGCGCAAAACGGCACCATTTTTCTGCAGGGGGGTGGGTATGCATGCGCGCACGCGCTCGCGCGCTGGTGTTTGTCAGTGCGTTTGTTTGTGTGCGCGCATGTGGAGGGGACCCTCCAGGTTGCCGTGGTGCATGATATTGCTGTATATTGTCATTATTGTTGTGCGCACAGCTTGTTTTTAGTCGCGTACTCTTACCGCCTTTCCTTCCGACCATCTGGCTTTCTTCGCCCTTGGGGCTGTGGGCGTCGCCACAATTCCGGCGCCACACATTTGAAAGATGGTGGGGGAGAGTGTATGCATACAGTGCCATATTCTCTTGCTGCCCTGGGATCATTTACCGTGCAAAAGTCGGGGCGGGTCGGGGCTGAAAACGGCTCCCTCGGTCGAATCTTAGCGCAAAACGGCACCATTTTTCTGCAGGGGGGTGGGTATCATGCGCGCACGCGCTCGCGCGCTGGTGTTTGTCAGTGCGTTTGTTTGTGTGCGCGCATGTGGAGGGGACCCTCCAGGTTGCCGTGGTGCATGATATTGCTGTATATTGTCATTATTGTTGTGCGCACAGCTTGTTTTTAGTCGCGTACTCTTCACGCCTTTCCTTCCGACCATCTGGCTTTCTTCGCCCTTGGAGGCTGTGGCGTCGCCACAATCCGGCGCCACACATTTGAAAAATGGTGGGGGAGAGTGTATGCATACAGTGCCATATTCTCTTGCTGCCCTGGGATCATTTACCGTGCAAAAGTCGGGGCGGGTCGGGGCTGAAAACGGCTCCCTCGGTCGCATCTTAGCGCAAAACGGCACCATTTTTCTGCAGGGGGGTGGGTATGCATGCGCGCACGCGCTCGCGCGCTGGTGTTTGTCAGTGCGTTTGTTTGTGTGCGCGCATGTGGAGGGGACCCTCCAGGTTGCCCGTGGTGCATGATATTGCTGTATATTGTCATTATTGTTGTGCGCACAGCTTGTTTTTAGTCGCGTACTCTTACCGCCTTTCCTTCCGACCATCTGGCTTTCTTCGCCCTTGGGGGCTGTGGCGTCGCCACAATTCCGGCGCCACACATTTGAAAGATGGTGGGGGAGAGTGTATGCATACAGTGCCATATTCTCTTTGCTGCCCTGGGATCATTTACCGTGCAAAAGTCGGGGCGGGTCGGGGCTGAAAACGGCTCCCTCGGTCGAATCTTAGCGCAAAACGGCACCATTTTTCTGCAGGGGGGTGGGTATGCATGCGCGCACGCGCTCGCGCGCTGGTGTTTGTCAGTGCGTTTGTTTGTGTGCGCGCATGTGGAGGGGACCCTCCAGGTTGCTGTGGTGCATGATATTGCTGTATATTGTCATTATTGTTGTGCGCACAGCTTGTTTTTAGTCGCGTACTCTTACCGCCTTTCCTTCCGACCATCTGGCTCTCTTCGCCCTTGGGGGCTGTGGCGTCGCCACAATTCCGGCGCCACACATTTGAAAGATGGTGGGGGAGAGTGTATGCATACAGTGCCATATTCTCTTGCTGCCCTGGGATCATTTACCGTGCAAAAGTCGGGGCGGGTCGGGGCTGAAAACGGCTCCCTCGGTCGAATCTTAGCGCAAAACGGCACAATTTTTCTACAGGGGGGTGGGTATGCATGCGCGCACGCGCTCGCGCGCTGGTGTTTGTCAGTGCGTTTGTTTGTGTGCGCGCATGTGGAGGGGACCCTCCAGGTTGCCGTGGTGCATGATATTGCTGTATATTGTCATTATTGTTGTGCGCACAGCTTGTTTTTAGTCGCGTACTCTTCACGCCTTTCCTTCCGACCATCTGGCTTTCTTCGCCCTTGGAGGCTGTGGCGTCGCCACAAGTCCGGCGCCACACATTTGAAAAATGGTGGGGGAGAGTGTATGCATACAGTGCCATATTCTCTTGCTGCCCTGGGATCATTTACCGTGCAAAAGTCGGGGCGGGTCGGGGCTGAAAACGGATCCCTCGTTCGCATCTTAGCGCAAAACGGCACCATTTTTCTGCAGGGGGGTGGGTATGCATGCGCGCACGCGCTCGCGCGCTGGTGTTTGTCAGTGCGTTTGTTTGTGTGCGCGCATGTGGAGGGGACCCTCCAGGTTGCCGTGGTGCATGATATTGCTGTATATTGTCATTATTGTTGTGCGCACAGCTTGTTTTTAGTCGCGTACTCTTACCGCCTTTCCTTCCGACCATCTGGCTTTCTTCGCCCTTGGGGGCTGTGGCGTCGCCACAATTCCGGCGCCACACATTGAAAGATGGTGGGGGAGGTGTATGCATACGTGCCATATTCTCTTGCTGCCCTGGGATCATTTACCGTGCAAAAGTCGGGGCGGGTCGGGGCTGAAAACGGCTACCTCGGTCGAATCTTATCGCAAAACGGCACCATTTTTCTGCAGGGGGGTGGGTATGCATGCGCGCACGCGCTCGCGCGCTGGTGTTTGTCAGTGCGTTTGTTTGTGTGCGCGCATGTGGAGGGGACCCTCCAGGTTGCCGTGGTGCATGATATTGCTGTATATTGTCATTATTGTTGTGCGCACAGCTTGTTTTTAGTCGCGTACTCTTACCGCCTTTCCTTCCGACCATCTGGCTTTCTTCGCCCTTGGAGGCTGTGGCGTCGCCACAAGTCCGGCGCCACACATTTGAAAAATGGTGGGGGGAGAGTGTATGCATACAGTGCCATATTCTCTTGCTGCCCTGGGATCATTTACCGTGCAAAAGTCGGGGCGGGTCGGGGCTGAAAACGGCTCCCTCGGTCGCATCTTAGCGCAAAACGGCACCATTTTTCTGCAGGGGGGTGGGTATGCATGCGCGCACGCGCTCGCGCGCTGGTGTTTGTCAGTGCGTTTGTTTGTGTGCGCGCATGTGGAGGGACCCTCCAGGTTGCCGTGGTGCATGATATTGCTGTATATTGTCATTATTGTTGTGCGCACAGCTTGTTTTTAGTCGCGTACTCTTACCGCCTTTCCTTCCGACCATCTGGCTTTCTTCGCCCTTGGGGGCTGTGGCGTCGCCACAATTCCGGCGCCACACATTTGAAAGATGGTGGGGGAGAGTGTATGCATACAGTGCCATACTCTCTTGCTGCCCTGGGATCATTTACCGTGCAAAAGTCGGGGCGGGTCGGGGCTGAAAACGGCTCCCTCGGTCGAATCTTAGCGGAAAACGGCACCATTTTTCTGCAGGGGGGTGGGTATGCATGCGCGCACGCGCTCGCGCGCTGGTGTTTGTCAGTGCGTTTTGTTTGTGTGCGCGCATGTGGAGGGGACCCTCCAGGTTGCCGTGGTGCATGATATTGCTGTATATTGTCATTATTGTTGTGCGCACAGCTTGTTTTTAGTCGCGTACTCTTACCGCCTTTCCTTCCGACCATCTGGCTTTCTTCGCCCTTGGGGGCTGTGGCGTCGCCACAATTCCGGCGCCACACATTTGAAAGATGGTGGGGGAGAGTGTATGCATACAGTGCCATATTCTCTTTCTGCCCTGGGATCATTTACCGTGCAAACGTCGGGGGCGGGTCGGGGCTGAAAACGGCTCCCTCGGTCGCATCTTAGCGCAAAACGGCACCATTTTTCTGCAGGGGGGTGGGTATGCATGCGCGCACGCGCTCGCGCGCTGGTGTTTGTCAGTGCGTTTGTTTGTGTGTGCACATGTGGAGGGGACCCTCCAGGTTGCCGTGGTGCATGATATTGCTGTATATTGTCATTATTGTTGTGCGCACAGCTTGTTTTTAGTCGCGTACTCTTACCGCCTTTCCTTCCGACCATCTGGCTTTCTTCGCCCTTGGGGGCTGTGGCGTCGCCACATATCCGGCGCCACTCATTTGAAAGATGGTGGGGGAGAGGGTATACATACAGTGCCATATTCTCTTGCTGCCCTGGGATCATTTACCGTGCAAAAGTCGGGGCCGGTCGGTGCTGAAAACGGATCCCTCGGTCGCATCTTAGCGCAAAATGGCACCATTTTTCTGCAGGGGGGTGGGTATGCATGCGCGCACGCGCTCGCGCGCTGGGTGTTTGTCAGTGCGTTTGTTTGTGTGTGCACATGTGGAGGGGACCCTCCAGGTTGCCGTGGTGCATGATATTGCTGTATATTGTCATTATTGTTGTGCGCACAGCTTGTTTTTAGTCGCGTACTCTTACCGCCTTTCCTTCCGACCATCTGGCTTTCTTCGCCCTTGGGGGCTGTGGCGTCGCCACAATTCCGGCGCCACACATTTGAAAGATGGTGGGGGAGAGGGTATGCATACAGTGCCATATTCTCTTGCTGCCCTGGGATCATTTACCGTGCAAAAGTCGGGGCGGGTCGGTGCTGAAAACGGATCCCTCGGTCGCATCTTAGCGCAAAATGGCACCATTTTTCTGCAGGGGGGTGGGTATGCATGCGCGCACGCGCTCGCGCGCTGGTGTTTGTCAGTGCGTTTGTTTGTTTGCGCGCATGTGGAGGGGACCCTCCAGGTTGCCGTGGTGCATGATATTGCTGTATCTTGTCATTATTGTTGTGCGCACAGCTTGTTTTTAGTCGCGTACTCTTCACGCCTTTCCTTCCGACCATCTGGCTTTCTTCGCCCTTGGAGGCTGTGGCGTCGCCACAAGTCCGGCGCCACACATTTGAAAAATGGTGGGGGGAGAGTGTATGCATACAGTGCCATATTCTCTTGCTGCCCTGGGATCATTTACCGTGCAAAAGTCGGGGTGGGTCGGGGCTGAAAACGGATCCCTCGGTCGCATCTTAGCGCAACACGGCACCATTTTTCTGCAGGGGGGTGGGTATGCATGCGCGCACGCGCTCGCGCGCTGGTGTTTGTCAGTGCGTTTGTTTGTGTGCGCGCATGTGGAGGGGACCCTCCAGGTTGCCGTGGTGCATGATATTGCTGTATATTGTCATTATTGTTGTGCGCACAGCTTGTTTTTTAGTCGCGTACTATTACCGCCTTTCCTTCCGACCATCTGGCTTTCTTCGCCCTTGGGGGCTGTGGCGTCGCCACAATTCCGGCGCCACACATTTGAAAGATGGTGGGGGAGAGTGTATGCATACAGTGCCATATTCTCTTGCTGCCCTGGGATCATTTACCGTGCAAAAGTCGGGGCGGGTCGGGGCTGAAAACGGCTCCCTCGGTCGAATCTTAGCGCAAAAACGGCACCATTTTTCTGCAGGGGGGTGGGTATGCATGCGCGCACGCGCTCGCGCGCTGGTGTTTGTCAGTGCGTTTGTTTGTGTGCGCGCATGTGGAGGGGACCCTCCAGGTTGCCGTGGTGCATGATATTGCTGTATATTGTCATTATTGTTGTGCGCACAGCTTGTTTTTAGTCGCGTACTCTTAACGCCTTTCCTTCCGACCATCTGGCTTTCTTCGCCCTTGGGGGCTGTGGCGTCGCCACAATTCCGGCGCCACACATTTGAAAGATGGTGGGGGAGAGGGTATGCATACAGTGCCATATTCTCTTGCTGCCCTGGGATCATTTACCGTGCAAAAGTCGGGGCGGGTCGGGGCTGAAAACGGCTCCCTCGGTCGAATCTTAGCGCAAAACGGCGCCATTTTTCTGCAGGGGGGTGGGTATGCATGCGCGCACGCGCTCGCGCGCTGGTGTTTGTCAGTGCGTTTGTTTGTGTGCGCGCATGTGGAGGGGACCCTCCAGGTTGCCGTGGTGCATGATATTGCTGTATATTGTCATTATTGTTGTGCGCACAGCTTGTTTTTAGTCGCGTACTCTTACCGCCTTTCCTTCCGACCATCTGGCTCTCTTCGCCCTTGGGGGCTGTGGCGTCGCCACAATTCCGGCGCCACACATTTGAAAGATGGTGGGGGAGAGTGTATGCATACAGTGCCATATTCTCTTGCTGCCCTGGGATCATTTACCGTGCAAAAGTCGGGGCGGGTCGGGGCTGAAAACGGCTCCCTCGGTCGAATCTTAGCGCAAAACGGCACCATTTTTCTACAGGGGGGTGGGTATGCATGCGCGCACGCGCTCGCGCGCTGGTGTTTGTCAGTGCGTTTGTTTGTGTGCGCGCGATGTGGAGGGGACCCTCCAGGTTGCCGTGGTGCATGATATTGCTGTATATTGTCATTATTGTTGTGCGCACAGCTTGTTTTTAGTCGCGTACTCTTCACGCCTTTCCTTCCGACCATCTGGCTTTCTTCGCCCTTGGAGGCTGTGGCGTCGCCACAAGTCCGGCGCCACACATTTGAAAAATGGTGGGGGAGAGTGTATGCATACAGTGCCATATTCTCTTGCTGCCCTGGGATCATTTACCGTGCAAAAGTCGGGGCGGGTCGGGGCTGAAAACGGATCCCTCGTTCGCATCTTAGCGCAAAACGGCACCATTTTTCTGCAGGGGGGTGGGTATGCATGCGCGCACGCGCTCGCGCGCTGGTGTTTGTCAGTGCGTTTGTTTGTGTGCGCGCATGTGGAGGGGACCCTCCAGGTTGCCGTGGTGCATGATATTGCTGTATATTGTCATTATTGTTGTGCGCACAGCTTGTTTTTAGTCGCGTACTCTTACCGCCTTTCCTTCCGACCATCTGGCTTTCTTCGCCCTTGGGGGCTGTGGCGTCGCCACAATTCCGGCGCCACACATTTGAAAGATGGTGGGGGAGAGTGTATGCATACAGTGCCATATTCTCTTGCTGCCCTGGGATCATTTACCGTGCAAAAGTCGGGGCGGGTCGGGGCTGAAAACGGCTACCTCGGTCGAATCTTATCGCAAAACGGCACCATTTTTCTGCAGGGTGGTGGGTATGCATGCGCTCACTTGCTCGCGCGCTGGTGTTTGTCAGTGCGTTTGTTTGTGTGCGCGCATGTGGAGGGGACCCTCCAGGTTGCCGTGGTGCATGATATTGCTGTATATTGTCATTATTGTTGTGCGCACAGCTTGTTATTAGTCGCGTACTCTTCCCGCCTTTCCTTCCGACCAACTAGCTTTCTTCGCCCTTAGGGGCTGTGGCGTCGCCACAAGTCCGGCGCCACACATTTGAAAAATGGTGGGGGAGAGTGTATGCATACAGTGCCATATTCTCTTGCTGCCCTGGGATCATTTACCGTGCAAAAGTCATGTGAGGGTGTGTATGCATGCGCGCGTGCGTGCGTTCGCTGGTGCTTGTGTGTGCGTTTTTTTGTGTGTTTTTCTGCTTGTGGAGAGGACCCTACAGATTACTGTGATGTATGATAATATATGAAATCAATATTGGATGGTGTTGTAGGATTGATTTTTGCGTACACTGTACCCTGTTTCTATGCCACAAATTTGGTTTGATTGATTTATTCTTATATATCGAGGATAATGGAATAAGCACTCTTGTGCTATTTTACATCCGGTCCCCGTGAGGAGAGAGAGAGGGGGGTGAGAATAGAGAGAGAGGGGAGAGAGAGGTCAGAGAGAGAGGAGAGAGGGGAGTGGAGAGAGGGGGAGAAAGAGGAGATATTATATGAATTTTTTATTGGATGGTGTTGTAGGGGTGCTTTTTGCGTACACTGTACACATTCTATGCGACAAACTTGCCTCTGTACAAGCGGGGTTGCCATATTCCGGGCCGTGGTGTCGCCACAATTCCAGTGCCACACACATCAGAAATGCTTGTCCAGTTTCTCTGTATAGTGTAGAAGAGAGGCGTGCTACCCTGGGCTCTGGAACTGCGGAAAAGTGCGGGCGGCAAGGTCCTGAAAACGGCGTTTGGGTCACAATGCTCCTTGTTCTTTAGCTCTTATTCATGGGAGGGTGGGTATGCATGCGCGCGTGCGTGTGTTCGCTGGTGTTTGTGTGTGCGATTTTTTGTGTTTGTGCGTGTGGAGGGGACCCCACAGATTACTGTGGTGCATGATATTATATGAAATTATTATTGGATGGTGTTGTTTGGATGATTTGTGCGTACACTGTACCCTGTTTCTATGTGACAAACTTGGCTCTCTACACGCGGGATTACTATCTTCCGGTCCGTGGTGTTGCCACAATTGCAGTGCCACACACATCAGACATGGTTGTCCAGATTGTCTGCTTAGTGTAGAATACGGTTGTGGTGCCCTGGGCTCTGGAACTGCGGAAAAGTGCGGCGGCAGGGTCCCTAAAACGGCGTTTGATTCACAATGCTTCTAGTTCTTTAGCTCTTATTCATGGGAGGGTGGGTATGCATGCGCGCTTGCGTGCGTTCGCTGATGTTTGTGTGTGCGGTTTTTTGTGTTTGTGCGTGTGGAGGGGACCCCACAGATTATTGTGGTGCATGATATTATATGAATTGTTTTTTGGATGGTGTTGTAAGGGTGATTTTCGCGTACACTGTACCTTGTTTTGATGCGAAACACTTGGCTCTTTACAAGCGGGGTTGCCATCTTTCGGGCCGTGGTGTCGCCACAATTCAAATGCCACACACATTCAAAATAGTTGTCCAGTTTGTTTGCATAGTGTAGAATACGGTTGTGGTGCCCTGGGCTCTGGAACTACGGAAAAGTGCGGGCGGCAAGGTCCTGAAAACGGCGTTCGCGTGACAAGGCTTCTAGTTCTTTAGCTCTTATTCATGGGAGGGTGCTATTCCATGCGCACGTGCATGCCTTCGCTGGTGTTTGTGTGTGCGGTTTTTTGTGTTTGTGCGTGTGGAGGAGAACCTTCAGATTACTGTGGTGCATGATATTATATGAAATGTTTTTTTGATGGTGTTGTAGGGGTGATTTTTGTGTACACTGTACCCTGTTTCTATGCAACAATCTTGGCTCTGTTTAAGCGGGGTTGCCATCTTTCGGGCCGTGGTGTCGCCACAATTCCAGTGCCACACACATCCAAAATGGTTGTCCAGTTAGTCTGCATAGTGTAAAATACGGTCGTTGTGCTTTGGGCTCTGGAACTGCAAAAAAGTGCTGGCCGCAAGGTCCCCAAAATAGCGTTTGTGTCACAATGCTTCTAGTTCATTAACTGTTATTCATGGGAGGGTGGGTATGCATGCGCGCGTGCGTGTGTTCGCTGGTGTTTGTGTGTGCGGTTTTTTGTGTTTGTGCGTATGGAGGGTACCCCATAGATTACTGTGGTGCATGATAGTATATGAAATTATTATTGGATGGCGTTGTAGGGGTGATATTTGCGTACAGTGTACCTGTTTCTATACGACAATCTTGGCTGTGTACAAGCGGGGTTGACATCTTCCGGGACGTGGTGTCGCCACAATTCCAGTGCCACACACATCCAAAATGGTTGTCCAGTTTGTCTGCATAGGGTAGAATACGGTGGTGGTGCCCTGGGCTCTGCAAGTGCGGAAAAGTGCGGGCGGCAAGGTCCCGAAAACGGCGTTTGCGTCACAATGCTTCTAGTTCTTTAGCTCTTATTCATGGGAGGTTGGGTATGCATGCGCGCGTGCGTGCGTTCGCTGGTGTTTTTGTGTGCGTTTTTTTGTGTTTGTGCGTGTGGAGTGGACCCCACAGATTACTGTGGTGGATGATATTATATGAACTTATTATTGGATGGTGTTGTAAGGATGATTTTTCCGTACACTGTACCTTGTTTTATTCGACAAACTTGGCTCTGTACAAGCGGGGTTGCCATCTTCAGGGCCGAGGTATGGCCACAATTGCAGTGCCACACACATACAAAATGATTGTCCAGATTGTCTGCATAGTGGAAAATACGGTCGTGATACCCTGGACTCTGGAACTGCGGAAAAGTGTGGACGGCAAGGTCCAAAAAACGGCGTTTGCGTCACAATGCTTCTAGTTCTTTAGCTCTTATTCATGGGAGGGTGGGTATACATGCGAACGTTAATGCGTTCGCTGGTGTTTGTGTGTGCGGTTTTTAATATTTGTACTCGTGGGGGGGACCCTACAGATTACTGTGGTGCATGATATTATATGAAATTGTTTTTGGATGGTTTTGTAGGGGTTATTTTCGCGTACACTGTACCCTGTTTCTATGCAACAAACTTGACTCTGTACAAGCGGGGTTGCCATCTTCCGGGCCGTGGATTTGCCACAACTCACAGTGCCACACACATACAAAATGGTTGTTCAGTTTGTCTGCATAGTGTAGAATACGGTCGTGGTGCCTAGGGTTCTGGAACTACGGAAAAGTGCGGGTGGCAAGGTCCCTAAAACGGCGTTTGCGTCAAAATGCTTCTAGTTCTTTAGCTCTTATTCATGTGAGGGTGGGTATACATGCGCGCGTGCGTGCGTTCGCTGGTGTTTGTTTGTGCGGTTTTTTGTGTTTATGCGTTTGGAGGGGACCCTACCGATTACTGTGGTGCATGATATTATATGAAATTATTATTGGATGGTGTTGTAGGGGTGATTTTTGCGTACACTGTACCCTGTTTGAATTTGACAAACTTGGCTGTGTACAAGCGGGGTTGCCATCTTCCGTGCCGTGGTGTCGCCACAATTCCAGTGCCACACACATCCAAAATGATTATCCATATTGTCTGCATAGTGTAGAATACGGTCGTGGTGCCCTGGGCTCTGGAACTGCGGAAAAGTGATGGCGGCAAGGTCCCGAATACGGCGTTTGCGTCACAATGCTTGTAGTTCTTTAGCTCTTATTCATGGGAGGGTGGGTCTGCATGTGCGCGTTCGTGCGTTCGCTGGTGTTTGTGTGTGCGGTTTTTTGTGATTGTGCGTGTGGAGGGGACCCCACAGATTACTGTGGTGCATGATATTATATGAAATTATTATTGGAGGGTGTATGATATTATTTGAAATTATTATTGGATGGTGTTGTACTGATGATTTTTGCGTACACTGTACCCTGTTTGAATGCGACAAACTTGGCTCTGTACACGCGAGGTTGCCATCTTCCGGGCCGTGGTGTCGCCACAATTCCAGTGCCACGCACATCCAAAATGGTTGTCCAGATTGTCTGCACAGTGTAGAATACGGTTGTGGTGCCCTGGGCTCTAGAACTGCGGAAAAGTGCGGGCGGCAAGGTCCCGAAAACGGCGTTTGCGTCGTGTATGCATACACTCCGATACTGTCGTGATGCCGTTGGGTCTTTTACCGGGCAAAAGTGGGGGTCGGACGGGGCTGAAAACGGCTCTTTGGGGTACATCTTTGCTCAAAACGGCACCGTTTTCCGGAGGGGGATGGGTATGGTTGCGCGCACGCTCGCGAGCGTTGCTGTTTGTCAGTGCGTTTGTTTGTGTCCGCGCGTGTGGCAGGGGAAGAAGAAGAAGAAGAAGAAGAAGAAGAGAAGAAGAAGAAAGAAGAAGAAGAAGAAGAAGAAGAAGAAGAAGAAGAAGAAGAAGAAGAAGAAGAAGAATTGCGAAGAAGAAGAAGAAGAAGAAGAATTGCGAAGAAGAAGAAGAAGAAGAAGAATTGCGAAGAAGAAGAAGAAGAAGAAGAAGAAGAAGAAGAAGAAGAAGAAGAAGAAGAAGAAGAAGAAGAAGAATTGCGAAGAAGAAGAAGAAGAATTGCGAAGAAGGAAGAAGAAGAAGAAGAAGAAGAAGAAGAAGAAGAAGAAGAAGAAGAAGCAGAAGAAGAAGAAGAAGAAGAAGAAGAAGAATTGCGAAGAAGAAGAAGAATTGCGAAGAAGAAGAAGAAGAAGAAGAAGAAGAAGAAGAAGAAGAAGAAGAAGAAGAAGAAGAAAGAAGAAGAAGAAGAAGAAGAAGAAGAAGAAGAAGAAGTAGAAAAAAGAAGAAGAAGAATTGCGAAGAAGAAGAAGAAGAAGAAGAAGAAGAAGAAGAAGAAGAAGAAGAAGAAGAAGAAGAATGCGAAGAAGAGAAGAAGAAGAAGAAGAAGAAGAAGAAGAAGAAGAAGAATTGCGAAGAAGAAGAAGAAGAAGAAGAAGAAGAAGAAGAAGAAGAAGAAGAAGAAGAAGAGAAGAAGAAGAAGAAGAAGAATTGCGAAGAAGAAGAATTGCGAAGAAGAAGAAGAAGAAGAAGAAGAAGAAGAAGAAGAAGAAGAAGAAGAAGAAGAAGAAAGAAGAAGAAGAAGAAGAAGAAGAAGAAGAGAAGAGAAGAAGAAGAATGAGAAGAAGAAGAAGAAGAAGAAGAGAAGAAGAAGAAGAAGAAGAAAAGAAGAAGAAGAGAAGAAGAAGAAGAAGAAGAGAAGAAGAAGAAGAAGAAGAAGAAGAAGAAGAAATGCGAAGAAGAAGAAGAAGAAAGAAGAAGAAGAAGAAGAAGGAAGAAGAAGAAGAAAGAAGAAAGAAGAAGAAGAAGAAGAAGAAGAAGAAGAAGAAAAGAAGAAGAAAGAAGAGAAGAAGAAGAAGAAGAAGAAGGAGAAGAAGAAGGAAGAAGAAGAAGAAGAAGAAGAAGAAGAGAGAGAGAATGAAGAAGAAGAAGAAGAAGAGAGAAGAATGAGAAGAAGAAGAAGAAGAAGAAGAAGAATTGCGAAGAAGAAGAAGAAGAAGAAGAAGAAGAAGAAGAAGAAGAAGAAGAATGAGAAGAAGAAGAAGAAGAAGAAGAAGAGAAGAAAAGAAGAAGAAGAGAAGAAGAAGGAAGAAGAAGAAGAAGAAGAAGAAGGAAGAAGAAGAAGAAAGAAGAAGGAAGAGAGCGAAGAAGAAGAAGAAGAAGAAAAGAGAAGAAGG
>CM060348.1:34339674-34346021 GCA_030674155.1 Stramonita haemastoma
TTCCAGAAAGAAGAGATGAGTTTACTATTTTTGTGATGGTAGGTATAAGCTGTGGAATGCACTGAATGAAAAGAGAAGCAGGTACATGATCGAGATCACATGATTTTATTGTCATTTCTTTCAGAATGTTCTTGATTTCTTTCTCGCTTGTTGGGTGAAAGACAAGAAGAGGAGTGCCAGTGAATTGGGGATCAGGAGGCGCAGGTTGGAAAGAAGTCTGATCTAGTTTGGAGCGGATGTTCGCGGACTTTGTCAGAGAAGAATGAAGAGAATATAGCAGGAAGTTCAGAGTGGCTGTGGACAGTAGGCAGAGGGCTAGCCTTTGCAGATCCGAGGAGAGTTGAGGTGAGGGAAAAAAAAGATTTCATGGACGTGGCATCAAGAACTTGAGCAGAGTAATAGTTTGTCTTCGCTGAGTGGATTAAGGTTTTGACTTTGTTTATTTGAGACAACTCTCTTTTGACTTTGTTTATTTGAGACAACTCTCAAGAGACAACTCTCTTGTTGCCGTGGGTTCTTTCAAGTGTGCTAAATAATCTTACATAACACACACGGGATCTCAGTTTATTGTCTCATCCAAAAGACTAGCACCAGACCACCACTCATGGTCTAATGAATGGGGCAAACGTTTTCGGGCCGAAACGGGGATCAAACCACCGCACACTTCCGACCCGGACTTTTCGGTTTCTAGGCAGGGGCCTTATCTCTAGACCACCGATCCACCTTAGCATAGCATGAATAGCATGTACTTCGTTTTCTAACAACCATGTTTCCTTTTATCAGGAGGAACAATCAAAGAGTCTGATATAATTAGTAAGGTTGCTGTTACTACATGAAGTGTGAGCTTTTCAAGGTTTGAAAGCTCTGATTTCAAATGAATGAATGAGTGAATGAATGAATGAATGGGTGGGTGGGTCGGTGGATGAATGGATGCAGCGAGGGAGGGAGGAAGAACCGTTTATATATATAATAGTT
This sequence comes from Stramonita haemastoma, assembly GCA_030674155.1. NCBI lineage: Eukaryota > Metazoa > Mollusca > Gastropoda > Neogastropoda > Muricidae > Stramonita > Stramonita haemastoma. The sequence continues at coordinate 34,340,650 of CM060348.1, forward strand.
ACAGTCTGGCGATGCAACATATTCTTCAAACACACACATGACTGAGAATATCATCGATATAGCCATCTTCGACAGAGTGTATATAGCCATCTTCGACAGAGTGTCATTGTTTGAGATTACATCATTGAATACAATTCTTAATATCATCATTATTATCTGTGCTATACATTATCAATTACGAAGGTGAAATCTTGGTCATTTCTTTAAATGCACCCTTATAAGCATGTTACTTACCATCATTGTTTTGGTAATGCAGTGTTACAGAGAGAGAGAGAGAGAGAGAGAGAGAGAGAGAGAGAGAGAGAGAGAGAGAGGAGGAGAGAGAGAGAGAGAGAGAGAGAGACAGAGACAGAGACAGAGACAGAGACAGAGAGACAGAGAGACACAGAGACAGAGAGACACACACAGAGAGAGAGAGAGAGAGAGAGAGAGAGAGAGAGAGAGAGAGAGAGAGAGAGAGAGAGAGAGAGGAGAGAGAGAGAGAGAGAGAGAGAGGAGAGAGAGAGAGAGAGAGAGAGGAGAGAGAGAGAGAGAGAGAAGAAAGAAAGAAAGAAAGAAAAAAGAAAGAAAAAGAGAGAAAGAAAGAAAGAGAGAATGAGACAGACAGAGAGACAGACAGGCAGGCAGGCAGGCAGGCAGACAGACAGACAGACAGACAGATGCATCACAGATCTCATGCACATACTCGGCACTTTCAAACACAGTCAGTCATAAATAGAACTCTAAGCAAAGACCTCGCTCAAATTTGTTTTATTCTTAGTTCTTAAAAACCAACAACAAAGGGCTGGTGCATTTCTTGCATTAAAAAAGCAAAATCAACAACCCAACTTAACATGCTACTGGCAACACTTAAAAAAACCAACAACAAAGGACTAGTGTATTTCTTGCATTAAAAAAGCAAAATCAACAATCAACTCAACATGCTACTCGCAACACTTTAAGAAAACCCCAACATCAAAGGACTAGTGCATTTCTTCCATTAAAAAAACAAAATCAACAACCTAATTTAACAAGCTATTTGCAACACTTTGAAAAAAACAATAAAAAAGGACTAGTGCATTTCTTGCATTAAAAAAACAAAATCAACAACCCAACTTAACAAGCTATTTGCAACACTTTGAAAAAACCCACAACAAAGGACCAATGTATTTCTTGCATTAAAAAACAAAATCAACAACTCAACTTAACATGCTACTTGGAACACTTAAAAAAACAACAACAACAAAGGACTAGTACATTTCTTGCATTAAAAAAAAACAACCCAACTTAACATGCTACTTGGAACCCCTTAAAAAAAATCAAACCAATAACAAAGGACTAGTGTATTTCTTGCATGAAAAAAAATAACAACAACCCAACTTAACATGCTATTCGCCAAACACTTGAAAAAAAACAACAACAGCAAAGGACTAGTGCATTTCGTGCATTAAAATCAAGAAACACAACTTAACATGCTATTTCCAACACTAAAAAAAAGACTAGGTATTCTTGCATTTAAAAAAAAGAAAAACCCAACTTAACAGGCACTGGCAACACTTTAAAAAACAACACAACAACAACAAAGGACTAGTGTATTTCTTGCATTAAAAAACTCAAAATCAACAACCCAACTTAACAAGCTACTCCAACACTTAAAAAAAATGAACTAAAGACTAATTGCATTTAAACAAAAACGACAACCCAACTGAACATGCTACTGGCAACACTTTAAAAAAACAACAACAAACAACAAGGACAAGTGTATTTCTTGTATTAAAAAAACTAAATCAACAACACAACTTAACATACTACTCCGAACACTTTACAAAATAATAGACTAGTGTATTTATTGCATTTAAAAATACAACAAAAAAGGAACTTAATATCCTACTTCAACAGTTTAAAAAAAAAAGCAAACAAAGGACTCGTGCATTCTTCCATTATAAAAAAAAATCAACAACCCAAACTTAACATGCTACTGGCAACACTTAAAAAAAAAAAAATAATAACTAGTGCATTTCTTGCATTAACAAAATCAGAAACCAAACTTAACATTCTACTTGTAAAACTTTAAAAGAAAAAAGACAACAAAGGACTAGTGCATTTCTTGCATTAAAAGAGAAAAAACAACCAAATTAACATGCTACTGGAAACACTTTAGAAAAAACGAACAAAAAAAAACACAGGACCTGTGCATTTCTTGCATAAAAAAAAAATCAAAACCCAACTTAACATGATACTGGTAACACTTTAAAAAAAACAACAACAAAGACTAGTGCATTTCTTGCATTAAAAAAAAAAAAAAAAACCAAATTAGCAGGCTACTCCCAAGCTTTAAAAAAACACAATCAAAGCAACAAAACGACTAGTTCATTTCTTCCATTAAAAAACAAAATCAAGAACCCAACTTAACACACTACTTGCAAGACTTTAAAAAGAATGAACAACAAAGGACTAGTGTATTTCGTGCATTATAAAAACAAATTCAACAACCCAACTTAACATGCTACTGGCAACACTTTAAAAACAACAACAAGAAAGGACAAAAACAACCCAACTTAGCATACTACTCCAACACTTAAAAAACAAAAACCCAGAGGACTAGTGTATTTCTTGCATTAAAAACATTCAACAACCCAACATGCTACTGTAATATTTAAAAAAACAAAAACAACAACAAAGGACTAGTGTATTTCTTGCATTAAAAAAACAAAAATCAGCAACTAAACTTAAAACATGCTATTCACATCACTTTAAAATAAAACGACAAAAAAAGACTAGTGCATTTCTTGCATTATAAAAACAAAATCAACAACCCAACTTAACATATTACTGGCAACACTATAAAGAAAACCAACAACAAAGAACTTGTGTATTTCTTGCATTAATAATACAAAATCAAAAACCCAACTTAACATGCTACTGGTAAAACTTAAAAAACAACTACAACAACAAAGGACTAGTGCATTTCTGGCATTAAAAAAACAACAACAAAATAAACAACCCAACATAGCAGGCTACTCCCAAGCTTTAAAAAGAAAACCAAAAACACAAAGGACTAGTGCATTTCTTGCATTAAAAAACTAAAATCAACAGCCTACTTAAAATGCTACTTGCAACACTTAAAAAAAAAAAACAACTAGTGCATTTGTTGCATTATAAAAACAAAATCAACAACCCAGCTTAACATGCTACTGTAAACCTTAAAAAAAACAACAACAAAGAACTAGTGTATTTCTAGCATTAAATAAACAAAAACAACAACCCAACTTAACATGCTACTCACAACACTTAAAAAAAAGGACTACTGCATTTCTTGCAATAAAAAAACAAAATCAACAACCCAACTTTGCATGCTACTCCCAACACTTTAAAAAAAAAAGAAAAAAAAAAGACTAGTGTTCTTCTTGCATTCAAAAAGCAAAATCAACAACAGAACTTAACATACTACCTGCAACACTTTAAAAAAAAACAACAACAACAAAGGACTAGTGCATTTCTTGCACTATAAAAACAAAATCAACAACCCAACTTAATTTGCTACTTGCAACATTAAAAAAAAACAACCAACAACAAAGGACTAGTGTATTTCTTCCATTAAAAAAACAAAATTAACAACCCAACTTAACACGCTACTCAACACTTTAAAAAAATACAACAACAAAGGACTAGTGTATTTCTTGCATTAAAAAAGCAAAATCAACAACCCAATTTAACATGCTACTCCAACATTAAAAAGAAAACAAAAAAAAAACAAAGGGCTAGAGCATTTCTTACATTAAAAAACAACAAAAACAACCCAACTTAACATGCTATTCCAACACTTAAAAAAAAAGAAAAAAAAAAAGACTATTGCATTTCTTACATTAAAGAAATAAAATCAACAACCCAATTTAACATTCTACTCGGAACACTTTAAAAAAAAAAAACCACAATAAAGGACTAGTGCATTTCTTGCATTAAAAATTCAAAATCAAAAACCTTACATAACATACTACTGGGAACACTTAAAAAAAACCAAAAAAAACAAAGGACTAGTGCATTTCTTGCTTTAAAAATAAAAATTCAACAACCCAACTTAGCAGGCTACTCCCAACACTTAAAAAAAGTGAATAAGGATTAGTGCATTTCCTGCCTTAAAAAAGGCAAATTCATCAAACCAACTTTGCAAGCTACTCCCAACACTTTAAAAAAATGAATAACAAAGGACTAGTGTATTTCTTGCGATAAAAGAACAAAATCATCAACACAACTTAACATGCTACTGGCAACACTTTAAAAAACAACAAAAAAGGACAAGTATATTTCTTGCATCAAAAAAACAAAATCAACAGCCAAACTTAATATGCTACTCACGCTTTAAAAAAAACAACAACGACAAATGACTAGTGTATTTCTTGCATTAAAAAACCAAAAACAACCAAAGTTAACATACTATGTGCAACACTTAAAAACAAAACAAAACAAAGAACTAGTGTATTTCTTGAATTAAAAAACAAAATCAGGAACCCAACTTAACATGCTACTCGCAACAAAAAAAACAACAGCAAAAAACTAGTGTATTTCTTGCCGTAAAATAACCAAATGAACAAAACCCAATTCAACATGCTACTAGCAACACTTTAAAAAAAACACCAACAACAACAAAGGACTAGTGTATTTCTAGCATCAAAAAACAAAATTAATATCCCAACTTAACGTGCTACTGTAACACTTAAAAAAAAAAAACCTACAACAAAGGACTAGTGTATTTCTCCCATTTAAAAAAACAGAACAAAACAACGAATTTAATATGCTACTGTAACACTGAAAAAAAACCCAGCAACAAACAACTAGTGTATTTCTTGCATTAAAAAAAAAATCAAATACCCAACTTAAGTTGCTACTCCCAACACTTTAAAAAACAACAACAAAGGACTAGTGCATGTTTTGCATTAAACAAAATCAACAATGCAACTTAACATGCTCTTGGCAACACTTAAAAAAACAATAACAACAAAGGAATAGTGTATTTTTTGCATTAAAAAAAACAAAATGAACAACCCAACTTAACATGCTACTGGCAACACTTTAAACTACAAACAACAACAAAAGAGTAGAGTATTTCTAGCATTAAAAAACAAAATCAACAACTCAACTTAACATACTATTCACAAGACTTCAAAAGGCACAAACAAGGACTAGTGCATTTCTTGCATTAAAAAAAGAAAATCAACAACCCAACTTAACATGCTACTCCAAACTTTAAAAAAAATGAAGAACAAAGAACTAGTGTACTTCTTGCATGAAAAAAATTAAATCAAGCCCCAACTTACCATGCTACTGGCTACACTTAACAAAAAACCAACAAGAAAGGACAAGTGTATCTCTTGCATTAAAAAACAAAATCAAAA
>CM060348.1:34351121-34353621 GCA_030674155.1 Stramonita haemastoma
GTGTGATCGGGAAGCATGCTGGAACCTCCATGAAGAAAGTGAACCACTGGGACAGAATGATATCCCCAGTCTGAAAACCCAAGCCCGCTGCCGAAGTCGAGATGCGCGGGGCCCGACTTGTCAGGCGCTTAACGGCAGCGCAACGCATTTTCGCTCATATGACAGACAGCAGTAGTTGCTGTTTGAGCGTTCAAAGAAGAAGTAGTTCCGATATTTTCCTGTAGACCCAGATCCGGAAAAAAATCCGGAAAAAAGCATTCAAGGCTTTGCTGCATGTCAAAATCGAATGCTGGGCCTGACTTGTCAGGCGCTTAACGGCAGCGCTCCTATGACAGACAGCGCGAGTTGCTGCCTGAGACAGTGTTGGACAACGAAGCAGAAGCAGAAGCTTCTTTGCATTTCCTGTGACTTCATTCCCTCCCCTTTTATTGATCAACACGGGCTTAACCAGTGAGAGTCATGCGGGTCATGGATTGTGAGGCTAGGAGGTGAAAGGTTGCTGCCAAGTTGCTAAAAGCAAAGACATACATCCAGGTGTGACTGATAGTTTAAATAGAAAGCGTATATGTGTGTGTGTGTGGGGGGGGGGGGAAGTGAGGCAGGAAGGGAGAAAAAAAGGAGAGGGGGAGAGAGGGAGACACAGGGAGAGAGAGAGAGAGAGAGAGAGAGAGAGAGAGAGAGAGAGAGAGAGAGAGAGAGAGAGAGAGAGAGAGAGAGAGAGAGAGAGAGAGAGAGAGAGAGAAGAGAGACAGACAGACAGACAGACAGACAGAGACAGAGACAGAGACAGACAGACAGACAGACACAGAGACAGACAGAGACAGAGAGGGGGCAGGAAGGAGAGGGAGGGAGGAAGGGAGGGGGAGGGAGGGAGAGGGAGGGAGAGGAGAGGAGGGAGAGAGAGAGAGAGAGAGAGAGAGAGAGAGAGAGAGAGAGAGAGAGAGAGAGAGAGAGAGAGAGAGAGAGAGAGAGAGAGAACTTCACTACAAAAAAACAAATAAAATACATAACCAAACAAGTTTAACACGCACAAGATTTTCCCTCAGAAAACAAAATAAAGTTGAAATGAACAAAATCATGACAAAGCTCTTTGTGTGTGTATGTGTGCGTGTGTGCGCGCGCGTGTGTGCGTGTTTGTTTATGTGTGTCTGAGTGTGTGCGCGTGCGTGTGTGCGTGTTTGTGTGTGTGTGTGTGTGCATGCAAGCGCGTGCCTGTGCCTTCCTGTCGCCAACAGGCCTACGCACATGGACTAGACATTCACATAATTAAATTATGATGCCAAGTATATCCAGTGTCTACCAAAAGAACTAATAAATTTCACGGTACTCACATTGAGATGATGGCTGAAGTTCCACGTCACCGTACCAACAGTGGCAATGACAGCCATCACAGCTACAACACAGCAAGCTTGTCGGCCTGAAGTCCTGCTGGTTGGGCGTTCCTGCTTTTCTCTGCAGTCCCTCAGTGAACAGACAGGTCAGTTTCTGCAGTGAAAGCAGCAGTACGCTGCAGGTCCTCCAAGTCGCCCTATAGCTTCTTGGCCACTGGGGTGGGGGTAGGGGGGGGGGGGGTCAGATGCTTTTTTCAGTGTCTTGTGTAGTGGAGTAGGGCTGTTGCACATCTGTGGTCGGGCTGCTAGTCTTGCGAGGAGAGCGATGTTGGGGATGGGGGTGGGGGGGGGGGGAGCGAGGTAGGTGGGAGGGGGGGAGGGATGGGGATGGAGGTGAGACTAAGTGTCCAGAGGGCCCTCACTGCCCTCAAGCAGAAGGCATCCTAGGAGGGAGGGGGTCTCAGCGACTTCAGCTGGGAGGGAGGGAGTTCCAGTCAGCCACTGTTCTGGGGAAGACTGTACCTCCTGCAGTCGGTGCAGCAGGGGAGTTTTTGAAGCTGCAGATCCTGGTTTCCACGCTGACCACTTTCTCTGCCAAAGATAAACACAGTGTGATTATTCTTCCAGGGAGTAGGAGCGTCCTGCCCGAAGGAAAAAGCATGGACACTTTGTTATTTACAACGATGCAGCGTGAAGACGTGTCTTCTGGTTCACTGCTTGGACCATGAAAAAAACCCACCTCAAAGCAAAATTTATGCAAATCTTAAATGGAGCGTGTGTGTGTGTGTGTGTGTGTATGTGTGTGTGTGTGTGTGTGTGTGTGTGTGTGTGTGTGTGTGTGTGTGTGTGTGTGTGTGTGTGTGTGTGTTAGCATGTGTGTAAATATATGTTTCGTTACGATACAATTCAAAACTCTTATGTGTAATAACCCTAATTTCTTGCCATTCTGTTGGGGTTTTTTTCCACCTTAAGTATGAACTACTCATATTCTCAAAATCACATACCCATTTTCATTTTCACACACGATAGATCTTATATATGAAACACAAAGGGGGTGGGGGGCAGGTATGGCCTTGTGGTTAGACCATTGACCTTGTGATTCCACAAGCCCAGGAGACCACCACAACAGGGATTTCCACATGAGGGGATTTTTCCTCTGGAGTTCACAT
>CM060348.1:34358621-34376121 GCA_030674155.1 Stramonita haemastoma
ATATATATATATATATATATATATATATATATATATATATATATATAAGAAGCTAACCAAAACAAATAATGCAATTAAAAGAAAACCTCCCCCCCAAAAAAAACAAAAAAAAACAAACAAAAGAACCGCTCGATCACGACCCACGTGCGTGTACACAAACACACTGTGTCAAGATAATGTCTCTATACAATCTGGGATATCAGATGGACAAATTCCCTCTGAGGTGGGGGGAGGGGGGAGGCTGTCAGTATAGACAGCGTCACCACTTCTTTTTAAGTCCTGTGCTAACAATTCCTTCTCTTCTATCTCTCTCTTTGTTTCTGCTTTTGTCATTTTCCTCTTATCTATCATCTGCCTTCTTGGTTCATTCTTCTGCTTTTTCGCAGAAAGACTGAAAACGTAACAGTTCTCTCCCACTTCTAGAGGGATGCACTGGGCCTGACTTGTCAGGTGTTTACCAGCAGCACTGTGCATATTTTGTGCTAGGCATGTTATGCTCATATGACAGACAACAAAAGCTACTGTCTGAGCATTCAAAGAAGAAAAAAGTGGGGAGAAGAAAGGGGGAGTGGTAGAATGCATTGTAAGTTTGTGGCAGTTTGTGCCTGCAAGTGTGTGTGTGTGTGTGTGGTGTGTGTGTGTGTGTTGTGTGTGTGTGTGTGTGTGTGTGTGTGTGTGTGTGTGTGTGTGCACGCTTGCTTGCTTGCATGCGTATGTACATTCGAGTTTACTAAAATTATTGTTATTGATTGCTTGTGTGTTGTGTAGATCGAATGCAAGCATGCCGATTTGTTTTCCAAGATAATAGTGCTGTTTGTTTTGTTCTCTCTCTGCAGAAACAATAGTATAAGGCACTGCACAAGAAGGAAGAAAAGGAGGCAGACAAAAGAAGAGATGGGAGGACATAATCAGTAAATGGACAGGCCTAGAACTCAACAAAACCCTGAGAAAGGCAGAACAGAGAGAGGAATGGAGGGAACTGGTTGTCAAGTCTTCATGGATGCCCCCACGGGCATGTGGTGACACCGCAGCCCTCAAGAGCTGAGAATGCTAGTTTTTGGCAAGGTAATCGTGTGCAGTGTACGCAACAAAAACCAAGCAGGGCGCACTATAATAAACAACAATATGCAGGCATATGATGCACCACAGACAAGTGCACGGTCCCCTCCACATGCGCGCACACAAACACACTGACAAACACCAGCACGCACGTACGCGGGTGCACGCATACCAAGCAACTGAAGAAAAAGGTGCAATTTGGGGCCAAGGCGGAAGCCATAGTGCCCTTTCCAGGCCCAACCGACCCTGAATAAGTAAGGGATACAGACCCCAAGGCACCAAGGCAAGAAGGAACTGTATGTCCAAACCCTCAAGAACTGAGAATGCCAGTTTCTGGCCAGGAAATCGGGTGCAGTGTACGCAATAAAAAATAAAAAAAAGCAGAGCGCACTGTAATAATGACAATATACAGGCATATGGTGCACCACAGACAAGTGCAGGGTCCACACCACATGCAGGCAAACAAACAAACACACTTACAGACACCAGCGTGCATACCCAACCCCCTGCAGAAAAAGGTGCGGTTTGCGTCCAAGACGGGACCCAAGGAACCCTTTTAAGGGCCGGCCGACCCCGATATTCGCAGGGTTACAGACCCCAAGGCTCCAAGGCAACATGGCACTGTACGCCCACACCCACCCCTACCATCTCCGACGCGTGTGGAGCCGGACCTGTGGCGACAACGCCGCCCTCAAATGCTGAGAATGCGAGTTTCTGGCATGGTAATCGGGTGCAGCGTACGCAACGAAAACCAAGCAGGGCGAACTATAATAATGACAATATACAGGCATATGATGCACCACAGACAAGTTCTGGGTCCCCTCCACATGCACGCACATAAACAAACAAACACACTTACAGACACCAGCGTGCATACCCAACCCCCTGCAGAAAAAGGTGCGGTTTGGGTCCAAGACGGGACCCAAGGAACCCTTTTCAGGGCCGGCCGACCCCGATATTCGCAGGGTTACAGACCCCAAGGCTTCAAGGCAACATGGCACTGTACGCCCACACCCTCCCCTACCATCTCCTACGCGTCTTGCGCCGGACCTGTGGCGACACCTCAGCCCTCAAGAGCTGAGAATGCTAGTTTCTGGCATGGTAATCGAGTGCAGTGTACGCAACGAAAACTAAGCAGGGCGCACTATAATAATGAAAATAAACAGGCATATGATGCACCACAGAAAAGTGCAGGGTCCCCTCCACAAGCGCAAACAAACAAACACACTGACAAACACGTGCGCACGCGCGCGCGCGTGCACGCATACCCACCCCCTTGCCGAAAAAGGCGGTTTCGGGCCAAGACGGGACCCATGGACCCCTTTTCAGGCCCGGTCGACCCCGAATGTTGCAGGGTTACAGACCCCAAGGCTCCAAGGCAACATGGCACTGTACGCCCACACCCTCTCTCACCATCTCCGACGCGTGTGGCGCCGGACCTGTGGCGACACCGCAACCCTCAAGAGCTGAGAATGCTAGTTTCTGGCAAGGTAGTCGGGCGCAGTGTACGCAACGAAAACCAAGCAGGGCGCACTATAATAATGAAAATATTTAGGGATATGATGCACAGTGGAGCAAGCACTGCTCCACTGGGGATAGCACTGCTTAGGGATAGCACTGCTTGCTATCCACTTAGGGATAGCACTGCTTGCTCCACATGGAGAGGGGCCTAGAAAAGGTGGCCTAACGAAAGCTCATCCTCATACCACCCAGTTGGCTAGCCGCGGTCAACGGGCATCTTTCCAAGCGGTCGAGCAACAACAAAGTCAAAATCAAGTGGCTCCACACCTGCCTCCAAAGGTGTGACAGGTCTCAAACTGGCATGCTGGAACATCAGAACCATGCTAGATACAGTAGATAGCAACCGTCCTGAACGACGCTCTGCTTTAGTTGCACACGAACTCTCGCGACTAAATATCGACATCGCGGCTCTTAGTGAAGTCCGCTTCCCAGATGTAGGTAGTCTCAAAGAACACGGCGCCGGTTACACCTTATACTGGTCAGGCAAGCCCCAATCCGAATGACGCCTTTCAGGTGTAGGCTTCATGATCAAGAACACCATTGCCTCAAAGCTGGAGAACTTACCAACAGGTCATTCAGACCGTATCATCTCCATGCGTCTGCCACTGGAGAACAAGCAGCACATCACTCTCTTCAGTGTGTATTCCCCGACTCTTCAAGCAGACCCTGCAGACAAGAACAAATTCTACTGTGACCTGCGCAGCCTGGTAAGAAACACCCCTGCAGACGACAAGGTCATTATCCTTGGAGATTTCAATGCTAGAGTTGGCCGAGATTCAGAAGCCTGGAAGGGAGTCCTGGGGAAACATGGAGTTGGGAATTGCAATGACAACGGGCGTCTCCTGCTAGAGTTCTGCACTGAACTGCAGTTAATCATCACTAACACAATCTTCCAGCAGAAGGACAGTCTAAAAACAACCTGGATGCATCCTCAGTCCAAACATTGGCACCTCATAGACTACGTCTTAGTGCGCCAGAAAGACCAAAGTGATGTCTTGCACACCAGAGTGATGCCCAGTGCAGAATGCCACACAGACCACCGCCTCGTGTGATGCAACCTCAGCCTTCACATCAAGCCAAAGTCAAAACGAGGAGGTCCCCCCAGAAAGAAACTCCAGGTTGGCAGCCTCAAGTCCGCTGAAGTGAAAGCTGAGCTACAGTCCAACCTCCAGTCAAAGCTGGAAGTCGAGGACTGCCCCTCTGACCCCTGTCCAGAAACGCTCTGGACCCGCCTAAAAACTGCCATCCTGCAGACCTCTGCAGAGGTCTTGGGCTTTTCCACCAAGAAGAACAAGGATCGGTTCGACGAAAATGACCAAGAAATACAAGATCTGCTGGCGAAGAAGAGAAGTGCCCACCAGGCTCACCTTGCACAACCATCTTGTCCAGCAAAGAAAGCTGCCTTTCGTCTTACATGCAGCAACCTCCAGCGCCAGCTTAGAGTTATCCAAAACGAGTGGTGGACTAACCTCGCCCAGAAAACTCAGCTCTGCGCTGACACAGGTGACTACAGAGGCTTCTACGAAGCTTTAAAGGCAGTCTATGGACCCTCTCACCAAGTGTTGAGTCCTTTGCGCAGCACTGACGGCCAGGCACTCCTCACAGACAAGATGTCCATATTGAACCGCTGGGCTGAACACTTCCAAACCCTCTTCAGCGCTGATCGCACTGTTGATGACACAGTGATCCACTAGATCCCACAGCAACCAGTGAAAGAAGAACTGGACGAAGCCCTAACCCTGGAAGAGGTAACGAAAGCCATAGAACAACTGAAGAGTGGGAAGGCTGCAGGCGTCGACGGTTTTCCACCAGAATTATGGAAAAACGGGGGGCAAACACTGCACTGCAAGCTCCATGAATTTTTTGTCTGCTGCTGGGAGCAGGGAAAGTTACCACAAAACCTTCGTGATGCAATCATAATCACCCTTTACAAAAACAAAGGGGAAAGATCAGATTGCTCCAACTACAGGGGGATAACTCTTCTCTCCATCGCTAGCAAAATCCTTGCAAGAGTTCTCCTCAACAGACTAGTACCTGCTGTTGCAGAACACCACCTCTCTGAGAGCCAGTGCGGCTTCAGAGCTAACAGGGGTACCACTGACATGGTCTTCGTGCTCAGACAACTTCAAGAAAAGTGCCGCGAACAGAACAAGGGACTGTACATCACCTTCGTTGATTTAACCAAGGCATTTGACACTGTGAGCAGAGAGGGCCTGTGGCAGATCATGGAGCGTCTTGGCTGTCCCCCAAAGTTTCTCAACATGGTGATCCAGCTACATGAAGACCAGGGTGGCCAGGTCAGAAACAGCAACGACCTATCAGAGCCTTTCCCAATCACAAACGGGGTGAAGCAGGGCTGCGTTCTTGCACAAACCCTCTCCACTATCTTCTTCAGCATGATGCTTCAGCGGGCCACAGAAGATCTTGATGACGAAGACGGAGTTTTCATACGCTACCGCACAGATGGCAGCCTATTCAACCTGCGGCGTCTTCAGGCCCACACCTAAACCCTGGAGCAACAAATTCGAGAGCTACTTTTTGCTGATGATGCTGCCCTTGTAGCCCACACAGAAACCGCCCTGCAGCATGTAACATCCTGTTTCGCAGAGGCAGCCCAGCTCTTCGGACTCGAAGTCAGTCTGAAGAAGACAGAGGTTCTCTACCAGCCCGCACCTCAGATAGCGTACCACCCACCTCACTTTACAATTGGTGAGACAGAACTGAAGACAGTCCAGCAGTTTACCTACGTGGGATGCACAATCTCCTCTGACGCAAAGATTGATAAAGATGTAGACAACAGACTGGCAAAGGCAAACAGTGCTTTTGGCAGACTCTACCACCGTGTCTGGAAAAACAAACACCTGAAGAAAGACACCAAGATCAGTGTCTACAGAGCCGTGGTACTGACCACCCTCCTGTACGGCTCTGAGTCATGGGTCACATACAGACACCACCTGCGAATTCTGGAACGCTTCCACCAACGCTGTCTCCCCTCCATCCTCGACATCCACTGGAGCGACTTCACCACGAATGCTGAGGTGCTGGAGCAAGCAGGGATCACCAGCATTGAGGCCATGTTGCTGAAAACGCAGCTACGCTGGGCAGGGCATGTCTCTAGAATGGAGGACCATCGCCTACCGAAGCTGGTTCTCTACGGTGAACTTTCCACCGGACACCGTTACAGAGGCGCACTAAAGAAGAGATTTAAAGACTCTCTGAAGAAATCTCTGTCAGCCTGTCTCATAGACCATAACCAGTGGTCAGTCCTTGCTGCTGACCGGCAGGCCTGGCGACACACTGTGCATCGGTCGGTCTCCTCCTTTGAGGACAATCGCAGAGCGGCCCTTGAGGAGAGGCGAATGAGGAGGAAGAACCGCGTCCCCTCTACATCAACCCCAGAATTGACTTTCCCCTGCAGCCGCTGCGGCCGGGTTTGTTTGTCACGCATTGGACTGAACAGCCACCAGCGAGCCTGCACCAGACGTGGACAGTGCCCTTAATCTTCGTTCGCAAAGCCAAGCCATGATGATGATGATGATGCACAACAGACAAGTGCAGAGTTCCCTCCACATGCGTGCACACAAAGAAACACACTGACAAACACCAGCGCGCGAGCGCGCGTGCACGCATACCCACCCCCTGCTGAAAATGGTGCCGTTTGGGGACAAGATGGGACCCATGGAACCTTTTTCAAGCCCGGTCTACCCCGAATTTTGCAGGGTTACAGACCCAAATGCTCCAAGGCAACATGGCACTGTACGCCCACACCCTCCCCTTCGATCTCCGACGCGTGTGGCGCCGGACCTGTGGCGACAACGCAGCCCTCAAGAGCTGAGAATGCTAGTTTCTGGCATGGTAATCGGGTGCGGTGAACGCAACGAAAACGAAGCAGGGCGCACTATAATAATGACAATGTACAGGCATATGATGCACCACAGACAGGTGCAGGGTCCACTGCACATGAGCGCACACAGACAAACACACTGACAGACACCAGCGCGCGCGCGCGCGCGTGCACGCATACCGACCCCCCTGCTGAAAACAGTGCCGTTTGGGGCCAAGACCACGACAGTATCGTAATGTATGCACACTCTCTCCCACCATCTTGCATAGGTGTGGCGCCGGATTTGTGGCGACACGAGCGCCCCCAAGAGCTAAGAAAGCTAGTTTGTCGGAAGGAAAGCTGGTAAGTGTAGGGGACAAAAAACAAGCTTTGCGGGCAAGAATAATGACAGTATACAGCAATATGATGTACCATGTCAAAGCGGAGGGTCCCCGCCACACGCGCACACACAAACAAACGCACTGACAACACCCAGCGCGCATGCGCGTGCGTGTTAGCATACCCAGCCCCCTCCGGAAAAAGGTGCCGTTTTGAGCAAAGATGCCAGCCACAGAGCCGTTTTCAGCCCCGTCCGACCCCCACTTTTGCCCAGAAAAAGACCCCACGGCACCACGACAGTATCGTAGTGTATACATACACTCTCTCCCACTATCTTGCATAGGTGTGCCGCCGGGTTTGTGGCGACACGAGGGCCCCCAAGAGCTAAGAAAGCTAGTTTGTCGGAAGGAAATCTGGTAAGTGTAGGGGACAAAAAACAAGCTTTGCGGGCAAGAATAAGGACAGTATACAGCAATGTGATGCACCATGTCAAAGCGGAGGGTCCCCGCCACACGTGCGCACACAACCAAAGCACTGACAAACACCAGCGCGCGCGCGCGTGCGTGCAAGCATCCCCACCCCCTCCGGAAAAAGGTGCCGTTTTAAGAAAAGATGCCACCCAAAGAGCCGTTTTCAGCCCCGTCAGACCCCCAATTTTGCCCGGTAAAAGACCCCACGGCACAACAACAGTATCGTTGTGTATGCATACACTCTCTCCCACCATCTTGCATAGGTGTGGCACCGGGTTTGGTCTCTGGAACTGCGGAAAAGTGCAGGCGGCAAGGTCCCGAAAACGGCGTTTGCGTAACAATCCTTCTTGTTCTTTAGCTCTTATTCATGGGAGGGTGGGTATGCATGCGCGCCTGCGTGAGTTCGCTGGTGTTTGTGTATGCGGTTTTTTGTGTTTGTGCGTGTGGAGGGGACCCCACAGATTACTGTGGTGCATGATATTATATGAACTTATTATTGGATGATGTTGTAGGGGTGCTTTTTGCGTACACTGTACCCTGTTTCTATGCGACAAACTTGGCACTGTACAAGCAGGGTTGCCATCTTCCGGGCCGTGGTTTCGCCACAATTCCAGTGCCACACACATCCAAAATGATTGTCCAGTTTGTCTGTATAGTATAAAATACGGTCGTGGTGCCCTGGGCTCTGGAACAGCGGAAACGTGCGGGCGGCAAGGTCCCGAAAACGGCGTTTCCGTCACAATGCTTCTAGTTCTTTAGCTCTTATTCATGCGAGGGTGGGTATGCATGCACGCGTGCGTGCGTTCGCTGGTGTTTGTGTGTGCGGTTTTCTGTGTTTGTGCGTATGGAGGGGACCCCACAGATTACTGTGGTGCATGATATTATAATGAAATTATTATTGGATGGTGTTGCAGCGGTGATTTTTGCGTATACTGTACCCTGTTTCTATGCGACAAACTTGGCTGTGTACAAGCGGGGTTACCATCTTCCGTGCCGTGGTGTCGCCACATATGCAGTGCCACACACATCCAAAAGGGTTGTCCAGTTTGTCTGTATAGTGTAGAATACGGTCGTGGTGCCCTCGGCTCTACAACTGCGGAAAAATGCTGGCGGCAAGGTCCCAAAATCGGCGTTTGCGTCACAATGTTTCTACTTCTGTAGCTCTTATTCATGCGAGGGTGGGTATGCATGCACGCGTGCGTGCGTTTGCTGGTGTTTGTGTGTGCAGTTTTTTGTGTTTGTGCGTGTGTAGGGGACCGCACAGATTACGGTGGTGCATGATATTATATGAAATTAGTATTGGATGGTGTTGTAGGGATGATTTTTCCATATACTGTACCCTGTTTCTATGCGACAACCTTGGCTCTGTACAAGCGGGGTTGCCATCTTCCGGGCCGTGGTGTCGCCACATTTCCAGTGCCACACACATCCAAAATTGTTGTCCAGTTTGTCTGCATAGTGTAGAATACCGTTGTTGTTCTCTGGGCTCTGAAACTGCGGAAAAGTGCGGGCGGCAAGGTCCCGAAAACGGCGTTTGCGTCACAATGCTTCTACTTCTTTAGCTCTTATTCATGGGAGGGTGGGTATGCATGCTTCGCCTGCGTGCTTTTGCGGGTGTTTGTGTGTGCGGTGTTTTGTGTTTCTGCGTGTGGAGGGGACCCCACAGATTACTGTGGTGCATGATATTATATGAACTTTTTATTGGTGGTGTTGTAGGGGTGCTTTTTGCGTACAGTGTACCCTGTTTCTATGCGACAAACTTGGCTCTGTATAAGTTGGGTTGCCATCTTCCGGACCGTGGTGTCGCCACAATTCCAGTGCCACACACATCCAAAATGGCTGTCTAGTTTGTCTGCATAGTGTAAAATACGGTCGTGGTGCCTTGGGTCCTGGAACTGCGGAAAAATGCTGGCGGCAAGGTCCCGAAAACGGCGTTTGCGTCATAATGCTTCTAGTTCTTTAGCTCTTATTCATGGGAGGGTGGGTATGCATGCGCACGTCCGTGCGTTCGCTGGTGTATTTTTTTGCGGTTTTTTGTGTTTTTGCGTGTGGAGATGCCCCCACAGATTACTGTGGTGCATGATATATATGAAATTATTATTGGATGGTGTTGTAGGGGTAATTTTTACATACACTTTACCCTGTTTGTATGCGACAAACTTGGCTCTGTACAAGCGGGGTTGCCATCTTCCGGGCCGTGGTGTCGCCACATTTCCAGTGCCACACACATCCAAAATTGTTGTACAGTTTGTCTGCATAGAGTAGAATACGGTGGTGGTGCCCTGGGCTCTGGAAGTGCGGAAAAGTGCGGGCGGCAAGGTCCCGAAAACGGCGTTTGCGTCACAATGCTTCTAGTTCTTTAGCTCTTATTCATGGAAGGGTAGGTATGCATGCGCGCGTGCGTGTGATCGCTTCTGTTTATATGTGCGGTTTTTTCTGACTGTGCGTGTGGAGGGGACCCCACAGATTACTGTGGTGCATGATATATATGAATTATTATTGGATGGTGTTGTAGTGGGTATTTTTCCGTACACTGTACCCTGTTTCTATGCGACAAACTTGGCTCTTTACAAGCGGGGTTGCCTTCTTCCGGGCCGTGGTGTCGCCACAAGTCAAGTGCCACCCACACCCAAATTGGTTGTCCAGTTTGTCTGCATAGTGTTGAATACGGTCAAGGTGCCCTGGGCTCAGGAACTGCGGAAAAGTTCCGGCGGCAAGGTCTCAAAAACGGCGTGTTCGTCACAATGCTTTTAGTTTTTTAGCTCATATTCATGGGAGGGTGGGTATGCATGCGCGCCTGCGTGCGTTTGCTGGTGTTTTTGTTTTTGCTGTTTTTTGTGAGTGCATGTGGAGGTGACCCCTCAGATTACTGTGGTGCATGATATTATATGAACTTATTATTGGATGGTGTTGTAGGGGTGCTTTTTGCGTACACTGTACCCTGTTTCGATGCGACAAACTCGGTTCTGTACAAGCGGGGTTGCAATCTTCCGGGCCGTGGTGTCGCCACAATTACAGTGCCACACACATCCAAAATGGTTGTCCAGTTGGCCTGCATAGAGTAGAATACGGTTTTGGTACCGTGGGCTCTGGAACTGCTGAAAAGTGCGGGCGGCAAGGTCCCGAAAACGGCGTTTGCGTCACAATGCTTCTAGTTCTTTAGCTCTTATTCATGGGAGGGTGGGTATGCATGCGCGCCTGCGTGCGTTCGCTGGTGTTTGTGTGTGCGGATTTTTGTCATTGTGCGTGTGGAGGGGACCGCACAGATTACTTTGGTGCATGATATTATATGACATTAGTATTGGATGGTGTTGTAGAGGTGATTTTTGCGTACACTGTACCCTCTTTCTATGCTACAAACTTAGCTCTGTACAAGCGGGGTTGCCATCTTTCGGGCCGTGGGTTCGCTACAATTGCAGTGCCACACACATCCAAAATGGTTGTCCAGTTTGTCTGCATAGAGTAGAATACGCTGGTGGTGCCCTTGGCTCTGGAAGTGCGGAAACGTGCGGGCGGCAAGGTCCCGAAAACGGCGTTTGCGTCACAATGCTTCTACTTCTTTAGCTCTTATTCATGGGAGGGTGGGTATGCATGCGCGCGTGCGAGCGTTCGCTGGTGTTTGCGTGTGCGGTTTTTTGTGTTTGTGCGTGTGGAAGGCTTCCCACAGATTACTGTGGTGCATGATATTGTTATGAACTTATTATTGGATGGTGTTGTAGGTGTAATTTTTGCGTACACTGTACCCTGTTTCTATGCGACAAACTTGGCTCTTTACGAGCGGGGTTGCCATCTTCCGGGCCGTGGTGTCGCCACAATTCCAGTGCCACACACATCCAAAATGGTTGTCCAGTTTGTCTGCATAGTGTAGAATACGGTCATGGTTCCGTGGGCTCTGGAACTGCTGAAAAGTTCGGGCGGCTAGGTCCCGAAAACGGCGTTTGCGTCAAAATGCTGCTAGTTCTTTAGCTCTTATTCATGGGAGGGTGGGTATGCATGCGCGCCTGCGTGCGTTGGCTGGTGTTTGTGTGTGCGGTTTTTTGTTTTGTGCGTGTGGAGGGGACCCTACAGATTACTGTTGGGCATGATGTTATATGAAATTATTATTGGATGGTGTTGTAGGTGTAAATTTTGCGTACACTGTACCCTGTTTCTATGCGAGAAACTTGGCTCTGTACAAGCGGGGTTGCCATCTTCCGGGCTGTGGTGTCGCCACAATTCCAGTGCCACACACATCCAAAATGGTTGTCCAGTTTGTCTGCATAGTGTAAGATACGGTCGTTGTGCCCTGGGCTCAGGAACTGCGGAAAAGTGCGGGCGGCAAGGTCCCGAAAACGGCGTTTGAGTCACAATGCTTTTAGTTCTTTAGCTCATATTCATGGGAGGGTGGGTATGCATGCGCGCGTGCGTGCGTTGGCTGGTGTTTGTGTGTGCGGTTTTTTGTGTTTATGCGTGTGGAGGGGACCCCTCTACATGCGCGCACACAAACAAACGCACTGACAAACACCAGCGTGCGAGCGTGTGCGGGCATCAATACCCACTCCTCTCCACAAAAATGCTGCCGTTTTGAGCTAAGATGCGACATAGGGACCCGTTTTCAGCCCCGTCCCGCCCCGACTTTTTCCTGGTAAAAGATTCCAGGGCAGGAAGAGATTATCGCACTGTATGCATACACTCTCCCCCACTATCTGTCATAGGTGTGGCGCCGGATTTGTGGCGACGCCACAGCCCCCAAGAGCGAAGAAAGCTAGTTGGTCGGAAGGAAAGCTCGTAAGAGTACGCCACTATAAACAAGCTGTGCGCACAAAAATAATGACAATATACAGCAATATCATGCACCACGGCAAACTAGAGTGTCCCCTCCACATGTGCGCACACAAACAAACGCGCTGACATTCACACACCCTTCCCCCTCTGTCTTTCTTTGTCTTTATCTCTCTCTCCCACATTTCCGTCTAATATCACAATTTGTGAAAAGACGTTAAAAGAAATTGAACAAACGCGCTGACAAACACCAGCGCGCGAGCACATGCGCGCATGCATACCCACCCCCCTCCACAAAAATGGTTCGGTTTTGCGCTAAGATGCGACGGAGGGAGCCGTTTTCAGCCCCGTCCAGCCCCGACGTTTACACAGTAAAAGATCCCAGGGCAGCAAGACAATATCGCACTGTACGCATACACTCTCTCCCACAATCTTTGAAATTTGTGTCGCCGGATTTGTGGCGATGACACAGACCCCAAGAGCGAAGAAAGCTAGTTGGTCGGAAGGAAAGTTGGTAAGAGTACACCACTACAAACAAGCTGTGCGCACAAAAATAATGACAATATACAGCAATATCATGCACCACGGCAAACTGGAGGGTCCCCTCCACATGTACGCACACAAACAAACGCACTGACAAACACCAGCGCGCGAGCTCCTGCGCGCATGCATACCCACCCCCCTCGGCGAAAATGGTGCGATTTTGCGCTAAGATGCGACGGAGGGAGTCGTTTTCAGCCCCGTCCCGCCCCGACTTTTTCCCGGTAAAAGATCCCAGGGCAGCAAGACAATATCGCACTGTATGCATACACTATTTTTCACCATCTTTGATATGTGTGGCGCCGGATTTGTGGCGATGACACAGCCCCCAATAGCGAAGAAAGCTAGTTGGTCGCAAGAAAAGCTGTTAAGAGTACGCTACTTAAAACAAGCTGTGCGCACAAAAATAATGACAATATACAGCAATATCATGCACCACGGCAAACTGGAGTGTCCCCTCCACATGCGCGGAGACTTTTGCACGGACAAACACCCGCTTGCGAGCGCGTGCGCGCATGCACACCCACCCCACTCCACAAAAATGGTGCCGTTTTTCGCTAAGATTCGACCGAAAGAGCAATTTTCAGCTCCGTCCAACCCCCGCTTTTGCACGGTAAAAGACCCCAGTGCAGCAAAACAATATTGCACTGTATGCATACACTCTCTCCCACCATCTTGGATAGGTGTGGCGCAAGATTTGTGGCGACACGAGAGCCCCCAAGAGCTACGAAAGCTTGTTTGTGTGAAGGAAAGCGGGTAAGTGTAGGTGATGAAAAAACAAGCATTGCGCACAAGAATAATGACAATATACAGCATTATCATGCACCAAGGCAAAGTGTAGGGTCGCGGCCACATGCGCGCACACAAACAAACACACTGATAAACACCAGCGCGCGCGCTTGCTTGCACACATGCATACCCACCCTCTGCCCGAAAAATGCCGTTTTGAGCACAGATGCCAGCCAAAGAGCCGTATTCAGCCCCGTCCAACCCTCGCTTTTGCACGGTAAAAGACACACACACACATACACACGCACACACACACACACACACACACACACACACACACACACACACACACACACACACACACACACACACACACACACACACACACACACACACACACCCACGCACACACACACATACAAACACAAACCATACACATACACAAACACACACATACACATGCAGACACACACACAAACATACACGCACACACACACACACACACACCACAAACACACACTCACACAAACACCACACACACACACTCATACACACATACACATACACACACACACACGTGCACACACGCATGCACGCAGCTAGGCACGCACACAGTATAACTAAGACCATTTATTAGCTTAATTACACAACAAACCACCCTTTTTTACCTGACTGGAAAGGCAGGGGAGATGAACAGAGGTGGATGGTGGTCTAGGTGGTCACGCGCCTTGCCTAGAAAGCAAAAAGTCCGGGTCGGAGTGTGCGGGGTTCATACCCCGTTTGGACCAAAAACTTTTTCCCCATCCATTAGACCCTGAGTGGTGGTCTGGGCGCTAGTCTTTCGGATGAGACGATAAACCGAGGTCCCGTGTGTTACACATCACTATTTAGCGCACGTAAAAGAACCCACGGCAACAAGGTGGTTGTCCCTGGCAAAAATTCTGTAGAAAGAAGCCACTCTGATAGGGAAAACAAATACACTTGCATGCAGGAAAAAGAAAAAAAAATGGGTAGGCGCTGCACATGTGGCGACGCGCTCTCCCCGGGGAGAGCAGCCCGAATTTCACACAGAGAAATCTGCGTGACATAAAGTGGTACAAAATACAAAAATACAAAAAAACAGAGGGGTGGGGGAATTATCTCCTAGGATACCGTGGACACTTATGCCATCTTTAGCCACTGGAAGTGTTCAGGCTAGGCTTGCCACACCCCAGCACAGATAACAGCAGGGCTTAACTCTGGGCTTGCCACTTCCTTTGACATCACCTCCACTGGCCTTTCAACAGTGACAGGAGGAAATGCCAGCTGCCTCATCTCTAGGTGATTGGTTAGAATGGGACCTAGTAGTCCAGTCAGTACTGGTATGATTTAAAAAACGGAAGATAGGAACTAATTGCAACAGTTACTTTTTTCTGTAAATTGTTACAGTTTATAGTGATAAACAATTTGTCAAAAGTTGCCTTTGATATAGCCAAGAGTTTGTTTGTAATTTACAAAAAATGTCATGGCGGTTCTATTTTTAGAACTGCACTACTGTCACCCCAAATACAGCCGTGTAACCATTCCTTAGAGAGATCTTCTCCCGATTCACATGAAAAGAATATCACATGGCATCTTGAATGTGAAAATACGCATGATATATTCAATAAAATACCTATATTTTTAGCTTAAAGTACAAAACAAGTCAATTCAGTGGTTATTGTTTCCGCCTTAGCACTGCACCAAAACCTGTTACATGTTCAGTTCTTAGAATGCACATGGATATGATGATGGCATTCTATGTATTTATTTCTGTATTTATTTATCTATTTATTTATTTATCTGTTTGTTTATCTATTCATTCTTTAATATCAAGGATAATGGAATAAGTACTCATGTGCTTTTTTACATCCAGTCCCCGTGTGTGTGCAGTTTTGTAAATCTTGTAATCTGTTCCGTCCAGCACACAATGGCCTTCTCTTACAAAAAGCTTAACAGGATTTAACTATGCGCAATATGTTCTGCGTGCGTTCGCACACGGGGCCTATGTTTATAGTCTAATTCGAAGGACATCTGGGGAGAGTGGAGTCAGCACTGATGTTAACTCCAGGGGAAAAATCCCCTTGAACAGGAATCAAACCTGGGTCATCAAACTGCATTCAAAACAGCATCAACCAGGAAATGCCCTTGAACAGATCTGGCCGGTAACTTCCCTGTCAACATGTGAGTAATGACATTAGGGGAAATGGCACTTCCAACAACTGCTGAAGACCAGATTCTGCCATCGTCGTCCTATGGAACCCAGAAAGTTCTTCACAGTATGGAAGCCACCTAGTCGCAGGACAATGGAACGAGAGGACTGTCATCTGGTTCACTGGCAACAATGATCTTGGCCTTCCACCAAAGAGGTTGATCAAAAGCAATGATTGGAATCACATTGTTCTGGCTTGCCAATGCTGACAAGAAGTACAGTTGAAAATACGCAGCTCATGTCTGTGGGGTCCATATTGATCATGGGCAGAAAGGTGAAGCAGCTCTGTCCTGAATGATGACCATCACACACTGCCTGCAGAGTTCCTGACCATCCTGGTCGTGGGGGAGCGTAGTGGCCACGATACTTTCCACAGAAAGTCAAGAAAGGTGATGATAGCACTGTGGATTGTTTGAAGAGGGCTGTAGTCTTATTTGAGCTGAGAAGTGGATGAACTGAATGTTTTAATAGGAATCCTCCCAATGACTTACAACTGCTCAGCTGTTGCAGTAACATCACGTTTAATGGACCTGCTTGTTCTAATGGCAGGAGTGCCGGCAGCAATCATTCCCATGCCATGAAATGTACCAATACCATCTACTGTTTGAAAGTTGTGATCAGTTTGTGATAAACACGGTTTACCATAACTTTTTTAACTGAACCAGTACACCACTGAAATTGACTCTGGCTATTAATGTTTTAATCATGTGGAATCTGTATCATTTTCTTCTAGAATTGTGTCTTATTTTCGGGGGATTGTATATGCGCGTGAATGCATACGTGCGCGAGTGTTTCTGTGTGCGTTTGGAATAAGTGTGCATGTCGCGGTGGCCCTGCACAGTGCTGTGTTGCATCATACTGTATAATATCCTTATCATTATGTATAATACTACGTACACAGGTGTCAGTTTCCCCACTTTCAGCTTCTCTCAGTTCAGATGGGGGCCAGCTGGTGCAAATTATAGCAGGAACTGACCACACTTGGACTAGGTAAAAGGAAAGGGAGCGCTTAATTTAGCACTCTTGCCTGAGTGATGCTGGATTTGTGGGCTGTGTGTATTGCTGTAGCAGTTTTCGTTCTGACACACTTGCTATAGCCAGGCTGCCCTCTTCAGGGTTGTTGTGTTGCCACAAGAACCAGCCACCCACATCAAAGCTGCTAGTAAAGTGTGTATACACACAGTAAAACACTCTCTTGGTGCCGTGGGCGCTGTTACTGTGCAAAAGTGGGTGTAGTACTGGACTCAAACTGGCCCTTTGTCACATCTTCTGGAAATGCGCCCTTTGTGTGTGTGTGTGTGTGTGTGTGTGTGTGTGTGTGTGTGTGTGTGTGTGTGTGTGTGTGTGTGTGTGTGTGTGTGTGTGTGTGTGTGTGTGTATGTGTGTGTTTTGTTTTATTGTATTTTGGGTTTCTTGTTTGTTTGTTTTTTTCTTTTGCGGTATGCACACGTTGGTGAGCGCGCTTATGTTTGTGTGCAGGTTTTCCTGTGTGTTTGCATGTTGCAGCAGCTCTGCACTGTGCTGTGGGGCATCATATTCTTGGTGGTGTGTATGCGCGCGTGCATGCGTGCATGCGTTTGAGTAGTGTTACGTACACTGTACCATTTTTTGTTCTGATACACTTGCTATATTCAAGACAGGCTCCCCTCTTTGGAGCTGTGGTGTCGCCACAAGACTGGCGCCACCCATATTAACGATGCTAATAAAGTATGTAAAAATAACCACACTCACAAAAACACAAAAGTGTGCACACATGCGCGCACATATCCCCCCCCCCCCCCCCCCAAAGAATAAGATGCATCTTGAGAAGGTGTAACAAAGGATTGGTCACCAGGCCAAGGGATAGATAAATAAATAGATATTTAAGTAGATAGTGTGCGGTGGTGGTTCGTACCCCGTTTTGGATCAAAACTTGTTCCCTATCCATTAGACCCCGAGTGGTGGCCTGGGCGCTAGTCTTTCGGATGAGACGATAAACCGAGGTCCTGTGTGTTACACATCACTATTTAGCGCACGTAAAAGAACCCA
>CM060348.1:34381121-34386121 GCA_030674155.1 Stramonita haemastoma
CCTCCGAAAAAAGTGGCCGAAAAAAGTGTGAGCTAGATGTCCTGTGTGCATTGAACAGGGTATCGGCTACATCGTTGGTCTGCAGAACTTAGGATACAAAAATAAAAGCACTGAAATGAACACATCAGTGGAATCTGTCCGCATAATGTGATGTACAC
Organism: Stramonita haemastoma; assembly: GCA_030674155.1. Classification (NCBI taxonomy): domain Eukaryota; kingdom Metazoa; phylum Mollusca; class Gastropoda; order Neogastropoda; family Muricidae; genus Stramonita; species Stramonita haemastoma. Next base: position 34,381,280 of record CM060348.1, read on the forward strand.
TCCATGTTACTTTGGTAGAAATGTGTTAAAACTTGACCCAGGTCATTTTTTTTTTATCAATCTAACGCAGTGGCATTTGTTTCTTTCAGGAGGCAGACACAGAAACATAGCCATCGTTGTGTTCAACTCGACTTCTACAAGCACCATAACAGAAGTCTGATAAACATCTGCCCCCCCACCCCCACCCCCCCACCCCCCACACACACACCACCAAGAACCAGTCTGAATACAACAGAAGCCTGACATATCCGCAACCCCCCCCCCCTCCCCCCAACCATCACCAGTCTGAATACAACAGAAGCCTGATAAACACCTGCAACCACCACCACTACCAAGAAGCAGTCTGCACCACAAGGAACCCGATGTTGACAGTCTGCAGCTTGCCACCTCCCACACTGCTGCAGGGCAGACATTCTACAGACAGCTTGCCACCTCCCACACTGCTGCAGGGCAGGCACTCTACAGACAGCTTGCCACCTCCCACACTGCTGCAGGGCAGGCACTCTACAGACAGCTTGCCACCTCCCACACTGCTGCAGGCCAGGCACTCTACAGACAGCTTGCCACCTCCCACACTGCTGCAGGCCAGGCACTCTACAGACATCCTTCTTCCCCAGGACCACAGACTGCAACAGCCTTCCTGCAGAAGCTGCTCTCAGCCCCATCCTGGAAGGTTTGACATTCCCAAGGTAACCTACACCCACCCTTTCCCCCATCCCTCCTCCCTCGTCTTCCGACTTCATACTCAAGCACCCCCTTCCCCCCTCAACAGTCTACAGAATCTTCATACTAAGCACCCCCCTCGACAGTCTACAGAATCTTCATACTAAGCACCCCCTTCCCCCCTTATAGTCTACAGAATCTTCATACTAAGCACCCCCTTCCCCCCTTATAGTCTACAGAATCTTCATACTAAGCACCCCCCTTCCCCCCTGGACAGTCTATAGTCTTATAGTCTACAGAATCTTCGTACTCATGCACCCCCCTCGACAGTCTACAGAATCTTCATACTAAGCACCCCCCTCGACAGTCTACAGAATCTTCGTACTCATGCCACCCCCCTCGACAGTCTACAGAATCTTCATACTCACGCACCCCCCCCCCCCCTCCTTAGTCTACAGAATCTTAATGATGAAGGCGGTAGCGAAAGGAAAGAAGGAAGCCACATAACATGGGAGCACAAGGAGATGGAAACTGGAAATGTCGAAGACAGGTAACTATTTTCGTTGTTTTATAATTTACCAGGATTTTTTTTTCACAGATTAACTGTAACAAAAAGACATACCCATTATTTGTTTTTTCATTTTGTTCTAAAGAATTTGTTTTTATTCTAGTGCTATCTTACCTGGTTTTTGTGTATGCCGTGATCGCATTCTTAGGTAGCGCATTTACCTAGAAAAAATTACCCCCCCCTTCCCGAAACCTAAACGTTCATACATTTTACAGTTGCTATACACATGCATGACCCCCCCCCCCCCCTCCCTCTCTCCTTCTCTCCTCTTCCAACCCTCTTTTCATCCTTCCCCTCTTTGTGTCTCTCTCCATCCCTCTTTCTATCCTTCTCTCTTCCTCCCTCTTTCCCTTTCCATCTTGCACTTTCTCTCCTTCCCTCTTTTACTTTGTCTGCACCCTCCCCCCTCCATGTCTTTTCGGATTTCCTTCTTTCCATGACATTTTGTTCTTGTCCTAGAAAATATTATCAGTAGCAGTGTTATATCTATTTGTTTAATAGGTGATTAATTTTAATTTTCGCAATCGTAAATAATTATGTTGAACGGCATGCAACTGTCGTCTTTGTAGGCGGCTTGTTTCATTTTTTAAATTGAAGTCATCAAGCCCATTAATTTATGCATTTGTTAGGGGGCGGTATAGCTTAGTGGTTAGTGTTGCCCTTGTGGCCAGACACCTAGGATCGAGCCACCATTGATTCGCCCATTCGAGATTTTCCCCCTGGAGTTAACAGTACCAACTCGACCCCCCCCCCCCAAAGTCCTTTAGATCAGACTACACACCGAAGTCCTGTGTGCATTATGTATGCCGAACTCCCCGCCACAAGTTAACGGTTCTGCCTTTGGGAAGAGGTCATTTGTGGGAGTAGGAATGGATGAGCTTTAAAAATCTTACCCCCCAAAAACAAAGAAAAGCACACACAAAACAATAAAGGCATGCATACAGGTGTTAACACCATTCCGAAGTGGAATGCCACTACTTCAATTGTGGATAAAGAGGGTTGCAACTTTGTAGCTCCTACCCAAGAACAAAAGCAAAATGACTAAACTGTTGCTAATAAGTCATTTGTCACAATGTGTGAATGTCTATCATGACAAAATATATTCTGTATGCTTTTCTGTCACTCTTATGCTTGGGTTTTCGTGGGTTTTTTTTGTTTTTTTGTTTTTTTTTAAAGGGGAATCTTCTACAAAATTAAGTTGAATATCAAGAAAATCGACAGAGTATTTGATAATACTTTGATCAGAATAATTATTGTCAAGCTTTAATAGGCTAGTGCTGCCGGAACCAGCGCCGGAACCACCACTAGAAAAAGTGCGGAACTTTTCAAAAGTGCGGAGCTTTTCACAAAATTGTCCACTTGTCGCAGAACCACTTGTGTTGTGGATTTGCACTGCTCGTTTCGTGTTACAACCGCGTTACTGCGGGAGTCGATCATTAGGAAAGATTACTGGGCCTCTGTTGTCTACCTCTTTCTGCGGTGGATAGACAACGTTCTCTGTTATTGCAAAATGCCAACAAAAATATCGGCTATACTTTTCGCTTCAATACGGCTTGGCTGAATACCGTGATATTGTAGTGTCGTAATAAACTGTTGGGACATGAGTAGGGCTGCTTTTTGTTGAAGAATTCAAGCGCAGATGATTCTGTTCAGAAACTGTCATGCCGGAAGGTCTGTTTTGTCTTTACGGAATTGGAAATCGGTAGGTAGGCTTGAAATGGGGTTCGTTTTACCGGGTGACGCGCACTTGAACTTCAGTACTGGGAAGACTTGAGGTTGACACATTTCCGTCAGCAACGCGCGCGCGCACACACACGCACGTACGCACGCACACACCACAACACACATACATAACAACACACACGCGCGCCACATCGCTTACACACATACTCTTTCAGGCACACACGCACGCACGCACACACGCACATATAATTTATTTTTGGTTTTTATCAGAGAATGTTTTGTTTGGTTTTATCATCAGACATTTCCCAAATGTCATGGAACCTTCTCACCACAGAAGCTATGACGACAACGCTGTCAGATGAACTGGGAGACAAGACCTCTGAACTATATGTCCACATGATTTATCTTTTTTTTTTTTTTGGCTTTTTTTTTTTGTCAAGGACCCTGTTAGGGAAGGATAGAGGATGGAGGAAAAAGGAAACCTTCAACAAGGCCCTGAAGGGCTTTGTTCACTTGGGATCTGAGATTTGAAGATGCCTTCGTCTTCAAAATAGGGATATTCCGTTTCCCTCGCACGCGTAGAATTCATGCATACGGTTGCATACTTTCAGATCCCACAGGACTGTGCTCGAAGTCCGGTAACGTAGTGGACATGTTTGCAACAGAATGCAATCTATATGACATAGTGACCACATCAGAAACCCTTCGGGGAAGACTTGAGAGAGCAGTGAGCATTTGCGGAAAGAAAAACTACTGAATATCAGTGGACTGTATAGAGGTGAGCAGGCAAATTCACCGGTTGTGTAGCCGCTGCCTTACACAGCCCACGGCATGCCCCTTAAAAGGAGGCTCTGTGAAACGCGCGTTTACATTGCTCACAAAAGGGAAGAGATGCAAAGCTCATCTCCATATTCCCCCATGCTCTAACTCAATGTTGCTCCCGAAGTTCTGTCAGACTTGTGGTCTTTTCTGTTGGACTACCCTGTCCACTGCCGGACTTTTGAGGGGTTGTGACTTTGTCGCCTGGTGTGAGAAAACACCACCCCGAAGCATGAGAAAAACTCATGCGGGTTGTGACCCTATCGCCTGGTGTCCGAAAACACCACCTGCAACTTCAAGGCATCAACAGAGCTTATGCAGGGTTATGGGGTTGCGACTCTTGTCACCTGGTGTCCGTAAACACCACCCTCGAAGCATCATAGCTCATGCGGGGTTCTGACCCTATCACTGGTGTGCGAAAACACCACCCACAAGGCATTACTCATGAGGGGCAATGACCCCATCAACTGGTGTCCGAAAACACCACCCACAAGGCATCGACAGGTTCATGAGCTTCGTTACTTCGTTTCAAAAACGCCGCCAACAAGACATTAGGAAAACTCATGAGGGGGGGTATGAGCCTGTCACCTGGTGTCCGTACACACCATGTTCAACCACAAGGCTTTAACGGAGCTCGTGGGGGGCTGTGACTCCATCTGGTGTCCGTAAACACCATCTACGACTCGAGTCACCTGGTGTCCGAAAACGCCACCCTCACCTGGTGTCTAAAACACCATCTACGACTCGAGTCACCTGGTGTCCGAAAACACAACCCTCACCTGGTGTCTAAAACACCATCTATGACTCGAGTCACCTGGTGTCCGAAAACACCACCGATCAACAGAGCTCATAAGGGGATGTGGTTCGGTCACCCCCCCCCCCCCTCCCCAGTCCTCCAGTGTTTCCTAAACTGACAATCTTTGTCACTCTGTCCAGATCCTTCGTGTCACAGGGGTCCTAATCCGGTATTTACAAGTCGTCATGTGGATCATATAGGGAGGAGGTCTTTAGAATCCTCTTCAGGGGTGTGCACATCACTGGGCTGCCGAACATGCTCCAGGAAGAATTGGCATGCGTAAGTATTTTGAAGACTGTGCAGCTACAGTTGA
>CM060348.1:34388621-34408621 GCA_030674155.1 Stramonita haemastoma
GAGGCTTCGTGTGCGAACGCACGCAGAACATCTAGCGCCCACGTTAAATCCTGTTCCGCTTTCGTAAGAGTAGGCCATCGTGTGCCGGTGGGAACAGATACTGATTTACCAAAAAACTGCACACACACGGGACTGAATGTAAAAAAAGCACAAGAGTGCTAATCCATTATCTTCGATGTAAAAGAATAAATCAAATCAATCTCTCTCTCTCTCTCCTCTCATCTTCTTCTCTCTCTCTCCTCTCTCTCTCTCTCCTCTTCTCTCTCCTCCTCTCTCGTCTCTCATCTCTCCTCTCTCTCTCTCTCTCTCTCTCTCTCCCTCCTCTCTCCCTCTCTCCCCTCTCTCTCTGTACCGCTTTTCGTAAAGTAGCCATCGTGTGCCGTGGGAACAGATGACAAATTTACAAAACTGCATACACGCGGGACCGATGAAAAAAAAACAACACATGATTGCTTATTCGTTATCCTCGATATAAAAGATAATAAATAAATAATAATAATCTCTCTCTCTCTCGCTCTCTCTCTCGCTCTCTCTCTCTCGCTCTCCGCTCTGCTCTCTCTCCTCCTCTCTCTCTCTACTCTCTCTCTCTCTCTCTCTCCTCTCTCTCTCTCTCTCTCTCTCTCTCCCCCCTCTCTCTCCTCTCTCTCTCTCTCTCCCCCCTCTCCCTCTCTCTCTCTCTCTCTCTCTCTCTCCTCTCTCTCTCTCTCTCTCTCCTCTCTCTCTCTCTCTCCTCTCTCTCTCTCTCTGTTGAAAATGTGTTTTAAGAATTTGAAGAAATTCGACCTTCTAAAATCAGATGTACTTTTTTGAGCGTAAAGGGCTATGTGACATTGACCTGCAAAGAATATCTCTAGACTTGTTTCAAAAATGCAGTAAGACGATTTACACTTTTAAGTAAGTTAAGAACGTAAAGGTCTCAACAAATGTGACATAAACTTTTCAGGACATGGAATTGGAATCAAGTGCCAGTGACCTCACATTCCTGACACCAGTCATCGAGCCTGCAGTTTCAGACTAATGAACTGGAATCAGTGCCAGTGACCTCACATTGCTGACACCAGTCTCATCTGCAGGTGTGCTGCCACATACTGTTTGTTTACTTCTGTCTTCCATCATTCTGATTCTGTCTTGGCCAGGCTTTCAAATGTATTAAGATTTATTCAGCTTTCCTGACGCATTAGTTTCATTCTCTCTGTCTCTGTCTCTCTCTGTCTCTGTCTTCTTCTGTCGTCGTCTGCTGCTGCTGCTTCTGCTGTCTGTCTGTCTCGTCTGTCTGTCTCTCTCTCCTCTCTCTTCTCCTCTCCTCCTCTCTCTCCTCTCTCTCTCGTCCCTCTCTTTCTCTCCTCTCTCTCTCTCTCGCCCTCTCTCTCTCTCATCTCGTCCTCTTCCTCTCTCTATGTCCGTCTCATCTCGCTGAGTTCTGACTTTTCTGATCTCTCTCTCCCTGCTCCTCTCTCTCTCTCTCTCTCTCTCGTCTTCTCTCTCTCCTCTTCTCTCTCCTCTCTCGTTCCCTCTCTCTCTCTCTCTCTCTGTCTGTCTCTCTGTCTGTCTCTCTCGTCTCTTCTGTCTCTGTCTCTCTCTCCTCTCTCTGTCTCTCTCTGTCTCTCTCTTCTCTCTCTTCTCTTCTCTCTCTCTCTCTCTCTCTCTCTCTCTCTCTCTCTCTCTCTCTCTCTCTCTCTCTCCTCCTCCTCTCTCTCTCTCTCCCTCACTTCCCCTCCCTCTCTCCTGCCCCCTCCAAACTCTCTCCGTCCTCTCTCTCTCTCTCTCGCTCTCCTCTCTCCTCTCTCTCTCTCTCTCTCTCTCTCCTCTCTCTACTCTCTCCTCTCTCTCTCTCTCTCTCTTCATCTTCTCTCTCTCTCTGTATTCGTCTCGTCTCTCTACTCTTTCGATGTTGAAAATGTGTTTTAAGAAATTCGATCTTCTAAAATCAAATAGATGTACTATTTTGAGATTAACAGGCTTGTGACATTGACCTGCAAAGAATAATCCCCAGGCGTTGTTTAAAAAATGTAGTCAACGATTTACAACTTTAAAGTAAGTTAAGAATTTGAATGTCAACAAATGTGCCGTTGTCTTTTCAGGGACAGTGGAACTGGAATCGAGTGTCAGTGACCACACATCCTGACACCAGTCATCAAGCCTGCAAGTTCAGAACTTATGGAACTGGAATCAAGTGCCAGTGACCTCATTCCTGACAAGTCATCTCCAGAACTAATGGAACTGGTAACAAGGGACTACGCAATCCTTACATCAGTCACTAGGGCCTGCGATTTCAGGTGATTTTTCTCCTGGAGTTAACATCAGTGCATACTCCACTCCTCCGAAAATTATCCGGATGAGTGTGAATGCATGCAGAATATCTTGCCCACACGTTAAAACCCAATTCGGCTTTTGGAAACAAATGACAAAATTGTATATGCCGGAAGCATGCAAAGTCTAGATGCAAAAACAAGAAAGAGTTCTGTTTATTCCCTTATTCTCGGAATAATAATTTAAATAGAATATAAATACACAACGGGATATTTTAATAGGCTTTTATTCATTTTTTCCCAAGAAAATGTTTCTATTATTTTACTTGTCATCAAAGCACAGCAGTGCAGCACTTAAGCTGACAATGTTCAAGGACAATATTTTTTTGTTATGGAAGGACATGGTCTAGTATAAAATGAGTCTCTGTATTACACTAAGATCAAATGAATGTGTACTTGATTTTGTAAATTTCATTTTTCGTATTTCCCTTGATTCTTGTGGGACAGAGCCTGCAAATGTTTTGCACGCAATTAAAAAAAAATCTGATCAAATGAACATTTGAAAAATATACTCGTGGCATAACTGAAATTTTTGAAAACTTTATTTTTCTGTAGTAGTGTCCCTTTAAAAAAATCCAAGAAAATAGTGTTACAAGGTATGTTAACTTTTTCCATGAAGGCTTTCTTTTTTCTGTTTTGAAATGGATTTAATGAAATATTACTCTATGAAAATACAGAGTCCCAACTTAAATAATTATCAAATTTGTAGGACAACAGTGGTAATAGTTCCTGATCTTTTTCAAACTTATTTTTCAAATGATTCTTAATGCTTGGTTGTAAAAAAAATTGTCCTAGTCTGCTTTGTAGGACTTGCAATGGTTTGGTAAAGGTTTTCCTCCAGTGAATCAGATCAAAAGTTTAAGAACAATAAATAAAAATATTTTCAAAATTATCTGCCCCTTGGGGCAACTGGCAGTGCTTTGTACTTTTTTCAATGAAATAAATAAAACTTTTTTGAAAGTTAGTAAAAGCGTCCTTAAGAATAGGCTATTGAGTAGCCATTGATTTTGGCTCAAGTAGAAAATATGTACCAAAAATGTTTGTGCAAAGTCAGCACATCAAGTTTTAATATAGGTTTTGCTATTAGTTAAAAAGTGGTAGCATGTTTCACAGTATTAAGAAGCAGTGGTGATTTTCCAATGGTATATCATTCATAACTTATTTGTGGTATCAAGTTCATCAGATTTAATGAAAGCATACGCTTTTTCTAAAAAGTTTAATTTGACAAAGCAAACCTTTAATTTTTTTTAGTGATTGTGTGTGTGTGTGTGTGTGTGTGTGTGTGTGTGTGTGTGTGTGTGTGTGTGTGTGTGTGTGTGTGTGTTGTGTGTGTGTGCTGTGTGTGTGCTGTGCGTGGTGCTGTGCGTGGTGTGTTGTGTGTGTGTGTGTGTGTGTGGTGTGGTGTTGTGTGTGTGTGTGTGTGTGCTGATGAGGGGGCAGTTGTAGGGAGGAGACATTATTATGGTAAAAAAAAAGTACAAAAGAAAAGGTGTGTTTAGGAAGACTATGGAAGCACATTCACAGCAGTGAGGAAAGAATAAAGAGCTAGCTTATAACTTTTTTTTCCGAGAGTTCATTTTGAGCTATTTAAATGGATGCAACGTATTAAAATATTTTGGCTTGAAATCACTTTGATAAGAAGAAAGGCTGTAGGAGGATTTAGACGTTCACCTATCTCACAAGTAAACCACAGGGTTATGGATTCGATCCTAGCTTTTGTCATTTCTTTCCGAGATTATTGAGAGAAAAAAAATTAAAATAGAATGTCAAGTCTTAATTAAAGAGGACTCTAAACCAGTTTGAAACCGGTGTGTTTTCGGACTTGTAATCAAAAGAACCCACGACAGTTGAAAATCGGAAAGAGCAGGGAGGTACCTCGCTTCTCTTTTGGTAAATTTGATAGGTTAAATTCTCAACTGAATCCCCGAAGTGGGATTACGCTACCTTAATGGGGGAGGAAAAATGGCCGCATATGCAAAAAATCTCACCATCAGCGAACCTCGGAGCCCTAGCAAAGTCAGAAGACAGAAAATCAGTTTGATAACCGGAAAAAAAACAGAAATTTGCGGACAGCCTTAGCGCTTAATCTGATTTTGATTTAAAACTTTATGCTATTTCGAGCTTCGTGCCATTGTGTCTACAGCTACATACCACTTGTCTACGAACTTTTGTGTCCACATGCATTCTAACATTCAGACCGACCAGCTGACAGACAGCCCTTGCATGCTTTCAACTTGTTGAGACTAATCCTAACACTCACCTCAACCTTAACCCTGGCCCCACATGTGGACACAAAAGGCAGGTGGGCAACATGGTATAGAATGCTGACACTGACTGGCTACACATTGTTTGATGGGAGGATGGGCGCTAGAAATTTCGCGAAAAATTCTAGGAAAGGAGGAGAGGGGGGTTGTTAGAATGTTCTTGTATATAAGGATGAGGAAAGAGTTGCAATGACTGGAAATTGGGGTAGGCAGTCATATTTTTGGATTTAATACGTAGAATGGTTTTGACGGGGAGCTTTTAGAAGCGTTTATTTAAAAAGTATTCATTTCAACGTCTTTAACATTCAAAAACAAAAGATGGTGTTGATCTTACAATGCATTTTTAAATGATTTGAAGGGTCTGTTGAAAACTGAATATCGAGTATTTTGAAATAAAAAAGTATGGAAAATGTCAAGCCTTTTGAAGACTTTAAATCAATCAGATCCAGGTACTTACGGACTTGTCTTATGAAAAGAACCCACAGTAGTTGATAATCCGAAAGGGTAGTGAGGTACCTCCCGACTCTACTGGTAAATTTGATGGGATATATTCCCAACTGTATCCCCTAAGCGAATTATGGCTACCTAAATGGTGGGAGTAAAACGGTCTCATAGGCAAAAGAAATTTCACCATTGGACCTCGGGACCCAAGTCAAGAGACAGAAAAAAATCACTTTAATGATAGAAAATAACCCAACTGGGAATTGAAAAAGGGGCGCTGGTTTTAGAAAATATTTTTGAATAATCATTGGTGGAAAATACTAAGACTAAAGGAATACATTACAGGAAGGGCATTATCAAAGTAGAGAGCACGTTCAGGTCAGTGTGTGTGTCAAATTCATTCAACAGTAATCTTATTTCAAGATGGTATATTGAATAAGCAAAACATTTGCTTTTTTGTCAAGCCATCTAAGGGAAAAATATAAACAAAAAGAATATCAAACCTTATAGAAAAGGACGTGGTGTGGTGTGTGTGTTGTTGTTGTGTTGTGTGTGTTGTGTGTGTGTTGTGTGTGTGTGTGTGTGTGTGTGTGTGTGTGTTGTGTTGCGGTGTGTGTGTACTCATATACTGCATTTAGTTTTAATTATTCCTATTATCACCTGATATCACCATTTCTCCATATCCCAAAAAGAGCGAAAGAAATATTCACCCTTTCTCCATACCCAAATAAGGAGCAAAATATATATTCACCCTTCTTCTCCAAAAAAGACAAACACCCTTTCATACCAAAGAGAAGAAATACCCCTTCTCCATACCCCACAAGACAAAAAAATAGTCCCCCTTTCTCCATCCCAACAAGAGCAAAAGAAATATCCCCTTTCTCCATACCCCAACAAGAGCAAAAGAAATAGTCCCCTTTCTCCATACCCCAACAAGAGCAAAAGAAATAGTCCCCCTTTCTCCATACCCCAACAAGAGCAAAAGAAATATACCCTTTCTCCATACCCCAACAAGAGCAAAAGAAATAGTCGCCCTTTCTCCATACCCAACAAGAGCAAAGAAATATCCTTTCTCCATACCAACAAGAGAAGAAATAGTCCTTTCTCATACCAAAAAGCAAATGAAAGTAGTACCCAGTGTTCTCATACCCAACATCAAGTACCCTATATTGTGCAACAACAGAGAAAAGTGCATACCCTTTTGTGTATAACCTTATAATGAGCAAAAGAAATTTTTTTGTTGGTTTTTTTGGAGGGGGTTATTATGTGGAAAAAAATCTACTGAAATAGAATGTGTGTGTGGTTTATAGAAAACTTTAGAATTTCTGGATTTTCAAGCTGCAACCAACATGACTTTTAAAAAGCTCACAATAATTTTGGAAAGGATGGATATCCAGGAAGAATAAAAATGTCGCATTAGAAAAGCCCAAACCTATGTACACACTGTTGCCTTACAAAAAGCAGTTTCCCGTACGCGTATTTGACAAAATCCGTAAGAAAACATTTTGCCTTTCATTATAAAATGCGTGCAAGATTGCTGCCATCTGGTATTGGTGTACTGTTACCTTATTTCCTTTTTGCCTGTTACTTTGCCATAGGTCAAAGACATGCTCATTACCCAGGTATTGTCCATTAATAGACCACTCCATCTGCATTCCCTAGCAGTATATTTCCATTGCCAACACAATGTGCCTTTGTTACAGCCTTTATTTTTGTGTCAAATCTGAAAAGTGGGAGAACATGTCGGAGGCTTCATCATGTTTAATAATAAAATAAAAAAAACAGACCGAAAAAGTTTTAAAAAAAACAAAAAACCCGAAATTGGAAAATATTTGGAGACCCCATAATATTAAAAAATGTTAAGCAAGACTGAAGATGAACATTTTTGGCAAAACGTTGCATAGATCAGTACTCATTGTATTATGATTACTTGTCTGCTTTTTGTGCATTGAACGTTTGTACTATTTCTGTTATGTCCATTTTCCCAGTGAGCAAATGTAAGAAAGTAGTATAGTACTTCACTGCAGTAGTGCGGAGAAGAGAGAGAGAGAGAGAGAGAGAGAAGAGAGAGAGAGAGCACTGAATACTGAAATTAATTGCACATCGGCCGATGAATTTATGTGAGATTCTTAGACGGTTTTGCATGGCATCTGGTGAATTTGTTATAAAGTTTATGCGCTCCACTTTGTTTGGTGCTTGCTTCCCCTATTTAGTAGTATTCCGGAGTCAAAAGTAAAGTTTTGTGTACATTGTGTAAAAATATACTGCGATTGAGAAGCTGGGTTTTAGTTTTTACTCTGCAAATGTAGAATTATATTCCCTTGTTTCGTGTATTTTCAAAACGACCCTGCGCAAAACTGATAAAAATGTATGCTTTAATATTGAAGTTTAGAATGTAGGTGGTGAGCACACACCATTGACACTTGACTTTCGAACTCACTTGTTCTAAGACGAATGCAAGTTTAAGAAAACTCCCATCTTCTACGAGCTGTTTTGCACTTACTCAGAGTTTTTTCTGGCTGTAAAAATAACATGGATGGATTTAAGCTTTTTGCGATCTGTGCTTTGAAAGCATATTGGAATGAACACATTGTTGTGGTCTGGAATATTTCAAATTGTCATTCAAAAGCAAACAAAAGTCAGTTAATCGGTCATGTGTCACTGCTGGTCAGAGCATTGGGAAAAGCCTACCTCCCCCTTCAGCCAAAAACAACAAAACAAAACTGGAGTGAGGGTTGGGTAGCCGGCTCGCAGCTAAAATACAGCAAAAAGAAAAGTTTAGAATGACAGTTTTTTCTCAATGATGAAAGGGAATACAAATATGCGTGACAATTATGACCAAAAATAAAACGTGTACTTGACTAAGGTCTTTGTTCCGGGTTTTACTGAATGACTGACTGTTTTTAAATGTAGAGTATGTGCATAAGATCTCCGGTGCATAAACTTTGATCTATACTCCCCCCTCTGTGTCTGTCTGTCCGTCAGCATGTCTCTGTCTCGCACGCGCGCACACACTCACACACACATGCGCACACACACACGCGCGCGCAATTCTTTTTGAATGTTAATGTAAATATTTTTTTTGTTCCTAGTAAGATGTCTTGATTAAAAAAAGCAAATGCATTGCTTATTCAAAGTACAATCTGGATATATTTTGACTTTGAAACACACACTCACGCACGCGCGTAATATCACAAAATTAATAGTTGATAGACGTTAAATCTAAAGAACGAACGAACACGCACACACACACGCACACGCACACGCACATACACGCACACCACGTACGCACACACACACACTACACGCACACACACGCACACACACATAACACACGCACACACGCACACACACACACGCACACACACGCCACAACACACACACACACACACACACACACACACACACACACACACACACACACCACACACAACACAAAACAGCACAATCTAGAACGCTACAAGTTCTGCCCATAGATAGCATGGTGGGATTAATATAGGCCTGTCTCTCCGGAGACGATGGGTTTTCTTTCGTTTTAAAAAAAATATTAAAAAACAAACGCATTTTAAGTGGTAACACTGCACAGCTTGCAGCTGTGTAAGTTAGTACGTATTATATTATACAGCAATATGATGCACCAGGGCAAAGTGCAGGGGCGCTGCCACATGCGCGCGAACAAACAAACACACTGATAAACACCAGCGCGCGCGAGCGTGCCCGCACACATACCCACACCCCGCCAACCAAAAAGGGGCCGTTTTGAGCACAGATGCCAGCGAAAGAGCCGTTTTTAGCCCCGTCCAACCCGCACTATTGCACGGTAAAAAACACCAGGGCACCAAGACAATATCGTACTGTATACATACACCCTCTCCCACCATCTTGGATAGGTGTGGCGCCGTATTTGTGGCGACACGAGAGCCCCAAAGAGCTAAGAAAGCTAGTTTGTGTGAAGGAAAGCTGGTAAGTGTACGCGACAAAAAAAACCTTGCGCACAAGAATAATGACAATATACAGCAATATGATGCACCAGGGCAAAGTGGAGGGTCGCCGACACATCCGCGCACATAAAACGAACACACTGATAAGTACCAGCGCCCGCACGCGTGCGTGCACGCATACCCACCACCCACGCCCGAAAAAGGTGCCGTTTCGAGCACAGATGCCAGCGAAAGAGCCGTTTTCAGCACCGAGCAACCCCAACTTTTGCACGGTAAAAGATTCCACGGCACTAAGACAATATTGTACTGTCTGCATACACCCTCTCCCACAATTTTGGATAAGTGTGGCGCCGGATTTGTGGCGACACGAGAGCCCCGAAGAGCTAAGAATGCTCGTTTGTGTGAAGGAAAGCTGGTAACTGTACGCGACCAAAAACAAGCTGTGCGCACAAAAATAATGACTATATACAGCAATATCATGCACCAGGGCAAACTGGAGGGTCCCCTCCACATGCACGCACACAAACAAACGCACTGACAAACACTAGCGCGCGAGCGCGTGCGCGCATGCATGCCCACCCCCCTTCACTAAAATGGTGCCGTTTTGCGCTAAGATGCGACCGAAAGAGCGGTTTTCAGCCCTGTCCGGCCCCGACGTTTGGACAGTAAAAGATCCCAGGGCAGCAAGACAATATGGCACTGTATGCATACACTCTCCCCCACCATCTTTGAGATGTGTGGCGCCAGATTTGTGGCGACACGAGGGCCCCCAAGAGTGAAGTAAGCTAGTTGGTCGGAAGGAAAGCTGGTAAGAGTACGCCACTAAAAACAAGTTGTGCGCACAAAAATAATGACAATATACAGCAATATCATGCACCAGGGCAAACTGGATGTTCCCCTCCACATGCGCGCACACAAACAAAAGCACTGACAAACACTAGCGTGCGAGCGCGTGCGCGCATGCATACCCCCCCCCCCCTCAATTGCACTAAAGTGCGACCGAAAGAGCCGTTTTCAGCCCCGTCCGGCCCCGACTTTTGCACGGTAAAAGATCTCAGGGCAGCAAGACAATATGGCACTGTATGCATACACTGTCCCCCACCATCTTTGATATGTGTGGCGCCGGATTTGTGGCGAGATAGAGAAGAGAGAGAGAGAGAGAGAGAGAGAGAGAGAGAGAGAGAGAGAGAGAGAGAGAGAGAGAGAGAGAGAGAGAGAGAGAGAGAGAGACAGAGAGAGAGAGAGAGACAGAGAGAGAGAGAGAGAGAGAGAGAGAGAGAGAGAGAGATTGATTGATTGATTGATTGATTGATTGATTGATTGATTGATTGATTGATTGATTGATTGATTGATTGATTGATTGGTTCATTGATTGATTGATTTGATTGATTTATTCTTTTATATCGAGGAGAATGGAGTAAGCACTCTTGTGCTTTTTCATCCTGTACCCGTGTGTATGCATTTTTGTAATTGTCATCTGTTCCCAGAGAGAGAAAGAGAGATAGTGAGACAGAGTGCGTGTGTGTGCGTGCGTGCGTGCATGCGTGCATGCGTGTGTGTGTATGTGTATGTGTGTGTGTGTTTATTCTTTTTTTTATATCGAGGATAATGGAATAAGCATTCATATGCTTTTTTATATTCAGTCCCCGTGTGTATGCAGTTTTGTAAATGTCATCTGTTCCCACCGGCACACGATGGCCTACACTTACGAAAAGCGGAACAGGATTTAAAGTGTGTGCAAGATGTTCTGCGTGCGTTCGCACACGGGGCCTCGGTTTATAATGTCATCCGAAGGACTTTTGGGGAGAGGTACGTCAGCACTGATGTTCACTCCAGAGGAAACATCCCGTGTGTGTGTGTGTGTGTGTGTGTGTGTGTGTGTGTGTGTGTGTGTGTGTGTGTGTGTGTGTGTGTGTGTGTGTGTGTGTGTGTGTGTGTGTGTGTGTGTGTGTGTGAAGGAAATGGGCAAAAGCCGAAGAAGGGAGATGCAGATGCATACATAATTATAGCTGACCTCAAAAAGCACACCCCAAAATTGTGACAGCCACTCTTTAATCCAGGCAAAATACAATATTAGAAACCATACCGCACCACGTATCACAGAGTCATGCAAAGCAAAGCAACCCAACACAGCAGGATCAATAGAGTCAAGTTCAATGTTGATTCTTTTTTTAACCTTCAGATAATGTGCCCCTCCTACACATAAGTCGCACTGCGTCAGAGGTTCGTTCTCAACTGCTAGCATGTTAACAATATCACATACAGGGATCGCATCAATATTGAGGACGTGAAAACCAGAATCAAAGGCACCATCGACCATAAGAAGAACTCCCGACTTCAGTGAAAAAAAAACGCAAGCTAAAGTGGTACGGGCACGTCACATGAACATCTGGACTGGCTAAGACTGTCCTACAGGGAACAGTAAGGGGAGGGAGACGAAGAGGCAGACAGAGGAAATGATGGGAAGACAACATCAGAGAGTGGACAGGCCTTGAGTGGAACGAGACAGAAAGCAGAGAACAGCAGGGACAGGTGGAAGCTGGTTGCAAATCTTCATTGGTGTCCCCACGGTCTGCGGGACTTTGGGATAGGTAAAGGAAGGAAGAAATAACATGCCATTATAAGAACGCTAGTTAGTTGACAACAAATTCCGATTGAAAGTGGAATAATTCTATGAACAGTTATAATAAGCTGAACTGCTATACAACAGAAGTAATGCAATAAGACATTGAACAATTTTACTTTGTAATCACAAAATGAGACCTTGAACAATTTTACTTTGTAATCACACAATAAGACATTGAACAATTTTACTTTGTAATCACAAAATTTATTTATTATTCGATTTATTTATTTTATATTTTGATATCAAGGATTATGGAATGAGCACTCATGAGCTTTTTTTTTTCATCCAGTCTCCGTATGCATACAGTTTTGTAAATATTGTCGTCTGTTCCCAACGACACACGATAGCCTACTCTTACGAAAGCGGAACAGGATTTAACATGTGCGCAAGATGTTCTGCGTGCGTTCGCACACGGGGCCTCGATTTACGAGACATTGAACAATTTTACTTTGTAATCATCAGTGCCAATCTTGTTCTGGGATGACCTTCAGAACAGCAGAGAAGGCAGTCCCTGTCTTAGATCCCATTTACATCATTGTCCTCTTTGGCTACAGCTAGGGGGACGGGTAGCCTAGTGGTCAGAACAGTGCGCCTGCAATTTGACGACCCGGGTTCGAGTCCTGTCGAGGAGAGTTTTCTCCTGGAGTTAACATCAGTGCTGACTCCACTCTCCCCCAAAGTCCTTCGGATGAGACTTTAAACCGAGGCCCCGTGTGTGAACGCACGCAGAACATCTTGCGCACACGTTAAATCCTGTTCCACTTTTCGTAAGAGTAGGCCATCGTGTGCCGGTGGGAACAGATGACATTTACAAAAACTGCATACACACGGGGACTGGATGTAAAAAAGCACAAGAGTGTTTATTCCGTTATCCTCGACATAAAAGAATAATAATAAAAAAAAACAACCAAGGTTGGAAAATGGTGAGATTTGGGTGTGTATGGGACCCTTCCCTCCTCCCCACCCCCACCCCTACCATCTAGGCAGCCTCATTCCGACTTCGGGCAGAGTGTCTAAACACGACACCTGTATGGCTGCTGGTGGTGGTGTTCTGTCACCGGTCCCTACCAACATACACTGGCCTACTCTTCCAAAAGGCGTAACGAGTTTATTAACGTGTGCGCTAGATGTTCTGCGCGTGTGTGGGGGGGGGGGGGGGGGTGAGGGGGGGGGGCTCAGTTTATGTAGTCTCATCCACAGGATTTTCACATTCAGTCCGATTCTTTTCGGTTTGTTTGTCAAGCCGGGAAGAAAGGGTGAGGCTGGGAATGGAACTCAGAGCCTCCTGACGTTGAGGCTGGTGGTCAGGCAGGGGAAGGCCTTAGCCACCCAGCCACTTTCACGTCTTTGCTCTGCTGTAACGGCTGTGACTTAGTTTCCATTATTTTTTATATCTATATTTCTTTCTTTATATTTCTACCACTTTATGTTACAGCAGATTTCTCTGCGTGAAATTTGGGCTGCTCTCCCCCCGGGGGAGAGCGCGTCGCCACAAGTGTAGCGCCTACCCACTTTTTTTCCCCTGTCTGCTACTGTACATGTTACCCTATTAGAGTGGCTTTTTTAAACATAATTTTGCCAGGGACAACTCTCTTGTTGCCATGGGTTCTTTTACATGCGCCGCTAAATAATGATGTGTAACACACAGAAATTGATTTTTTTTGCTATTCTGTACTCAAGAATTATTAACATTTGTGTTTAGGTCTATATTTTTTTAAATCACTGTTCTGTGTAGATTTAATGAATTCTTTTTTTTTTACCCCCAATAGTCTAATATCACATTTTGTCTTCTTCTCCTTCTATCCCATAGTCTGTTTAGACCGTAGGGGCGCCACGGAAGACCTCGCAACCAGCTCTCTCCATTTCCTTCTGTCCTCGACCTTTCTCAGGGCAGAATAGATAATTATCACATTTTGTGAAGAGACGTAAAATGAATGGAACTTTTCGCTTTCTAGTCAGCTGGCGCGTAACCTCCAGACAGACCACTGGTGCAGGGCTAGGCCGAAGCTTTGACGTGGATGTAGAGGGTGGTGCAGCGGGACACCACGTATAACTTGTCACGCGCGCCTCTCCGGCCCGTGCCCACGTGGCGGTCGTAGTCCCCAGGGTCCCCGGGCACAAACACCAGCACCTTGCGCTCCAGACCCGACACGATCACGTGATGGGCCACGATCACGTGATTCTTTCCCGCCACGGCAGCGTCCTTGACCTGTTCCCTCCACCGCTGATGCTGCTGGGGCCCTGCAGGGGGTCGGCTTTGCAGGACGGTCAGGGGGATTTGTTCTCCGCGTAACCCTCGCACGGCCCCACTGCCCCGTGACGTCATCTCCCCTGTCTCATCCGTGACGTCATCTTGGAGATGACTGGCTCGGGTGAGGATGAAGACGTCACTGTATTTCAAAGGGGCGGGCTGTTTGGAAGAAGGTGTTCTGGGGAGGAAAAAACAAACAAACAAAAAAAACAAGAAAAGAAATTTTAGAAAATAGAACAATAATCATGCTGGTTTTTGTTGTTATGTTATTTTTTTTAAGTGACTCCTCCCCCCCACCCCACCCCCCCTCTTTCCTTAAAGTCGGAATGCCGCTACCTTAGTAATGAGTAGAAAATAGGTCACATCTGCACAACATCTCTCAGTTGGTGACTATAGGAGTTTTGGCGGGGGAAGGCAAAAAAAAAGAGAGAGAGAGAGAGAGAGAGAGAGAGAGAGAAGAGAGAGAGAGAGAGAGAGAGAGAGAGAGAGAGAGAGAGAGAGAGAGAGAGAGAGAGAGAGAGAGAAGCCTAGTAGATTGGGAGAGGAAACCTTGGTTATGTGTTGGTAATGAATTATTAGCAAACGGCCAAAGCCGCCATTACCTTGCTGTTGTGATTTGCTTGGGGGTTAGCGATGTTGTTTTCGCTTTTGATGTTTCTGGTTGTTTGGGGGTTTTTTGAAGGTGGGGTTTTTTTTTGTTTGTTTGTTTGCTTTTTGGAGGGGGGGTATTTTTGTTTGTTGTTGGGTGTTTTCTTTGGAGTGGGGGAGGTGGTTGGTGGTGGGGAGAGACAGAGCTCCGAGGTTCACCAACAGATACATTTTGCGTATTCGACCGGTGTCTTCCATCATTGTTAAGGTAGTCCCATTCCGACTTTGGAGATGGTAGCTAACCACGAGGCTTGTCTGCATGCAACTTTTGTTTATTTGTTTCTTGGTTGTTGTTGTTTTTTAAAGCTTTTGGTCAGTTCTTAATGGTACACCGGCGGGATAGCTCAGTGGTCAGTGCGCTCGCTTTCCCCCAGCCAAGTTAAGCAGCGTCGAGCGTGGTTACCAGTTGGATGGGTGACCGTTTGCGCGCCTTGGCTTCAGTACAGTCCCCACCAGTTTACCCAGCTGTGAATGATTACCTGCCCTCTTTTAGGGTCAGGGAAGGTAAAGCAACGAGGGAGAGGAGATGGGCGCCACCCCCCTCAACATGCTGGCCCCTAGAGAAGCTGAGGTCTCTGAGGCCTCGCTCCCCTACGACTGCATAGGTTGTGGGACACCTTTACCGTTACCTTTTATTGACACGGAATGGCCTACTGTTGTGAAAGGTGTGAAAGGGTCTTCAACCTACGTACAAGATGTTTTTCCGCATGTTTTTGAACATGGGGCCTCAAGCGTTTGTCTCATAGGTAGGGCTTTAGGTGAGTGGAGTCCGTTCTGGCGTCAACTGTTTCCTGAACGATCAGAATCACGAGAGAGAAGAAGAAGAAGAAGAAGAAGAGAAGAAGAAGAAGAAGAAGAAGAAGAGGAAGAGGAAGAGGAAGAAGAGAGGAAGAAGAAGAAGAAGAAGAAGAAGAAGAAGAAGAAGAAGAAGAAGAAGAAGAAGAAGAAGAAGAAGAAGAGGAAGAGGAAGAGGAAGAAGGAAGGAAGAAGAAGAAGAAGAAGAAGAAGAAGAAGAAGAAGAAGAAGAAGAAGAAGAACAAGAACAAGAAGAAGAAGAAGAAGAACAAGAACAAGAAGAAGAACAAGAACAACAAGAAACAAGAAGAACAAGAACAAGAAGAACAAGAAGAACAAGAACAAGAAGAACAAGAACAACAAGAACAAGAACAAGAACAAGAAGAACAAGAAGAACAAGAAGAACAAGAAGAACAAGAAGAACAAGAACAAGAACAAGAACAAGAAGAACAACAAGAACAAGAACAAGAACAAGAAGAACAAGAACAAGAACAAGAACAAGAAGAACAACAAGAACAAGAACAAGAACAAGAAGAACAACAACAACAAGAACAACAACAACAAGACCTGAGTGAAAAATGAAACCAGGTTTACTATTTTTAAAAGCTCTTTAAAACAAAAAATCTACAACCTGACATGACACTACACGATGCAATGCGATTCGATACCTTGATCCGGGTCACCAATCAGGGCCCGTAACTCTCTGGCCACCTCCACACCACACTGCTCACAGTCCAATGGCCACGGGGAGGAGTTATGTCCCTTCCCTCCATGGATGACTTCCTTCACCTGATAACACAAATCATTACAAAACAATGCAATACAATACAATAGAATGCAACACAACACGATACAAAACATTACAGCACAATACAACAAAACGCAATACATTATTACACAATACAATACAATGCAATTTAATGCAGACAAGACAAAATGATACAATACAGTACAGTAAAATGCAAATATGATGCAATACACTACAATAAAATGTTTTTGTATACATTTTACTGCAGTACAGCACAATACAATAGAGTACACTACACAACAACACAATGCAATACAATACAATACAATACAACATAATGCAATAAAATGTAATACAAAAGAATTACTACGATACAATACATGAAAATGCAATGCATTATAAACAACACGATACAATACATTGCAATGCAAAACAATGCAATATAATGCAAAATAATGCAACACATTGCAACAGACTGTAGTGCAACCTCATAGAATACAGTATAGTATTATGGGGGCAGGATAGCTCAGTAGTCACAGCGCTCGCTTTCCCCCAGGTCAAAGATAAGCAGCATCGAGCGTGGTTACCAGTTGAATAGGTGACCGTTTGCGCGACTTAGCTTCAGTACAGTCCCCCAGTTCACCCAGCTGTCAATGGGTACCTGCCCTCTTTAGGGTTAGGGAAGGTAAAGCAGATAGGGAGAGGAGATGGGCGCCACCCTCAATATGCTGGCGCCTAGAGAAGCTGAGGTATCTGATGCCTCGCTCCCCTACGATCACACAGGTTATGGGACACCTTTAGCTTTTACATATCTTACGGTGCAATACAACACGACATTACAACGTGATGCAGAAATAAAGAACAGAATCTGAGTTATTAAATCTAATAAGAAATTCTTGAAATCAAGTTGAAAATTACTTCAATCAACCAGAAGTATTGCGGGAAAACAAGATACAATGAGAATACAGCGGGAAAACAACACAGCGGGAAAACAAAATACAACGAGAATACAGCGGGAAAGCAAAATACAACGAGAATACAGCGGGGAAGCAAAATACACAACCAGAATACAGCAGGAAATCAATACGGTGGGAAAACAAGATTTAGACACAACCAGAATACAGCGGGAAAATAAAATACAACCAGAATACAGCGCGAAAATAAAATACAACCAGAATACAGCGGGAAAATAAAATACAACCAGAATACAATAGGAAAATAAAATACAACCAGAATACAATAGGAAAATAAAATACAACCAGAATACAGTGGGAAAGCAAGACACAACCAGAATACAGCGGGAAAATAAAATACAACGAAGTCGGGATAAACAAATAAAGTAACAGCATAAAACCACGCTATTCATTGATCACTTTAAAAAACAAATTTTCCTCGGCTAGAGCTCCGAAATTAACCAATGGTAAGATTTCGCGTATGCGACAGTTTTTTGTTTTTTTGTTACCTACCAACAAGGTACCTGCATTCTAGCTACGGGTAACAATGCAGGGTATGTTCGTGCATCCGTGACCCACCCAACGCTGACATGAATGTTAAGATCTTTAACGTGCACGGTTGCTATTCTGTGTGTGTGTGTGTGTGTGTGTGTGTGTGTGTGTGTGTGTGTGTGTGTGTGTGTGTGTGTGTGTGTGTGTGTGTGTGTGTTCATAATATGATATACTACATGCACGAAGGGAATTATGGCACTGGCAGGTCTGCACTTGAAGTTGACCTGAGAGATCGGTTAAAAAAACACTTTATTCTTAATTCACCACACGCCGCCAAGATTCGAACAACTACTTCGTAAACCGATGGGATTAAACTCGAACAGTCTTAACCGCTCGGCTAAAGCGTTCTTCAACTGGATCGATGGTATGGAGGTAACGCGCCTGCCTAGAAAGCAAAAAGTCCGGGTCGGAGTATGCGGTGGTTCAAATCCTGTTTGGGCCCAAACTTTTCCCCCATCCATTAGACCACGAATGGTGGTCTGGGTGCTAGCCTTTTGGATGAAACGATAAACCGTGTGTTACACTTCGTTATTTAGCGCACATAAAAGATTCCACAGCAACAAGAGGGTGGCGCTGAACATGTGGCAACGCACTCTCTTCGGGGACAGCAGCCCGGTTTTCATGCAGAGAAATCTGCTGTGACATAAAGTGGTATACTTACTTTTAAAAGTTTTTTTTTTCAATCTGTTAATAAATGATTATCCCTTCTGCAGATCTCTGATGGTTTTTTTTTTGTTTTTTATATTCTTTTATATCAAAGATAATGGAATAAGCACTCAAGTGCTTTTTTTTTTACATCCAGTACCCTTGTGTATACAGCTCTGTCAACCTTTTCATCTGTTCCCACCGGCACACCATAGCCTTCTCTTACGAAAAGCGGAACAGGACTTAACGTGTGCACAAGATGTTCTGCATGCGTTCACACACGGGGCCTCGGTTTACAGTCTCATCCGAAAGACTTTTGGGGAGAGTGGAGTCAGCACTGATGTTAACTCCAGAGGAAAAAAAAATTCCCTCGAACGGGCATCGAACCCGGGTTGTCAAATTACGAGTGCAATGTTCTGACCACTAGGCTATCCCGCCCTATGATATTTTATATATTGCTATGTATTGTTTGTTATCGAGAATAATGGAATAAGAACTTGTATGCTTTTCTTCTTTTTACGTGCAGTCTCCGTGTGTATGCAGTTTTGTAAATCTTGTCATCTGTTCCCACCGGCACATAATGGCCTACTGTCACACAGTCAGGAAAGGAGAGGAGGCAAGGCCTACATTGACATGTGGTGTATGTTTCAAGGAAGGACGGTGGCAGGATGTTTAAGACGTTCGCCTGCCAATATGTAAACCCCGAGTTTCTGGGTTCGTACCCGGCCTCGCCCTTTCTTCCCAGTTTGACGAAAAAATCGAACTGAATGTCAAAGAATTTCGGATGAGACTATACACTGAGGCCCCGTGTGCAAACGCACGCAGAACATCTTGCTACGCATACGTTAAATCCTGACTCCGCTTTTCGTAAGAGTAGGCCATCGTGTGCCGGTGGGAACAGATGACACTTAGATGACAGATGACCCTGTTGTTGCTTTGATTTGTTTTTTACAAGATATAGCGCTATGTAAGTTCCATGTATTATTATTATTATTATTATTATTATTATTATTATTATTATTATTATTATTATATTATTATTATTATTATTATTATTATTATTATGTATTGTTATTACTTACAAAACTGCCTACTTACCGCGAGTCCATCAGCCAGGTAGTAAGCCACGCCTTGTGAGGAGTAAGGGGAGATCTGGAAGGTGGACATGGCTCCTGCCATCAGCCTTTGCACCTGGGGCGCGCAGCGAAGCGGAACGGTCAAGGTGACGGGCACCAGCTCTTCAGGCAGGCTCTGGTTGCCCATGCAAGCCGCCCAGAAGTGCAGCCTCTCCACCCGGGACCTCAGCGTGTGGAACAGCCTGGTTTGGGGTTCTGACAGCTCGCTGTGGAGTGGATTGACGTCAGCCATCATTGATTGACATCAGCCATGACTGATTGACATCAGCCATCATTGATTGTCGTCAGCCATCATTGATTGACGTCAGCCATCATTGATTGACATCAGCCATCATTGATTGTCATCAGTCATGACTGATTGACATCATCATTGATTGTCGTCAGCCATCATTGATTGACATCAGCCATCATTGATTGTCATCAGTCATGACTGATTGACATCATCATTGATTGTCGTCAGCCATCATTGATTGACATCAGCCATCATTGATTGTCATCAGTCATGACTGATTGACATCATCATTGATTGTCGTCAGCCATCATTGATTGACATCAGCCATCATTGATTGACATCAGCCATCATTGACTGACATCAGCCATCATTGATTGTCATCAGCCATGACTGATTGACATCATCATTGATTGTCGTCAGCCATCATTGATTGACATCATCCATCATTGATTGACATCA
>CM060348.1:34418621-34423621 GCA_030674155.1 Stramonita haemastoma
GCTGGTGCTGAAGATCCAGTGTGTAGACCGTGTTCAGGGCTGGGGCGTAGCACGGCTTATTGCCGTAGTTCTTGAAGCGCAGTTGGGACAGGATGAACATCACCTCCCCGCGGCTTTCTCCCAGAGCTTGCAGGTTGCCCAGCACGTGGTTTTGCGCGAAGTCGTCCTGGAGGTCCGATTCCTGGATGCGAACGTCCCGTCTGTCGGGGTTCTCGGGACGCATGGTCCACAGAGGACCGCCGCCCAATGCCTTGTCTGTTTCTGCCGTGACCCCCTTGAGGAGGGATGATGATGATGATGATGATGATGATGACTCGCCACGTGAGGGGTCAGCTGGATCTCTACTTGAATCACGTGACGCTTCCTCTGGCTGCGGATTGGCTGCGGGTTTCTCCATCACGGAGAAACGGGTTGTGTTCAGGGACAGGTCGCGCACGCTTAGAGCGACACTGGCGGCGGCTGCTTTCTTCCCCTTCGTCTTGGGCCTGGGTCTTTTTCTGGGCAGCTGCTTGTTGAGCGTGGAGGGTGTGGGGGTGACGGGGTACAGGTGGAAGGCTGGGAGGGAGGTGGAGGGCACTGCACCTCTGCTGAGGGGAACTCTGAAGAAGAAGTGAGGGGGCACTCGGTGGGTAGCACACAGAGCCTGGGGGTAAAGGGAGCTCACCACCTCCCGCCATCCTCCCTTGAGGGCTGGAGCAGATGTCGCCTGGAAATGAGAAAGAAAGAGATAAGGAAAGACAGTGAGAAGAGGAGAGAGAGAGGAGAGGAGAGAGAGAGAGAGAGAGAGAGAGAGAGAGAGAGAGAGAGAGAGAGAGAGAGAGAGAGAGAGAGAGAAGAGAGAGAGAGAGAGAAGGACGAGAGAGAAGAGAGACAGACAGAGAGACAGAGAGAAGAGAGACAGAGAGAGAGAGAGAGAGAGAGAGAGAGAGAGAGAGAGAGAAGAGAGAGAGAGAGAGAGAGAGAGAGAGAGAGAGAGGAGAGAGAGAGAGAGAGAGAGAGAGAGAGAGAGAGAGAGAGAGAGAGAGAGAGAGAGAGAAGAGAGAGAGAGAAAGAAGAGAAAGAGAAGAGAGAAGAGAGAGAGAGAGAGAGAGAGAGAGGAGAGAGAGAGAGAGAGAGAGAGAATGAGAAGAGATGGAGAGAGAGAGAGAGAGGAGAGAGGGAGAGAGAGAGAGAGAGAGAGAGAGAGAGAGAGAGAGAGAAAACATGAACACTGAAATGGTTTAATGATACCTTGGCCTTGGACCACAATACACAGGTGAGGGGGCAGGGGTGTGAGTGTAATGCAAAATGAAAACATGAATAAATTTTACAAATACTATGTCAGTGAAAGATTGACAGCATGGATACATTTCACACATACTATACAATGAAAAATCAAAGTATGGAAACACTTCATACATACTATAGTAAAGAAAAGTGAAAGCATTGTTAAATTTCACTTAAACTACCCATACCAGAGAGAGAGAGAGAGAGAGAGAGAGAGAGAGAGAGAGAGAGAGAGAGAGAGAGAGAGAGACGAAGAGAAGAGAGAGACAGAGAGACAGAGAGACAGAGAGACAGAGAGACAGAGAGACAGAGAGAGAGAGACAGAGACAGAGACAGAGACAGAGACAGAGACAGAGACACAGAGAGAGAGAGAGAGGGAGAGAGAGAGAGGAGAGAGAGAGAGAGAGAGAGAGAGAGAGAGAGAGAGAGAGAGAGAGAGAGAGAAGAGAGGAGTGAGAGAGAGAGAGAGAGAGAGAGAGAGAGAGAGAGAGAGAGAGAGAAGAGAGAGGGGAGAGAGAGAGAGAGAGAGAGAGAGAGAGAGAGAAAGTGACATAAAGTGGTACAAAGTACAAAATATTAAAAAGAATACAAAAATAAAGAAAGAAATAAAGAGAGAAAAAAGAAAGAAAGAAAGAGATAAGGAAAAACAGTGAGAAAGAGGGAAAGAGAAGGCAAAGTCTTTTATTCGAGGATAATAGATAAGCACTCGTGTGCTTTTTTACATCCAGTCCCCTCCGAGAGAGAGAGAGAGGAGAGGAGAGAGAGAGAGAGAGAGAGGAGAGAGAGAGAGAGAGAGAGGAGAGAGAGAGAGAGAGAGAGAGAGAGAGGAGAGAGAGAGAGAGAGAGAGAGAGAGAGAGAGAGAGAGGAGAGAGAGAGAGAGAGAGAGAGAGAGAGAGGAGAGAGATGAGAGAGAAATGAATGAATAATGAATGAATGAATGAATGAATGAATGAATGAATGAATGAATGAATGAATGAATGAATGAATGAATGAATAATCTTTATTTTTCAAGGGTAACAGAGTAAGTAAGCATTACATACTTTTTTTCATCCGGCCCTTGCCCTGATCAGGGAATAAAGCTAAGAAACCCCCTCCCTACCCCTACATACCAGCATCACCACCAGCAGCAGTTCAACCAATATTTTAAAAGAAGAAAACAGAATACATACATTCAACAAAACGCGTCATCCCAACTGGATACACTGATAATTATTTAAACAAAAAATAACATAGCAAAAAATATTTAAAAAATAGCAAATATTCAGGACCATAAAACAGAATGCATTACAAATCTATAATGCGTGAGTGTGTGTGTGTGTGTGAGTGTGTGTGTGTGTGTGTGTGTGTGTGTGTGTGTGTGTGTGTGTGTGTGTGTGTGTGTGTGTGTGTGTGTGTGTGTGTGTGTGTGTGTGTGTGTGTGAGCGGGAAAACAAGCAAAGTAGGCATAAAAAAGGGGGAAAAAACAGATTAAAAAACAACAACATAAAATCCTTTAGACACAAAAAAACTATATGAAAACACATTTCAAAATTCAAATAGTAAGAATACAGTTTGAATCCAACATAACAACCAAAATACTCCTCTCCATAATAAGTCTAGGATAGAATCTGAAGGTGGAAGTTGGAGGGAAAGGAAAGAGAAAGGAAGCAGAGTAGAGAGAGAGAGAGAAAGAGAGAAGAGGAGAGAGAGAGAGAGAGAGAGGAGAGAGAGGAGAGAGAGAGAGAGAGAGAGAGAGAGAGAGAGAGAGAGAGAGAGAGGAGAGAGAGAGAGAGAGAGAGAGAGAGAGAACAAGAACTCAAGAACAAGAAGTCAAGAATTTAAATGTGTATAGGAAGATTCAGAACCTCGATGACATTAAATACCATTAAGTAAAATTAATTCATGTATGATTGGATACTTTGAATAGAGCATTATATTAATACAAAAGCATATTTTGAAATCAGCATCAATTACTCGAAGAACATAGCACAAGATTTCATGATGACATTATCGGCGTTTGTTGGAATGATAAATAAATCTGCCCAGATCATGGACACACGTATCATCTTGCATTAATCTTTGTAATGAAGTTAGCGATGGATACATACAATATTTTTCTGGGATAAATTTTACCCGTAGGTCACTTAGGACATTACAATAAAAGAGAAAGTGCAGTTCTGTTTCTATAGCGCTGCGGCAAAAAGTGCACTGAAGATCTTGTTCAGAAGTGGCTGTGTAGCGCTTTCTGTGCGTCTGTAGGTCTGATATTCCTAGTCTGAATCTGATTAGAATGTCACGAATATGCTTGTTAGGCACCAAGGTAAAGTATGTTTCCATAGATACAGATGATTTAAATGTACGGTACACACTGAATCGAGTGCTATTGTTAATATGTTCATTCCACTTTTGAAAGAAACAATCTACTAATCTTTGTCTAAGCTGTCATAAGAAAGCTTTATGGTTAGTAACACCTTGGTTTTCCCATACAAATCCAAAACCGGTCTCATATAACATTTTACAAATATGTGATACCCAACACATTTTACCATCATTATGGAGGGACAAAAGCATGTTGTAGGCTTTTCTTGGAAGTCTAGTTTCTTCTAACTCTGTTAAACGCAGCCAATATCTGATCGTAGATATATAGCTAGAAATATATAATGGGTATCGACCAGTTTCACTGTAAACCATGTCATTTGGGGTTCTGGGGCTTACGTTTAACAGTTTTTTCAGAGCAAACGTGTGGACATTCTCCACTGACTTCTGTTGAGACAGGCCCCATATTTCTGCTCCATACAATAGAATTGGTTTAATTTGGGAATCAAAAAGTTTGACAAAAATGTCTGCTGAAAAATCCCCCAGTTTCCATAGAATTCTGAAAATGTTAATCACCCCTTTTCTAGCTTTACACGAGAGCTCACGGACTGCTTTACTGTATGCTATTCTAGTAGAAAGGAACAAGCCCAGGTACTTATAGGATTTTACGATAGATATTTCTTTTCCTTTGTAGAGCCAAACCTCTTTCTTAGCAACATATCCACCATTTCTAAATATTACAATGTTCGATTTATCAAGATTTACATGCAAATCTAGTTTTATGGATTGACTTGCTAGAACATTTAACTGGTTTTGTAAGCCTGAAACACTGTCAGATATCAAAACAATGTCGTCAGCAAATAATAAAATGAAAATTTCTAGTGGATCAGGGTAAAGCTGAATGCCATGTTTTCCATTTTTAATGACATCCTGGGCTAACTCGTTAATGAACAATGAGAATAAAAGAGGGCTAGTTATTTCACCTTGTTTTAAGCCTTTGAAACAGGATATGGCTTCTGATATCTTGGTCCCAAAACGAATCCGGGCTTTTACAGTTGCATACATATTCTGTAATGTTTTCAATATATTACCATTTACACCATTTTTTTCCCCCCAGAATCCGCCAGAGTTTGCTTAAAGAAATAAGGTCGAAAGCCTTCCTAAAGTCAATGAAAGCAACATATAATTTTTTGTTTCTTATGAGCTGTCTTTGGATAATAGCGTATAATGTAAAAATATGATCTATTGTGGAATGATCTTTTCGAAAACCTGCTTGTATTTCACCAAGAATATTTCTGTTTTCTACAAAAGTTGATAAACGTTTATTGATTATATAGCTTAGGAGTTTACTACAGATGTTCAATAGTGAGATGCCTCTATAGTTATCTGGATTATGAATATTTCCTTTCTTATGTATGGGGTGGATGATAGCTTCTGT
>CM060348.1:34439941-34442441 GCA_030674155.1 Stramonita haemastoma
GAAACCAACACGACTGTCCTTGCTTGTATCGACACCCCGGTACCACAACACAATACAATACAATACAATACAATACAATACAATACAATACAATACAATACAATACAATACAATACAATGCAATACAATACAATGCAACACAATACAATGCAATACAAAGGAACACAACGCAACGCAACGCAATGCAATACAATACAATGCAATACAATACAATACAATACATTACAATACAATACAATACAATACAATACAATACAATACAATACAATACAATACAATACAATACAATCACACAATATCAATACAATACAATACAATCAACACAATATAATGCAATACAATACAATACAACTCAACACAATACAACGCAATCAATACAATGCAATATCAATAAAGTACAATGCAAGCAAACAATGAATGCAATAATACAATACAATGAACACAATACAATTCAATACAGATAGCAAACATTGCATTACAACACAACAAATACAACAAAAACCACACAACACAATACAGTAAAGTGGAAGACAGGTATAAGGATGACAAGGGTTGCTGGATATTGATTTTTGTTGTTGTTGGGTTGTGTGGGGGTTTTTTGTCCCTCGGGGACTAACAGTGATGATAGACGTGTCAAGACTCCCCCCCCCCCCCCCCCCCCCCCCCATTACTGGAGATGTTCAGAGTAGTTGGTTACAGCCCGCGGTAAGAACAGAGAGGGGGAGGACAGCCTCCCTGCCACGCTGTAATCCCAAACGTGAGCCATAACTTGCCCACAGCAATGCACAATGGCCGGTCCAGGGCAGAGAGACGAGATAGCCTAGTGGTCAGAACATTGCGCTGGCAATTTGACCGCCCGAGTTCGATTCCCGTTTACAGGGGATTTTTTCCCCTGCAGTTAAAAACTTCAGTGCTGACTCCACTCTCCTCAAAAGTCTTTCGGATGAGACTGTAAACCAAGGCCCTGTGTGTACGCAGAACATCTTGCGCACACGTTAAATCTTGTTCCGCTTTTCGTTAGAGTAGGCCATAGTGTGCTGGTGGGAACAGATGACAATGTTTACACAACTGCATACATACGGGGACTGGATGAAAAAAGCACATGAAGCTTATCATAGCATCCTCGATATAAAAGATTAAAAGATTAAAAGAAGTATAAATAAATACATACATAAATAAATAAATAAATAAATAAATAAATAAATAAATAAAAATAATAAATAAATAAATAAATAAATAAATAAATAAATAAATAAATAAATAATAAATAAATAATAAATAGATAAATAAATAAATAAATAAATAAGTAAAATAAATCAGTAGACAAGGGTCCAAACGTGCCCAAATCATGTGGGTTTATTTAGAAAAAAAAAATTGCTGGATACATTTATGAAGATATCTCTGTGTGAGTTCAAACAATTCAGGTTGTTAAAAAAAAAAAAAATGTCTGTAAAAACAGGTAACTTCAACTTGTTATAGATAAAAACGTTTAGGAGTTTTGAAACATTTACTTTTGACGGCAATATTGGTTTGTTTCCATGGTAACACTGCAGAAAACTGAGTAGTTCTTTAATTTTTAGGCTTTAAAAGCGATGCCCTTTAAACATATGGCATAACTTTAAGCATGGGCTTGAAAACAAAATGTCATCAGTTTTGACCCCCAGGTCCCAGCCAAAATGTCTCTTTGGTTAAGATCTGTCAAAAGCAGGGTGGGGATCAAACCCAGAACCTCTGTATCTCTTCTTCCCCTACGCCTAAGGCTCCACCACGAAATGAGTCTGTGTCGCTTAGCACATTACATAATTTTTCGCTAGGAGATATCAAAGGCAGGTGGGGGTCAAGTTGTCAATTTTGAGATTTTTGATCGATTGTTAAACTCTATCCGTTATTCTACCTTGTAATTGAATACTAAGGAATATATTTTTTAATTCTTTTGTATTTAAATGCGTTTTGAAAATACCCAAACCCTCATTCTAACAACCTGTTACGAAAACTTATCTTGCCCGTTTCTCATTTTGTCACATCCTGCAGTCTATCATTTCAATTTGTAATAACTTTGCACAGAATTGTCCGATTTTCAACCTGTTCTATTTTTGGATTGGATAGCCCTTTTATTGCAAATTAATAACTTGTCAATAACTAACAATTGACCTCTGGTGCAATTCGACCCCTTATGTGAAGAGGAGTCACCAGTATGTGTACTCCTCGTCAGGTTGGTCTGTGTCAATGCGATTCCCTTCTTTGGTAAAGCTCTTCTCCTATGTGTTGATTCTCCTCTGCACGTTCCTCCTTGAACTGATCTCTTCTCCTATAGGTCTCTTTGTCCTATGGTGTAGTCCTTCTTTCGTGTATCTGGTCTTCTCTGCATCTCTTGTCTTTGTGGATCGGTGGTCTAGATGGTAACGCGCTTTGCCTAGAAAGCAAAAAGTCCGGGCCGGAGTGTGCAGTGGTTCGTACCGCATTTGGGCCCAAAACTTTTTTCCCCATCCATTAGACCCTG
>CM060348.1:34449941-34452441 GCA_030674155.1 Stramonita haemastoma
AAAGAAGAAGAAGAAGAAGAAGAAGAAGAAGAAGAAGAAGAAGAAGAAGAAGAAGAAGAAGAAGAAGAAGAAGAAGAATGAGAAGAAGAAGAAGAGAATTGCGAAGAAGAAGAAGAAGGAAGAAGAAGAAGAAGAGAGAGAGAAGAAGAATTGCGAAGAATGACGAAGAATTACGAAGAAGAATTGCGAAGAAGAAGAATTGCGAAGAAGAAGAATTGCGAAGAAGAAGAATTGCGAAGAAGAAGAAATTGCGAAGAAGAAGAAGAAAAGAAGAAGAAGAAAGAGAAGAAGAAGAAGAAGAAGAAGAGAAGAAGAAGAAGAAGAAGAAGAAGAAGAAGAACTTGCGAAGAAGAAGAAGAATGCGAGGAAGAAGAAGAATTGCGAAGAAGAAGAAGAATTGCGAAGAATTGCGGAAGAAGAAGAAGAAGAAGAAGAAGAAGAAGAAGAAGAAGAAGAAGAAGAAGAAGAATGAAGAAGAAGAAGACTTGCGAAGAAGAATGCAAGAAGAACAAGAACAAGAAGAAGAACAAGAAGAAGAACAAGAAGAAGAACAAGAAGAAAGAACAAGAAGAAGAAGAACAAGAAGAATTGCCAAGAAGAATTGCCAAGAAGAAATTGCCAAGAAGAATTGAGAAGAAGAAGAAGAAGAAGAAGAAGAAGAAGGAAAGAAGAAGAAAGAAGAAGAGAAGAAGAAGAAGAAGAATTGGCAAAGAAGAAGAAGATTGCGAAGAAGAAGAATTGCGAAGAAGAAGAATTGCGAAGAATTGCGAAGAATTGCGAAGAATTGCGAAGAAGAAGAAGAAGAAGAAGAAGAAGAAAAGAAGAAGAAGAAGAAGAAGAAGAAGAAGAATTGCGAGGAAGAAAAAGAATTGCAAGAAGAAGAAGAAGAAGAAGAAGAAGAAGAAGAAGAAAGAAGAAGAAGAAGAAGAAGAAAGAAGAAGAAGAAGAATTGCAAAGAAGAAGAACAATTGCGAAGAAGAAGAAGATTGGAAGAAGAAGAAGAAGAAGAAAATTGCGAAAGAAGAAAAAAGAATTGCGAAGGAAGAAGAAAAATAGCGAAGAAGAAGAAGAATTGCGAAGAAGAAAAAGAATTGCAAGAAGAATTGCGAAGAAGAAGAAGAATTGCGAGGAAGAAGAAAAGAAGAAGAAGAGAAGAAGAAGAAGAGAAGAAGAAGAAGAGAAGAAGAAGAATTGCGGAAAATTGCGAAGAAGAAGAAGAAGAAGAAGAAGAAGAAGAAGAAGAAGAAGAAAGAAGAAGAAGAAGAAGAAGAAGAAGAAAAGAAGAGAAAAGAATTGCGAAGGAAAAGAAGAAGAATTGCGAAGAAGAAGAAGAATTGC
Organism: Stramonita haemastoma; assembly: GCA_030674155.1. NCBI lineage: Eukaryota > Metazoa > Mollusca > Gastropoda > Neogastropoda > Muricidae > Stramonita > Stramonita haemastoma. Next base: position 34,451,280 of record CM060348.1, read on the forward strand.
GAGGAAGAAGAAGAAGAAAAGAAGAAGAAGAAGAAGAAGAAGAAGAAGAAGAAGAAGAAGAAGAAGAAGAAGAAGAAGAAAAAGAAGAATTGCGAGAAGAAGAAAGAAGAAATTGCGAACGAAGAAGAAGAATTGCGAAGAAGAAGAAGAAGAAGGAAGAAGAAGAGGAAGAAGAATTGCGAAGAATTGCGAAGAATTACGAAGAAGAATTGCGAAGAAGAAGAATTGGAAGAAGAAGAATTGCGAAAGAAGAAGAATTGCGAAGAAGAAGAATTGCGAAAGAAGAATTGCGAAGAAGAAGAAGAAGAAGAAGAAGAAGAAGAAGAAGAAGAAGAAGAAGAAGAAGAAGAAGAAGAAGAAGAAGACTTGCGAAGAAAGAAGAAGAATTGCGAGAGAAGAAGAAGAAGAATGCGAAGAAGAAGAAGAATGCGGAAGAAGAATTGCGAAGAAGAAGAAGAAGAAGAAGAAGAAGAAGAAGAAGAAGAAGAAAAGAAAGAAGAAGAAGAAGAAGAAGAAGAAGACTTGCGAAGAAGAAGAAGAACAAGAACAAGAAGAAGAACAAGAAGAAGAAACAAGAAGAAGAACAAGAAGAAGAACAAGAAGAAGAAGAACAAGAAGAATTGCCAAGAAGAATTGCCAAGAAGAATTGCCAAGAAGAATTGCGAAGAAGAAGAAGAAGAAGAAGAAGAAGAAGAAGAAGAAGAAGAAGAAGAACAAGAACAAGAACAAGAACAAGAAGAAGAATTGTAAAGAAGAAGAAGAAGAAGAAGAAGAAGAAGAAGAAGAAGAAGAAGAAGAAGAAGAAGAAGAAGAAGAAGAAGAAGAAGAAGACTTGCGAAGAAGAAGAAGAACAAGAACAAGAAGAAGAACAAGAAGAAGAACAAGAAGAAGAACAAGAAGAAGAACAAGAAGAAGAAGAACAAGAAGAATTGCCAAGAAGAATTGCCAAGAAGAATTGCCAAGAAGAATTGCGAAGAAGAAGAAGAAGAAGAAGAAGAAGAAGAAGAAGAAGAAGAAGAAGAAGAAGAAGAAGAAGAAGAAGAAGAAGAAGAGAAGAAGAAGAAGAACAAGAACAAGAAGAAGAATTGTAAAGAAGAAGAAGAAGAAGAAGAAGAAGAAGAAGAAGAAGAAGAAGAAGAAGAAGAAGAAGAAGAAGAAGAAG
>CM060348.1:34467441-34472441 GCA_030674155.1 Stramonita haemastoma
ACGAGTGTACCTGTCGCCTTTTGGGTTCAAGAAGGGTCTTTACATATAGCTGTTTAAGCCCAGTACCTGAATATCGTTGTCATAATGTAATATTAAACGTCAGGACTATGGAAATCCAGAAGTGTCAAAATGGGATTTGTGTAACGATCTGGGTGTTTTAATATTCATAAACATCTGTTTGAAACTGAATTGTTTTTAAAATATATTTCAAGTAGTTTGCGTCAGTGTACATGAATTATCAGTAATTATGTAGAAGACATTGTTAATAAATTATGTTTGTGACCAGAAGAGAGTCCATCTTTTTTTTTTATCTCAGTCATAAAAAAAGACTTTGGCTGATACAGGTATAGTCGAAGAATAGGAGAAAACAGACTTTGGACAGACAACAAACAATGTCTGTAACTCAATTAAAAGACAAAGGGTACAAGTGTTGAGCTTATCCTACCTCATCGAACACTCAGACAGCGAATGTTATCTGTCCTAGGAGAGAAAAACTCTGCGCTGCTGCCGTTGACAAGCCAGACCCAGCGCATCCGATTTGGGCCTGCACGTCTCGAGAAATATTGAACACAGTTGAAGCAACAACTTGATAGAAATCATGACAGTCATTTTATGAAGTATTTATAAGTAAGATCAACTAAATACAAAACAACAGCACAGACAGACAAACCGATAGACAGACAGACAGTTACAGACAATTGTGACACTCCATCACATAACGAGTCGCATTGCACCAGAGGTCAATTTCTAGTTATTGGCATGTTATTAATTTGCAATAAAAGGGCTATACAATACCAAAAAAAACCCAGACTGAAAATCGAACAATTCTATCAAAAGTTATTACACGTTAAAATGATAGACAGCAGGAAATGACAAAATGAGAAATTGAAAAGTTAAGCATCCTAATAGGTGGTCAGAATGAAGGCTTGGGTATTTAAAAAAAACACGTTTAAAGGTAAGAGGAAACAACAATCTGATTTGATATTTTACTACAAGGTAGAACAATGGCTATAGTTTTATAATCAATCGGAATCTCAAAATCGACAACTTGACCCCCAGCTGCCTTTAATGGCTCCTAGCGGAAAAAAGTGGGTTAGGTGCTAAGCGACTCATTTCGTGGTGGAGCGTCATAATTAGGAGCACTGAGACAAAGAGAGAAAAGCAAAGAGATAAAGACTTAGACTGACAGACAGATAGATAGGCAAACAGACAAACAGACAGACATATACACAGACAGACAAACACAAAACCCCACAGACACAGAAAGACAGACAAACGGTGACCCACGAAACCTCGAGCTCTCCATCCCTCCCTTCAGTTTTATGCTCCCTTTCCCCCCTACACACCACACCATGCTGCGGACTTGACAACAGCCCTTCGTCTTGACGTCACTAACGTCACTAACGTCATCGCCCCATCACACTTCGACCACCTGGGTATCAACAGAGACAGGCCAGCCCTTCCAGCGAAAAGTAGGAACTCATTGTTTCCCCATTACAACGGATTCAGCTCTCTTTTTAATGGGTTCATGACATGGGACTGTCACCTAGGATGGGATTTCTATTTTTATTTTATTTTTTAATTTCATTTTATACCACTGTGTCACAGCTGATTCCTCTGCGTGAAATTCGGGCTGCTCTCCCCGGGGGGAAGAGCGCGTCGCCACAAGTGCAGCGCCTACCCATTATTTTTTTTTTCCCTTTCAGGGATGGTGTCTAAACACGACACCTGTGCGGATGCTGGTTTTTTTTTTTTTTTTTAAATAATTCTGTCATCCGCTCCTACCGGCAGACGATGGCCTACTCTTCCGAAAGGCGGAACGGGATTTTAACGTGTGCGCATGCAAGATGTTCTGCGTGCGTTCGCACACGGGACCTCTGTTTATAGTCTCATCCGAATGAGGATGGGCTAGGGGTACTCTCTCACTCCCTGCATGTTCCCTGTGGGATACCACCAGCTGTGGGAAGGAAGTATGCGGGACACGGGAAGGTTTCGTAACCTTTTACAGCTGTCACAAGCCGTAGCCGAACTGCACTCACTGCGTGCCTGCTGAGTTGACGTCATGAAGCTTGTGTCGTCTGCTTGAAATGACCCGCGTGGTATGTCGCTAAGGCAGATACTGAAAACATACCTGAAAATGTGTAAACGTTTACATTTCAAGGATAAAGTGTTGTAAAACGCCAACACTGTGTTTAGAGAGAGAATTCACATGTTTTTTTTTAAAACAAAAAAATGCAGAAATTTCGCTTCACATTATTTTTTGTTTTAATTCAAAAAAAAGAGGCATAGATAAAGTTTTGGATTGAAGGGTGGGGGGAAAAAAAATTGGATTTTTATGGTGTAGCAATAGGTTTCAGAAATGTCATACACACACACAATTCACAGGGACAAACATACACACACATTTACTTTCATACACATACATACACACACACACACACGCACGCACACACACACACCACACACACACACACACACACACACACACACACACACACACACACACACACACACACACACACACACACACACACACACCTTCCTTCGGATGAGACTATAAACCGAGGTCCCGTGTGTGAACGCACGCAGAACATCTTGCGCACACGTTAAATCATGTTCCGCTTTTCGTAAGAGTAGGCCATCGTGTGCCGGTGGGAACAGATGACATTTACAAAACTGCATACACACGGGGACTGGATGTAAAAAAGCACACAAGTGCTTATCCCATTATCCTCGATATAAAAGAATAAAATAAATATATAAAAAACACAAACACACACACATTCATTAACATACACAAGCACACACATACAAACACACGCGCACATTCACACACACACACACACACACACACACACACACACACACACACACACACACACACACACACACAACACACACAACCACACACACACACACACACACACACACACACACACACACACACACACACACACACACACACACACACACACACACACACACACACAAACATATGCACACATTCACTTTCACACACACACACACACACACACACACACACACACACACACACACACACACACACACACACACACACGCACGCACCACACACGCACGCACGCACACACACACAAGATTCAAGATTCAAGATTCAAGATTTAATTCCTTTCACCCCTTTTGGGGCATGGAGGATAACAAACAAGTTCAACAGGAGAAAAGAAACCTTACAGCAAAACATCCAAAAGTATTATCAATATCAACAGGAACTGAAAAGCAAGAATTCATCACAAAATAATAAACAAACAATATTAAAGACTCATGACCTTTTTTTTAAAGGTATGTAAATTTCTGTAAAAGTCACAATCTACACAGGTTAAAGGCATCAAATCAAATTTTAAAATATACCTGCAGTTCTTATGAATTTTGATAGAGACAGAAGAACTTTTCTAGATTTACATTTCATCAGCCTGCAAAAATTATAACTGGACATGGGTTGACGAAAATGCCGAGGAATAAAATCTTGCCGTAAATGTGTAAAGTGGGGACATTCCATGATAAAATGAAATTCATCCCCTATAACAGACATATTGCATTTTGAACATACTCTTTCATCCCGTGGTATGTTATGGAAACGTCCAACCTCAATAGGAAGTTTGTGACAACTGCAACGAAATTTCATAAGAGTGTAAACATATACATCGGGTAGACAAGTTATATATTTTTCCATACCAAAATCAATTTTATAGTTTTTGTAATAAAGGCATCTGCTACTATCCAACAGCTCAGCTCTCCATTCATTAACAAATTTATCTATTAAGAAGGCTTTGACATGTGAACTGGTAGAATTGATAGTTGAACAAAACTGTCTCTCCCACAAACAATCAAATCCGCTTTGTACTAAAATGCTTTGTATCTTTTTTAACCATGCGGATTGAATCGAAGATTTGTCATATAAATCTTTCATCATCTTATAAACATTTGAGGATAGTTTCTCTGAATGAAAATCAAGCAGCTGCATCCAGAAACGTACCATTCGAACAGAAACCAAAATAGACAAGGGATATCTGCCTGTTTCTCCATATACTAACGAAGTCGAAGTCGTACGCTTTAAACGAAAGATGTATTTTAAAAAATTTAACTGAAACTTATCAATTATTGCTAGGTTTTCATATCCCCAAACTTCACACCCATACAACAGAACAGGTACAACTATTTTATCGAATAAATCAAGTATCACATGTATAGGTAGTTCTTTTTGCCGTGCAGTCCTTATCAAACTAAACATGACTTTAGTAGCTTTATCACAAGCATTTTTCTTGCATTTTGCAAAACTACCACTCTTACTGAAAATAATTCCTAAATATTTAAAACTATTTACAACTTCCAAGGTTTTTCCACCATATGTGAACATGTTACGAGATCTATTACGGCCAAATACCATGATTTTTGTTTTGACTGGATTCACAACAAGTTTCCATTGAGAACAGTAAGCATACAAATTGTCTAAAGCATCTTGTAACCCCTTCTTTGTATTAGAGAATAAAATAGTATCATCAGCATATAGCAAAATTAGAAGTTTAACATAGTTCGTTAGCATTTCTCCATCAGATGAAAGCTGAACATTCAAGGGTGAACAATTTCTATCTGTCAAATATAGTTCCAAATCATTCAGAAACATAGAAAACAAGACAGGAGAAAGACTATCACCTTGACGAACGCCAGTAAAGCTTTTGAAATAGTCAGAGCAGATTCCATCTTTAACAAAAACACAAGCTTTTACATTTTCATACATATTCATGATGATTTTCAATACTTTTCCATTTATATTTTGTTTTGCCAGTTTATACCATAAAGCACTACGGCATACAGAATCAAAAGCCTTCTGATAATCAACAAAAGCACAGTATAACGTTAGTTTTTTGCTTAGAAAGATATCTGAAAGACATTTTAAAATGAAACAATTATCTATAGTAGAGTGATACTTTCTGAAGCCTGCCTGGTTTTCCAAAAGTATCTTA
>CM060348.1:34494941-34497441 GCA_030674155.1 Stramonita haemastoma
CAGATGACATTTACAAAAACTGCATACACACGGGGACTGGATGTAAAAAAATAAGCACAATAGTGCTTATTCCATTATCCTCGATATAAAAGAATAAATAAATTCAGATCAATTCAAAATCTAATCAGTGGCGCCCATCTCCTCTCCCTACCTCGCCTGACCCTAAAGAGGGCAGATGCCCATTGACAGCTGAAAGGGGGGGGACTGTACTGAAGCCAAGGCGCGCAAACGGTCACCCATCCAAATGGTAACCACGCTCGACGCTGCTTAACCTTAGCTTGAGGAAAGCGAGTGCTCTGACCACTGAGCTGTCTAGTCCTACATTGTACACCATTTTAATTCAAGTCACGGCACATTACCTTGTGTGAAATTCGGGTTGCTCTCCCGGCCCGTGGAGAGCGCGTCGCCACAAGAGCAGCGCCACCTATGTTTTTTTTTTTCACGTCTGCAGCTGTATTTGCATCCCTATCAGAGATAAACACGTGAATGAATCTGCTCAGAGGGATGAAGGTGTTCCTATAGCCTATGGGGTTGTTGGGGAGCGAGGTGTCAGAGACCTCAGCTTCTCCAGGGGCCAGTGTCTTGGAGGTAGTACCCATTCTCTCTCTCTCTCTCTCTCTCTCTCTCTCTCTCTCTCTCTCTCTCTCTCTCTCTCTCTCTCTCTCTCTCTCTCTCTCTCTCTCTCTCTCCTCTCTCTCTCTCTCTCTCTCTCTCTCTCTCTGCTTTACCTTCCTAATCCCTAAAAAGAGGCCAGATAACCATTCACAGCTGGGTGAACTGGGGGACTGTCCTATCACCAAGGCGCGCAAACGGTCTCCCGTCCCCCACCAGGTAACCACGCTCGATGCTGCTTAAATTTCAGCTTGGGGAGCACCAGTGCTCTGACCACTGAGCTATCCCGTCCCCACCTTTCTTTACTCATTGAGATAATGAAGCGTCCGTATTTGTAGTGGCATCAGTCAGTCTTTGTCTTGTATCCTCAGATCTCTTCCCACCCCCTCCTCCTTCTCCTACGGGGATACCCGGGGTGGGGGTGGGGGTGCTGTCAGTACAAATAGCATCACCACCTTCTGGATCTTCTGTGCAAGGAACTCCCTTTTCTATCTCTTTCTTTGCTCTCGTGTATTTCTCCGTTTGTTTAGATAAAAAAAAAAACAACAACAACAACAACAGTATTGGTATTGCAATATTTGTTTCAGTTTAGGATTCTCTGTCGATTTTTTTTTTTTAGGATTTTCTTTTTCTTTTCCAGATGACAACTTAAAAAAAAAAAATTATAGCTGTTAGGAAGGTGACAGAATGGTTAAGACGTTCGCCTGCCAACAAGTAAACCGTCAGGTTCTGAGAGTCTGTTGTTAGAAGTTGTCTGTTGTTAAAAGTTGTCTGTTGTTAGATGTTGTCTGTTGTTAGATGTTGTCTGTTGTTAGAAGTTGTCTGTTGTTAGAAGTTGTCTGTTGTTAGATGTTGTCTGTTGTTAGAAGTTGTCTGTTGTTAGAAGTTCTCTGTTGTTAGAAGTTGTCTGTTGTTAGATGTTGTCTGTTGTTAGAAGTTGTCTGTTGTTAGATGTTGTCTGTTGTTAGTTATTGCCTATTGTTAGTTATTGTATGTTGTTAGTTATTGCCCATTGTTAGTTATTGTATGTTGTTACTGTCTGTTGTTAATTATTACCTGCTGTTATTATCTGTTGTTACTGTTAGTTATTGTCTGTTCTTACTGTTGGTTATTACATGTTGCTACTGTTGGTTATTGTCTGTTAGTTATTGTCTGTGGTTACTGTTAGTTATTGTCTGTTGTTACTGTTAGTTATTGTCTGTTGCTGCTGTTAGTTATTGTCTGTTGTTACTGTTGTTTATTGTCTGTTGTCATTGTCTGTTGTTACTGTTGGTTATTGTCTGTTGCTGCTGTTAGTTATTGTCTGTTGTCATTGTCTGTTGTTACTGTTGGTTATTGTCTGTTGTCATTGTCTGTTGTTACTGTTGGTTATTGTCTGTTGTCATTGTCTGTTGTTACTGTTGGTTATTGTCTGTTGTCATTGTCTGTTGTTACTGTTGTTTATTGTCTGTTGTCATTGTCTGTTGTTACTGTTGTTTATTGTCTGTTGTCATTGTCTGTTGTTACTGTTGGTTATTGTCTGTGTGTGACGTTGTGTGGCAGAGGACACCCGAAGACTGACAAAGTGTTGTACAGAGGACAGAAAAGGAATCCGCCCCGATGCCGACCCGTGAGTTGTTGTTGTTGTTGTTGTTGTTGTTGTTGTTTTGTTTTGTTTTGTGTTGTTTTGTGTTAATGGTGTTGGTCATGCTACTGGTGGTGGTGTTGTCTTCTGTTAGTGAGTGAGTGAGTGAGTGAGTGAGTGAGTGAGTGAGTGAGTGAGTGAGTGAGTGAGTGAGTGAGTTACTTAGTTACTTAGTTACTTAGTTACTTAGTTAGTAGGTGGCTGGGTGGGCGGGTGGGTTGGTTGGTTGGTTGGATGGTTGGTTGGTTTGTTGGTGAATGAATG
>CM060348.1:34502441-34504941 GCA_030674155.1 Stramonita haemastoma
GAACGCATGCGTATGTTACGTGACAAAGATGGCAGAGGTAATCTGATGATGAGAGAGAGAGAGAGAGAGAGAGAGAGAGAGAGAGAGAAAAGAGAGAGGAGAGAGAGAGAGAGAGAGAAAAGAGAGAGAGAGAGAGAGAAGAGAGAGAGAGAGAGAGAGAGAGAGAGAGAGAAGAGAGAGAGAGGAGAGAGAGAGAGAGAGAGAGAGGAGAGAGAGAGAGAGAGAGAGGAGAGAGAGAGAGGAGAGAGAGAGAGAGAGAGAGAGAGAGAGAGAGAAGAGGAGAGAGAGAGAGAGAGAGAGAGAGAGAGCAAATCAAGTCAAATCAAATCAAATCAAATCAAACTTTTATTTCCAGTTGGTACATTGAGTAAGCAATAAATTTGCTTTTTTTCATCAAGCCATCTATCAAAAAAAAAAAATTAAAGAGAGAGAGAGAGAGAGAGAGAGAGGAGAGAGAGAGAGAGAGAGAGAGAAAAGAGAGAGAGAGAGAGAGATTGATTGATTGATATGATTGATTGATTGATTGATTTGATTTGATTTATTCTTTTATATCGAGGGTAATGGAATAAGCACTCTTGTGCTGTTTACATCCAGTCCCCTTGTGTATGCAGTTTTGTAAATCATGTCATCTGTTCCCACCGGTACACGATGGCCTACTCTTACGAAAAGTGGAACAGGATTTAACTTGTGCGCAAGATGTTCTGCGTGCGTTCGCACACGGGGTCTCGGTTTAAAGTCTTACCCGAAGGACTTCTGGGGAGAGTGTAGTCAGCACTGATGTTAACTCCAGGAGAAAAATCTCCTCGACCAGACTCGAACCCGGGTCGTCTAATTGCCAGCGCAATGTTCTGACCACTAGGCTATCCGTTCCCGAGAGAGAGAGAGAGAGAGAGAGAGAGAGAGAGAGAGAGAGAGAGAGAGAGAGAGAGAGAGAGAGAGAGAGAGAGAGAGAGTCATTTCACTGTGAGCGATATTAGATGTGTGTTTGAGTGTGTGTGTGTGTGTGTGTGTGTGTGTGTGTGTGTGTGTGTGTGTGTGTGTGTGTGTGTGTGTGTGTGTGTGTGTGTGTGTGTGTGTGTGGTGTGTGTACGTGTGTGTGTGTGTGTGTGTGTGTGTGTGTGTGTGTGTGTGTGTGTGTGTGTGTGCGTGCGCCCGCGCGCGCGTGCGCGTCTGATTGCATTCGTGGTCTGCTGACCTTGGTTCAAATCTCGCTGAAGGTGGTATTTTTCCTCTAGAGTCAAAATCAGTGCCGGCTCCACTCTCCCGAAAATCCTTCGGATGAGACTAAAATCCTAATGCACGCAGAACATCTTACATATATATTAAAATCTGTTCTGCTCTCTGGACAAAATTTGCAAAACTGTATACACACGGTGACTGGGTGCACAACCCGCCCCCAACCCCCACCCCTGCCATTAAAAGGGTAAATTAAAGGTGTCCCATAACCTACGTGGTTGTCGGGGAGCGAGGCGTCAGAGACCTCAGCTTCTCTAAGGAATAGCATATTGATGGCGGCGCCCATCTCCTCCCCCTCGCTGCTTTATTTTCCCTGACCCTAAAGAGGGCAGGTACCCATTTACAGCTGGGGGACTGTACTGAAGCCAAGGCGCACAAATGGTCACCCATCCACTTGATAACCTCTCCCAATGCTGCTTAATCTTAACCTTGGGGAAAGCGAGTGTTCTGACCACTGAGCTATCCGCTCCCAAAAATCGTTTTACGCTCCCTTAATGTAGCCACATGCCAACTTCCGAACTAATGCCTAATTACGACACCAGTGTACGTACGGTTTATATTATCTATCTATCTATCTATCTATCTATCTATTTATCTATCTATCTAACTATCTATCTATCTATCTATCTATCTATCTATCTATCTATCTATCTATCTATCTATCTATCTATCTATCTATTTATCTATCTATCTATCTATCTATCTATCTATCTATCTATCTATCTATCTATCTATCTATCTATCTATCTATATCTATATATATACACAACCCTGAGCCGCTCTGGGGACTCCAATTCCCCGATTTTTCCCCAAGGATGGTGTCTAAACACGACACCTGTATGCATGCTATATTTAAAAAAAAATTGTCATGGTCATCCGCTCCTACCGGCACACAATGGCCTTCTCTTCCGAAAGGCAGAACGGGGTTTTAACGTGTGCGCAAGATGTTCTGCATGCGTCCCCACACGGGGCCTCGGTTTATAGTCTCATCCCAATGACTTTTTGGTTATGTTGTTGTTGTTGGTGTTGTCTTTTTATTTTCCATGGGAAGTTGTCATCCACTCCTACTTGCACTCAATGGCCTACACTTCCAAAAGGTGGAACAGGTTGTAATAGCTCTGTGTACAAGATGCTGTGATGTGTCTTTACGTATGGAAGCTCGGTTTTTAGTCCTGTGTGGACTTCAGGGAGTAAAGTCGGTACTGGTAGTACCTCCTGGGGAGAGGGTCCAGGGGGCACGCGCCTGCCTACAAAGTGAAGAGCA
>CM060348.1:34524941-34537441 GCA_030674155.1 Stramonita haemastoma
AAGAAAAAAGAGAAAATCATATATGAACAAGAAAAACTTTAAAAAGATATGTCGTACAAATGAAAAGATTAAAAATGAACTTGTGGTGATGATTGTGTGTTTTTGTTGTTGGTTTGATGTGTGTGTGTGTGTGTGTGTGTGTGGTGTGTGGTGTGTGTGTGTGTGTGTGTGTGTGTGTGTGTGTGTGTGTGTGAGTTTTGGGAGGGTTTTTTTTGTTTTTTTAAGTTAGCACACTTTTTTACATAGTTTTTGGTACACAAAAAAACTTTGACTCGGAGTCTCCTATTGAATTAGGAAGAATGTGCCCGACAGTTGACTGACTCACTTTCAATACTCACTCCAGGGGGATGGTTTTAGCGGGTGAACAACTAAGTCCTTAGAGGAACAAATGCCGGGAGGAAGCTATCAATATAATAGCATCCCCACCTTCTGGAAACTCTGTGCCAGAAATTCCCTCTTTTCTATCCCTCTTTTAGTTTTGGCTTTCTGTTCTTAATCCAGCCAGACCCCCATTTGTCTAGTTTGCGCTCTTTTTTTTTTTAACAAAATAATTTTATAAGAGAAACAAAATCCCTCCAACACATAAGTCAGACCAGTGGGCCGACTTGTTGTTTTCATCTTATTTATTCATTTATTTTCTATTTGTTTATTATTTATCTATTGATTAATTCTTTTATATATCTTTATATCAAGGATAATGGAATAAGCACTCATCGATTCCTCGTGTGTAGGCAGTTTTTGTCAATCTTGTCATATTTTCCCACCGACACACAATGGCCTACTCTTACATAAAGCGAAAAAGGATTTAACGTGTGCGCAAGATGTTCTGGCGCTTTGCCACGTGCTTAAGAGCAGTGCACAGCCTTTTAGCTTCTATGACAGACAATAATCATCAATGCTCTGCATTCAAACATAATTTACCAAAAAGGAAAAGAAGAAGAGAAGAAGAAGAAGAAGAAGAAGAAGAAGAAGAAGAAGAAGTATTCAGAAGAAGAAGTATTCAGAAGAAGAAGAAGAAGAAGTAAGAAGAAGGATAAGGAAGAAGAAGAGTGCAGAAGAATGAAGAAGATAAGAAAAGAATGAAGAAGATAGAAGAAGAAAAGAGAAGAAAACTGTATTGCAGAAGAAGAAGGCAAGAGAAGAAGAAGAAGAAGAAGAAGAAGAAGAAGAAGAAGAAGAAGAAGAAGAAGTATAGAAGTATTCAGAGTTTGCGAAGAAGGCGAAGAAGAAGAAGCACGAGAAGAAGCAATAATGCAAGTATTGAGAAGAAAGAATGAAGAACGAAGAAGAAGAAGAAGAAGAAGAAGAAGAAGATAGAAGAAGAAAAAGAAGAAGAAGAAGAAGATCAAAGAAAGAAGAAGTATCAGAAGAAGAAGAAAGAAGAAGAAGAAGGAGATCAGAAGAAGAGAAGAAGAAGAAGAAGAAGAAGAAAAACAACAAAAACACAACAACACAACAACAACAACACAGAAGTATCAGAAGAAGAAGAAGAAGAAGAAGAAGAGAAGAAGAAGAATGGCCGAGAATGCAAATAGAAAAAGAATTGCAAAGAGTAAAGAAGAAAAAGAGGCATTGCCAACAACTGCGAATAATTGCGAAGAAGAAGAATTGCGAAAAAAAAGAATGCGAAAAAGAAGAAGAAGAAGAATGCGAAGAAGAAGAAGAATTGCAAAGAAGAAAAGAAGAAAGAAGAAGAAGAAGAGAAGAAGAAGAAAGAAGAGAAAGAAGAAGAATTGTGATAAGAGGAATTGCGAAGAATTGCGAAGAAGAAAAATGTGTAGAAAAAGAATTGCGAATAACTGCGAATAATTCGGAAGAACTGAGAATATTTGCGAGAAGAAGACGAGACGAAGAAGAAGAAGAAAAGAAGAAGAAGAAGAGAAGAGAAGAAGAAGAAGAAGGAGGAGGAGGAGAGGAGGAGGAGAGGAAAAGAAGAAGACATGGAAGAAAACCTACCCCACCAGTGACCTACTGGTCAAAAGTATACTTCATGTCTAACCACTCAGCCAATTGAAGCTCTGCCCAGTCGGTGTCCACTTGAGAATGACCCTGACCTTCATGCCAGAATGCCTGTGTGTACCCACATGTCACTGCTTGCTTGCATGTCTCGTTCTCGTGCTGTAGCTTCATTGCACTAATGCCTCATTCTGATTGGTGTTTCAGCAACCCCAAGCTGTCTTGTGATTGGCTGCTACGACACGGCTTGAACCTCAACGTGTTCCTCAGACATTGGTGATCTTGTAACAGTGAACGTGATTGGCTGATGATGAAGAACAAGAACTCTGCAACCAATGAATGACCTACTTTCTGACTAAGGCAGTTTTTACTCTCTGTTTAATTTGTCAAACCTAGTTCAGGATGGGATGGTTTGAACAATGTATAAGTAATCATCAGGCTTAATGTCATCTTTTTATGGTGTGTATGTGTATTTCTCTTGTATCAATACCCAAATTGATCTCCTCAAGAAATTGGTAAGATAACAGTGTTGAAATAGTTGATTGTTATTTTGGAAGCTAACAATATCACTTTGTTTAATCATTAATCTAGTAAAAACCTCTTTCTCCAGTTTCCAAAATGTATGTAAATAATGGTATAATTGTTTATGCTTATGGCTGTCTGTCTAAAATGTCTTTTTCCGTTGGGAAAGATTCGTTTTGAGGTAGGGAGAGTAGACAATGGAAAGTCAATCAACTGATTTTGGCATGAATTAAAAAATGAAAAAAACATGTATGTGTTTCTCTTTAAAAAATGTGTTTGTGTATGTATGTGAGTGTGTATGTATATGTGTGTTGATATATATATATATATATATATATATATATATATATATATATATATATATATATATTTGCTGTGTGTGTGTGGTTGAGTGTGATAGTTGTGAACGTGTGCGTATCTGTGTATGTGTGTGTGAGTGTGTGTAAAACACCCATCCCTCTTTCTCCCAAAACACACACACACACACACACACACACACACACACACACACACACACACACACACACACACACACACACACACACACAAAATCGGTGGTCTATGTGGTAACACGCCTTGCCTAGAAGGCAAAAAGTCCAGGTCGGAGTGTGTGGGGTTTGTACCCGTTTGGACCCAAAACTTTTTCCCCATCCATAGACCCTGAGTGGTGGTCTGGGCGCTAGTCATTCAGATGAGACGATAAACAGAGGTCCCGTGTGTTACACATCACATTTAGCGCACGTAAAAGAACCCACAGCAACAAGGTGGTTGACCCTGCAAAATTATGTAGAGAAAAGCCACTCTGATAGGAAAACAAATACACTTGCATGCAGGATAAAAAAGGGTAGTCACTGCACTTGTGGCGACACGCACTCCCGGAGAGAGTAGCCCGAATTTCACGCAGAGAAATCTGCTATGACATAAAGTGGTACCACAAATACAAAATACTAACACACACACACACACACACACCACACACACACACACACACACACACACACACACACACACACACAACACACACACACACACACACACACTACAAGCAAAATAAAATATCAAAATAGGGTATCTTGTACTTTAGTTACAAGTTCATATTCCATTCCCATCTTTACCAGCTTTCTCTGAATCAACACCTGGATCTATGTTTACCTGCTTTCTCTCTATCATCATCTGGTTCTATGTTTACCTGCTTTCTCTCTATGAACACCTGTTCATTGTTTACCAGCTTTCTGTGTATCAACACCTGGATCTATGTTTACCTGCTTTCAAAGTATCAACACCTGGTTGATACTCTGTGTTTTTTTTTTGAAATGCCTTCTACCTGGCCTCAATAATTTCCTCTTTTCTGTCATACTTCCCATTCTTTTTCTTCATCCATTGGTTGCGGTCTTTGACTTCGGATGAGTCTATAAACCGAGACCCTGTATGCGAACGCACGTAGAACATCTTACACACACGTCAAATCTGCTATGTTTTTCGCAAGAGTGGGCCATCGTTGACGTGGGAACTGATGACAAGATTACAAACTGCACACACACGGACTGGATGTAAAAAAAACACACATGAGTGCTTATTCCATTATCCTCCATATGAAAGAGAGAAACTAAATAAATAAGTTGAAATTCAACCCTGCAGCAGTCCTGGAGTCATGTGTTCGAGCCTCACCAAAGAAGTCTGTAGTTAGTATCAGAAATATGTGTGTGTGCGTATGTGGTGGTGTGTTGTGTGTGTGTAGTGTGTGTGATGTGTGGTGTGTGTGTGTGTTGTGTGTCGTGCTGTATGTGTGTGTGTTGTGTGTGTGTATGTATGTGTGTGTGGTGTATGTGTGTGTTGTGTGTATGTGTGTGCGTGTGTGTGTGTGTGTGTGTGTGTGTGTGTGTGTGTGTGTGTGTGTGTGTGTGTGTGTGTATGTGTTGTGTGTGTGTGTGTGTGTGTGTGTGTGTGTGTGTGTGTGTGTGTGTGTGTGTGTGTGTGTGTGTGTGTGTGCTGGGGGGAGGGAGCTAGCTCAGTGGTCAGAGCACTCACTTTCCCCTAGCCAATGTTAAGCAGCATTGAGCGCGGTTACCAAAGTGAATGGGTGACTGTTTGCGTGCCTTGGCTTCAGTACAGTCCCATAGTTCACCCAGCTGTCAATGGGTACCTGCCCTCTTTAGGATCAGGGAAGGCGCATAGGTGGTAACGCGCCTTGCCTAGAGAGCAAAAAGTCCGGGTCTGAGTGTGGGGTTCGTACCCCATTTGGACCCAAAACTTTTCCCCATCCATTTGACCCTGAGTGGTGGTCTGGGAGCTAGTCTTTCGGATGAGACGACAAACCGAGGTCCCGTGTGTTACACATCACTATTTAGCGCACGTAAAAAAAACCCACAGCAACAAGGGTGTTGTCCCTGGCAAAATTCTGTAGAAAAAAGCCACTTTGATAGGGAAACAAATACAGTTGCATGCAGGAAAAAGAAAAATAAATGGGTAGGTGCTGCACATGTGGCGACGCGCTCTCCCCGGGGAGAGCAGCCCGAATTTTACGCATATGAAATCTGCTGTGACATAAAGTGGTACATTTTTTTTTTTAAAAGCAGCGAGGGAGAGGAGATGGGCTTCGCCCTTAATATGCTGGCCCCTAGAGAAGCTAAGGTCTCTGATGCCTTGCTCCCCTACAACCACATAGGTTATGGGACACATTTACCGGTTTTTTTTTTCATTTCATGTGTATTCTTTTTTATGAACACATGGGAAGATTGTGATTGTTAAATTGTGCCATGCTTTTGTACATGAACGGTTATTTTCGACAGAAATGTTTATGGATGTGGAATTAAGACTCCTGTGTAAAGCCAGGGGAACTGCTTCATTGGAGCACAGTGGCTCTTATGGCACACTTAAAATAAAATATGGATTGATTTATGAATGAAAAAGCCATGATTTTCTTGGTGAATAATTCTTGTTACCAAACTGTTTCATAAGCATAGAAATATATATGATTTAAACATCTTGCACACACGTTAAAACCTGTTCCGCTTTTTTGGAAGAGTAGCCATTGTATGCCGACGGGACGGATGACAAAATTTACAATGCTGTATACATACGGGAACTGGGTGTATGAAAAAGGCACGTGAGTGTTTTTTTTTCATTATCCTCGAAACAAAAGAAAGAATGATTAAAAGAAGACATAGGTAAATATACAAATGGATCGATCAATCAATCATTCAATTACTCAGGTATACTCATTATATTATAGATTTGTGAATGTAAGAACAGACAATGATTGTGTCTACCTCTGAAGCAGAAAATCAACATCTGTGTGAACACACTTTCACACACACACACACATACACACACATACACACTCACACACACACATACACACACATACACACACACACACACACACACACACACACACACACACACACACGCACACACACACACACACACACACACACACACACACACACAACACACACACATGTAACGCTTCACCACGAAATGAAGGCTTAGCACCTGACTCATTTTCGGCTAGGAGCCATTTTAGGCAGGGTGGGGTCAGGTTGTTGATTTGAGACTGTGATTGATTATAAAACTATAGCCATGATTCTAACCTTTTAATGAAACATCAAAGCATAATTTTAAAGGGGGGGGGGGGGGGGGGGGGGCTTAAAACGTGTTTTTAAAGTAACCAAGGTCTCATTCTGACCACATTTTAGTATGCTGAACTTGTAATTTCTCATGTTGTAATTTTCTGTAGTGTATTATTTCAATTTGTTATATTTTTGATAGAGTTGTCCAATTCTCAATCTGTTTTTTGTATTGTATAGCCATTTCATTGCACATTAATAACATGTCAATAACTAAAAATTGACCTCGGGTTCAATGTGACTCATTATGTGGTGGAGCGTCACACACACACCACACACAACACACACACACACGCATGCACGCACGCACGCACACACACACGCGCCGCGCACATACACATACATACAGAGAGAGAGAGAGAGAGAGAGGAGAGAGAGAGAGAGAGAGAGAGAGAGAGAGAGAGAGAGAGAGAGAGAGAGAGAGAAAGAGAAAGAGAGAGATGCGAGTGTTAAACCAGTTTTACCTTACTTGAGACTTTCATGACTGTACAAGCAATGCTGAAAGTAGTCAGATATGATTCTCTCAACAAACAATGAAACTTAACCTGAGTCTTCTACTATTCACGGACAGATCGTGAATGTAAAACTCTGCCAAAGTGCTGTTGGCAAACAGTGGCTTACTCACTCAGCATTCTCTTGTCAACACAGACACAAACAATCATGATGGTGCTAAACAATCATGTTAACCCAAACCTCTTCTGCAATCAAGGCGGACACAGGTGAACAATTCTATAAAAGAAAAAAAAATCCCTGTGTTTCAGTTTGAAATGTTGGATGCTTTAAAACAAACAAGAACTTGTTAGTGAACAAGAATTCTTTTCTTCAAGCTTTTTGTAAACAAGGAGGTAGTGATTTTCAATAATTTAGGTAGAATGAAAACAATGCCGATCTCTGAAGCTATAACGTTGGGTAGAATGAAAACAATGCCGATCTCTGAAGCCTATAACGTTGGTAGAATGAAAACAATGCCGATCTCTGAAGCCTATAACGTTGGGTAGAATGAAAACAATGCCGATCTCTGAAGCCTATAATGTTGGGTAGAATGAAAACAATGCCGATCTCTGAAGCCTATAGTGTTGGGTAGAATGAAAACAATGCCGATCTCTGAAGCCTATAACGTTGGGTAGAATGAAAACAATGCCGATCTCTGAAGCCTATATGTTGGGTAGAATGAAAACCAATGCCGATCTCTGAAGGCTTAAAATGTTGGGTAGAATGCAAACAATTCCGATCTCTGAAGGCTTAAATGTTGGGTAGAATGCAAACAATGCTCTTCTCTGAAGGCTTAAATGTTGGGTAGAATGCAAACAATGCTCTTCTCTGAAGGCTTAAATGTTGGGTAGAATGCAAACAATGCTCTTCTCTGAAGGCTTAAATGTTGGGTAAATGCAAACAATGCTCTTCTCTTCTCTCAAGCCTATAACTTTGGGTAGAATGCAAACAATGCCGATCTCTGAAGCCTATAGTGTTGGGTAGAATGCAAACAATGCCCTTCTCTGAAGCTGGAATAGCCTAGTGGTCAGAACATTGGACTGGCAATTTGACGACCTGTGTTCGATTCCCATTGAAGGTGATTTTTCCCCTGGAGTTAACATCAGTACTAACTCCACTCTCCCCACAAGTCCTTCGGATGAGACTGTAAATGGAGGCCCCGTGTGCAAATGCACGCAAAACATCTTGCTCACACGTTAAATCCTGTTCCGCTTTTCAGAAGAGCAGGCCATTGTGCACCGGTGGGAACAGATAACAAGATTTACAAAACTGCATGCACACGGGGACTGGACGAAAAAAAGCACATGAGTGCTTATTCTATTATCCTTGATATAAAAGAAGAAGAAGAAGAAAGAAGAAGAAGAAGAAGAAGAAGAAAAGAACAAGAAGAACAAGAAGAACAAGAAGAACAAGAACAAGAACAGAAAAGAAGAAGAAGAAGAAGAAGAAGAAAAAGAAGAAGAAGAAGAAGAAGAAAAGCCTATAGTGTTGGGTAGAATGCAAAGAATCTCGATCTCTGAAGCCGCTTAGTGCTGTTATTGCTTGCACACTCCAACTCAAGGCCTAGTAGCAACTTTCTTCTTCATCCTGGATCATTCAGACATCAACTGTCATTGTCCGTTATGTGAGCAAAAATGCAATGCTACCGTTAAACATCTAACAAGTCAGACCCACCACTTCACACTGGGGGTGTGGAAAAATAATCATGATCTTTCAAGTCTTTTTCCAAAACAGAAGAAGACAGGAGAAACGATCCGAAAATGCAGAAAAACAAGAGGAGAGCGGGGTGATAACAGGGAGAAAACAGAACACGGGAGAAACAACAAATAACAAAGAGAGGGATACAAAGGAGGAGATTTCTTGCACAGAATTTCCATAAGAGGGTGTGTGTGTGTGGGGGGGGGGGGGGGGGGGTCATGCCGATTTCCATACACAGAACTTTTGTCTTTAATGGGATAAGGGACTGGCGTTTATGCTGACAGGGCCCTGGCACTCCACGGGAGCGGGAACATGCCGATTTCCATAAAACAGAATTTCCACAAAAAGAATGGAAATGTGGGATTACTGTTTATACCAACAGGCCCCTGGAGGAGGAGGGCAAGGTGCAGATTTATGTACACTGATTTTCCACATTAAGGGGAATCAGAAATTACTGTTTATACGGACAGATTACGGTGCAGATTTCTATTCACCAAATTTTCACAAAAATAGGGAGATATGAGATTTCTAGTTATACCTGCAGGCCCCTATCTTTGCACGGGGGGGGGGGGGGGGGGGGGGGGGGGGGGGGGGGGGGAGGAGGGTGCAGACTTCCATTCACAAAATTTCCAGATTGAAGGAAATAAGAAATTACTGTTTGTTTGGGGGAGAGGGAGGGCAGGGAGGTGCAGATTTCCATTCACAAAATGTCCACCAAAATAAGGAAGATATGATAAGATTGCTGTTTCTACACACTGGCCTCTACTGGTCTTTCCCCGGGGGGTATGTGTGTGTGTGGGGGGGGGAGGTTTAGCAGCGGAGGAGGCTGAGGAACTGTCCCCTGAACCTGGCTCCTGTGAAACAGTAGAGCAGAAAGTTGACGGCGCTGTTGGCGTAGTACATGTTGTACGCCACCGCCCAAGCCACGGTCTGTCTGAAGAACGTCTCCCCACGCCTGACCTCATCCACCAACACGAAAACGTAGGCTGGCAAGGTCAACATGAGAAAGGTTAAGGACACCACCAGCACGGTCACCGTCGTTCTCGATGCCGTTTTCTTTCGCGTGTTCGTGCGTTTTTGCGCGGAGCTGCTGACGTCAGCGCCGACGTCACCCCGCCCCGCCGACGCGCGAAACAACGTCAGAGACAAGATGACGTCACAGGTGAGGATGCACACGAAGGGGAGGAGACAGTAAGTCAGACTGTCCACCCACAGCCAGACGCTGCGGTAAAAGGCGTAGAACTCGGCGTAGCCCAGGTAGTAGCACTGCGCGCCTGAAGGGGAGACGGCCATTTTGAACAGGAAGTGGGCGTTCATGACCGCGGCGGACAGGAGCAGACCGGCTACGACCTTGCGGGTGGCGGAGGAGGTGCACAGCGCTTTGACCCTGTGAGGCCAGGTCACGGCCAAGGTCCGCTGGAGGGTCACCGCCGTGATGAGCCACCCGGACAGGGAGTTGCAGACGTAGGACGAGAAGTTGATCAGCTTGCAGGCTGCCGGGTGAAGCGTCACCACGCGCACGGCAAAGACCAAGTCCAGCCATTCGGGCAGCACGATGAGGTAAAGCAAGCACAGGTCCGACACCGCCAGCGCCGCCAGCAAGATCTGTTGGGAGGAGGAGGAGGAAGAGGAAGAGTAGGAGGAGGAGGCCTTTTTGAGTCGACGCATGACTAGGAGGGTGGCGATGTTCCCAAAGTGCCCAGAATGAGGATGCAAGGCGGGCACACCGTCCACACGAGAATCGCTGCCTGGGGCACTCTCCGCTGGGAGGGCCCGCCCCCACTGTCCAGTTGGAGAAAGTGGTGTTGGTGTCGTTGTTGTTGTCGTTGTTGGGGTGGGGTGGTGGGTCCGGACCTCCGGCTACGTCCATCACTGCTCTGTGGTGGTGGTGATGGTGGTGATGCTGGAGATTATGATGTTTCTGATGGAGATGTTTCTATGGTGATGTTTCTGATGGGAGATGTTTCTGATGGTGATGTTTATGATGGAGATGTTTCTATGTGTGATGTTTATGATGGAGATGTTTATGGTGATGTTTTGATGCAATTTTTGATGGATGATGTTTTTTGATGGGATGTTTATGATGGATGTTATGTGATGTTTTTTTTATGGTGATGTTTTGGTGATGGAGATGGTTTTTTATGGTGATGTTTATGATGGGATGTTTATGGTGATGTTTCTGATGGAGATGTTTTTATGGTGATTGTTTTTGATGAGAGAGTGTTTTTTATGGTGATGTTTATGATGGAGATGTTTTTTTATGGTGATGTTTATGATGGAGATGTTTTATGGTGATGTTTATGATGGAGATGTTTTTTATGGTGATGTTTATGATGGAGATGTTTTTTTATGGTGAAAATTTTGAATTGATGATAAAATAACTGTCTTTTTCCTACCTTGTACTCACGTCTTTAGGGGGAGTTTTGTTTTATTTCTGCTTTAAAACCGCGTTTAAAACACCCAACCCTTCATTCTGACCATTAGTTGGTGGTGGTGTCCACTCTCCCCAAAAGTCCTTCGGATGAGACTGTAAACCGAGGCCCCGTGTGCGAACACACGCAGAACATCTTGCGCACACGTTAAATCCTGTTCCGCTTTTCGTAAGAGAAGGCCATCGTGTGCCGGTGGGAACAGATGACATTTACAAAACTGCGGACACACGGGGACTGGATGTAAAAAAGCACAAGAGTGCTTATTCCATTATCCTCAATTTAAAAGAAAATATCAAATCAAACCATAACCTAGGCGGTCGTAGGGTAGCGAGGCATCAGAGACCTCAGCTTCTTTAGGGGCCAGCATGTTGAGGGCGGCACCCGTCTCCTCTCACACGCTGCTTTACCTTCCCCTGACCCTAAAGAGGGCAGGTACTCATTGGCAACTGGGTGAACTAGGGAACTGTACTGAAGCCAGTGCACGCAAACGATAACCCATCTACTTGGTAACCACGCTGGATGCTGCTGGACATTGCCTGGGGAAAAGCGGGTGTTTCTGACCACTGAGCTATTTCGTCCCCGTTTTTATGGTGTAACATTCATCGATTTCTCATTGTATCACTTTCCTGGAGTCTAGCATCAAAACATTTTCAAGTTGGAGCAGCTTTGGATGATCGTGTCCGACTTTCCACAGATCGGAGGTGTTGAATAGCCATTTCCATCACAGATTTATGATACCCTCACCTCACCTCCTCTGTCTCGTACTCCTGCAGACCGTGGGAGAACCACTGAGGATTTTGCAACCAGCTTCCGCCATTCCTCGCGGTCCTCTGCTTTCTGTAGCAGATCGTTCCACCCAGGGCCTGTCCACTCGCTGATGTTGTCTTCCCATCGTTTCCTCTGTCTGCCTCTTCGTCTCCCTCCCCTTACTGTTCCCTGTAAGACAGTCTTGGTCAGTCCAGATGTTCGCGTGACGTACTTGTACCACTTTATCTTCGGGTTTTTTTTCCCACTGAAGTCAGAAGCTCTTAATATTTCAAACTTTTCAACCTTTGTTCATATATAACAAGTAGAAGCTACCTGTTTCTACAGACATGTTTTACAACCTAAATTATTTAACTGTGCGCAGGGAGATCTCCATAAATGTATCAAGCAATATATCATTCTAAAAACAAACAAACATGATTTTGGCCAGTTTTCGACCCGTGTGTAACCTTTATGAGAAGAAGAAGAAGAAGAAGAAGAAGAAGAAGAAGAAGAAGAAGAAGAAGAAGAAGAAGAAGAAGAAGAAGAAGAAGAAGAAGAAGAAGAAACCATTGACATCCAGTGAAGTATGACTGAACAATATGGGGTTAAAGTTAAAATTAAAGTCTGTCCCGAGCCATAAGGCTCATCAGGCCGGTGCTTATCCCGGTTTCTGTGGCGTTAAGCGACTGAGAGTCATAGACTCCCCCTGGATAGGACGCCAGTCTATCGCAGGGTTAACCCCCAACACAAGGTTGGTACCCCTTTTACACCTGGGTGGGGTGAGAAAATAGCCGTAAAGTGCCTTTTCCAAGGCACAAAGCCATAGCGGAATAGCTGGGATCGAACCCGCAACCTTTAGATTACGAGTCCAACGCCCTAACCACTAGGCCACAGCGGCGGCTTAACACTATGGGGTGGAGTGTCCCAATCTGCTATTGGCTATTGCTTTTAGTGACGTCAGCTGTAAGCGCTGCTGCTATTGGCTATTACTTTTAGTGATGTTAGATGTAAGCGCTGCTGCTAT
>CM060348.1:34549941-34554706 GCA_030674155.1 Stramonita haemastoma
AGAGCCATGAGTTCGAGTTCGAGTCCGGTCGAGGATATTTTTCTCCTGGAGTTAGCATCAGTGCTGACTCCACTCTCCCCCAAAGTCCTTCCGATGAGACTTTAAACCGAGGCCCCGTGTGCGGACGCACGCAGAATAATCTTGCGCACACGTTAAATCCTGTTCCGCTTTTCGTAAGAGTAGGCTATCGTGTGCCGGTGGGAACAGATGACATTTACAAAACTGCATACACATGGGGACTGGATGTAAAAAAGCACAAGAGTGCTTATTCCATTATCCTCGATATACAAGAATAAATAATAAAAAAAATAAATAAATAATTTTTTTTTAAAAAAATAAAAAAAAAAAAAAATAATAAATAAATGACGATTCCAGGCCCGCGAAAAAGCACGAAAGAGTACTGTGCTGTTAGACATGTGCTGCCTTTTGTAAGAGTAGGCCATCGTGTGCCGGTAGGAACAGATGACAATATTTACAAAGCTGCATGCACATGGTGATTGGATGCAAAAATAAAACGTACACGAGTGTTATACCATAATATTCGATATTAAAGAATAAACATATAAATTAATAGCTATTTGAATGAATAAATAAATAGATAAATAAATAAATAGAGAAAGAAAAAAAAGGAAAGAAGTAAATAAATGAATTAGTAAGTGAATAAATAAATAGATAATTAAATGATAAATACAATAAAGAAATAGAGAGAAAAAAGACAGACGGACAGAAAGAAAGAAAGAAAGAAAGAAAGAAAGAAACAAAGAATGAAAGAAAGAAAGAAAGAAAGAAGTAAATTAATAAGTAAGTAAATAAATGAATGAATAAATAAGTAAGTAAGTAAATAAATAAATAAATAAATAAATAAATAAATAAATAAATAAATAAATAAATAAATAAATAAATAAGTCTGCATAATCAAGAGAGAAATCTAGGATTCCACCATCATCCTCAAGTTCTCATACGGCAGACACCTCCAGCTTTGCCGTCATTTATCCTGTAGATCTGTGGACCGTAGAGGCATCACTGAAGGTGTTGCAACCAGCTTCCTCCCCTCCTCGCAGCTATCAATGTGCTGTAGCAATGAATCAATGAATCAATCAACCAACCAATCAATCAATCAATCAATCAATCAATCAATTAATCAATCAATCAATGAATCAGTCAATCAATCAATCAGTCAAGCAATCAATCAATCAATCAATCAATCAATCAATCAATCAATCAACGGATGGATGATTGGACAATTGACAAACTGATTTACCGACTGAATGAACGAACGAACGAACGAACGAATGAATGAATGAACGAATGAATGAATTATGAATGAATGAATGAATGAATGAATGAATGAATGAATGAATGAATGAATGAATGAATGAATGAATTTTATTCATTTTTATTTTATTCTTTATATCGAGGATAATGGGATAAGCATTCTTGTGCTTTTTTACATCCAGTCCCCGTGAGTATGCATTTGTGTAAATATTGTCATCTGTTCCTACCGGCACACGATGGCCTACTCTTACGAAAAGCGGAACGGGATTTAACCTGTGCGCAAGATGTTCTGCGTGCATTCGCACACGACGCCTCGGTTTATAGTCTCATTCGAAGGTCTTGAGGATCCAGTGGTTTGCTGGATTCTGTTATCAACGTATTCGTTGCTGTTACTGTTGTAGTACACTGCACTGGTGGCCTTGTTGTACAGCTCTTTGATCAGTTTGCCTTGATGCTGTACAAGTTCATGGTTACCACAAAGCTGCATGCGACACACTGTCGAATACCTACTTAAAATCAATAAATGCATGGTAACGTTCTTGTTAATGTTGAAGATACCGCTCACAGAGTACTCTGAGGTTAACATAAATTCTGTTGTGCTATGTTCTGTTCTAAAACCTGCCTGTTCCTCAGCAATGATGGTCTCTGCTTATGGCTTCAGTCTGTTCAGTATAATCTTTGACATGACCTTGCCTGGTACCGGTGGAATATTGAGCTTGATTATACGGTAATTCTGGCACTGTTGTAGATTTCCTTTCTTGGGAAGGGTCAAGTCAAGTCAAGTCAAGTCAAATTTTTATTTCAAGATGGTGCATTGAGTAAGCAATAAATTTGCTTTTTTTCATTAAGCCATCTATCTAGCAAAAAAAACAAAAACAAAACAAAAAACTACAATTAAAAAACCATAACAGACCACTTAAACAAAAATAATTTCCAATCCATAACACTCAAACCAACCAAAAACTTCAAACTGACAAATCACCCATAATGACGATGATACAATTTTACAACAACATGATAATCACCCATCACCACCTAAAGCAACGATATAACTACAACGAAAACAACTGAAATAAAATAAAACAGAATTGAAAATAAAACTGATTGAAAAGAACCGGGGAAAGAGGGTATCGAGAGGAATGGAGGAACACAAACAATCAGCCAAACAAAGACAATGACAACAACACAAGTTCTACAATCAAGAACCACCATCTCATAATACTTTTTTAAAAAATCAGTCAGCTAGACTATCAAACCAATAAAATAACAATTACATCAATACTAATAATCTCATCATTAAGAACTTCTAAAATAACATCCATCACAAAACCTGTGGAACTGGATCAATAAAACAGAAAAACGAAAGAAGGGGGACTTGACCAAAAACTACCCAGTCACAATGTCATCATTTCATCCATTTGGATTTTTCCTTTCCACACTTATAAAATGTGTAAATCATACATGTGCTTGTTTTGATTCCTCACAGGCTTCCATTAGCATTAAAATAACCTAAAAATTAAAAACAAAACACAAACAAAACAAACAAATAAAAAAACAAAAAGCTAAAAAGAAACAAAAAGAAAGAAAGAAAAAACAAGCAAAAACAAAAAACCTCAAACAAACGAAAAAAACCTCACTCTCACTCTTCCCCTCTCTTCCATACACGCTAAGCATGTAACAGTGCAATATTTCTAGTCCCTAAAATCACATCTTAAATATGTTTAAGGGATGCAGAAAGTGCGGCTTCATTGATGCATTAATGGCTAATTGATTTATTATTCAGTTCCTAGATATTTTCTCATTAAGTGATTTTTCATCTGTGTCATGAGCTGATTTTTGTTTTTGACACATTTTAATCTTCTTGGGAGTTTTTTCCCATAGATCACTTCCGAATATAAGAAGCTTGTTTTGCAGAATTTGTTTCTGGTTCTCGGAAATATTAGTAGGTGATTATGCCTGTTCTCATTGATTTTGAAGCAAGTAGTGAATTGTGGAGGGGGATTTCCATTGATAACTTCCTGTACAAATATGGCTTTATTAAAATGAACTCTGGTTTGGAAAGAAAGAATATTTATTTGCTTATAATTGTTGATTGTTAAAGAGCTTTTTTAATAGAATAACGTTTAGTCCTTTTTGTATAATCTATGAATGAATTTCAAATTTGTTTCACTACAGATATCCCAAAGAGATGAAGCATAGTCCACGATAGACAAAATATGGCCACAAAAACAGTTTGCATGAATGGATGGCATGAATGGTTATTCAGAAAGTGTTTTATTTCAGATACCTGAACTGTCTTGTTGCCAAGACGTTTTCCTAGTGCCATCACATGTTCAGTCCAAGTAAGAGTTTTGTCAATAATGACTTCTTCGATTACTCTTTCATTCATAAACAAAGTTTGGAATTTATTTTCCATTTTTTGCCTTTTATGTCTTACTAGTATATACATACATTTTGTTTTTGTACATTTAAGGACATATGGCTTAATTGTGTCCAAGTAATCAATCTGCCATTACTGTTTTGAAGTTTGAGTGTCAGTCTGTAAGGGTCAAAGTCACAATAGAGGGACGAGTCGTCAGCAAACATTTCACAGTTACATTCCAAAAATGAATGATGATGATACATTCCAAAAATGAATGATGATGATACATTCCAAAAATGAATGATGATGATACATTCCAAAAATGAATGATGATGATACATTCCAAAGATGAATGATGATGATACAATTCCAAAAATGAATGATGATGATACATTCCAAAATGATGATGGGGATGAACATTCCAAAAATGAATGATGATGATACATTCCAAAAATGAATGATGATGATACATTCCAAAATGAATGATGATGATACATTCCAAAAATGAATGATGATGATACATTCCAAAAATGAATGATGATGATATATTCCAAAAATGAATGATGATGATACATTCCAAAAAATGATGATTGATACATTCAAAAATGAATGATGATGAGTGACTGTGTCTATGGTATTGGCCATTTCCCTGTCTGCCAGATCTTGTTGCAGATTTTTAGTAGAGCGTTGATCATGGCTTCCCCTCCAGCTTGAACAAACTCAGCAGGAATGTTGTCAGCCCCTGCTGATTTGCCCTTTTGCAGTGATCTGACTGCTGTTTCCACTTCTTCTCGGAGGATAGGGTGGCTGTCTGTATCTGTGCTTGTGGGGACATTCAGGACTTCTGGATCTCCTGTGGTTTCTGTAGTTATACAGGTCGGAGCAGTTTCTGTCCATCTGTTCAGAACATCCTGGTCATCAGAGAGGCACTTCCAATTTTTGTATTGGATATTTGAGCTTCTTCCCTGTTTTTGTACCAGTCAGGTCTTTCACCTTTGACAATTAGGCTTCCTTGCTGTTGTTTTTCTTGATGTTTTCTTTAATGTCTTGGCACACTACTCACTGATCCATTTCTCTTTTTGCCTAAAGTCATGGATCAATTCCAACCCGTTCTGTGCAAAAACCCCC
>CM060348.1:34554806-34557306 GCA_030674155.1 Stramonita haemastoma
AATAACAAGTTTACAAAACTGCATGCACACGGGGACTGGACAAAAAAAGCACATAGTGCTTATTCTATTATCCTCAATATAAAAGAAGAAGAAGAAAGAAGAAAAAGAAGAAAGATAAGAAGAAGAAAAAGAAGAAGAAGAAAAAAAAAGCCTATAGTGTTGGGTAGAATGCAAAAAATCTCGATCTCTGAACTGCTTAGTGCTGTTATTGCTTGCACACTCCAACTCAAGGCCTAGTAGCAACTTTCTTCTTCTTCATCCTGGATCATTCAGACATCAACTGTCATTGCCCCGTTATGTGAGCAAAAATGCAATGCTACCGTTAAACATCTAACAAGTCAGACCCCCACTTCACACTGGGGGTGTGGAAAAAAATCATGATCTTTCAATCTTTTTCCAAAACAGAAAAGACAGGAGAAAACGAACGAAAAATGCAGAAAATAAGAGAGGAGAGCGGGTGATAACAGGGAAAAAAAGAACACGGGAGAAACAACAAAAACAAAGAGAGGGATCCAAAGGAGGATTTCTTGCACAGAATTTCCATAAGAGGGTGTGTGTGTGTGGGGGGGGGTTCATGCCGATTTCCATACACAGAACTTTTTTCTTTAATGGGATAAGGGACTGGCGTTTATGGCTGACAGGGCCCTGGACTCCACGGGAGCGGGAACATGCCGTTTTCCCCATAAAACAAATTCCACAAAAGAATGGAAATGTGGGATTAACTGTTTATACCACCAGGCCCCTGGGGGAGGAGGGCAAGGTGCAATTTATGTACACTGATTTTCCACATTAAGGGGAATCAGAAATTACTGTTTAATACGGACAGATTACGGTGCAGATTTCTATTCACCAAATTTTCACAAAAATAGGGAGATATGAGATTTCAAGTTATACCTGCAGGCCCTAATCTTTGCACGGGGGGGGGGGGGGGGGGGGGGGGGGGGGGGGGGGGAGGTGCAGACTTCCATTCACAAAATTTCCAGATTGAAGGAAATAAGAAATTACTGTTTGTTTGGGGAGAGGGGAGGGCAGGGAGGTGCAGATTTCCATTCACAAAATGTCCACCAAAATAAGGAAGATATGATAAGATTGCTGTTTCTACACACTGGCCTCATACTGGTCTTTCCCCGGGGGGTATGTGTGTGTGGGGGGGGGGAGGTTTAGCAGCGAGGAGGCTGAGGAACTCTCCCCTGAACCTGGTTCCTGTGAAACAGTAGAGCAGAAAGTTGACGGCGCTGTTGGCGTAGTACATGTGTACGCCACCGCCCAAGCCACGGTCTGTCTGAAGAACGTCTCCCCACGCCTGAACTCATCCACCAACACGAAAACGTAGGCTGGCAAGGTCAACATGAGAAAGGTTAAGACACCACCAGCACGTCACCGTCGTTCTCGATGCCGTTTTCTTTCGCGTGTTCGTGCGTTTTTGCGCGGAGCTGCTGACGTCAGCGCCGACGTCACCCCGCCCCGCCGACGCCGCGAAACAACGTCAGAGACAAGATGACGTCACAGGTGAGGATGCCCCCACGAAGGGGAGGAGACAGTAAGTCAGACTGTCCACCCACAGCCAACGCTGCGGTAAAAGGCGTAGAACTCGGCGTAGCCCAGGTAGTAGCACTGCGCGCCTGAAGGGGAGACGGCCATTTTGAACAGGAAGTGGGCGTTCATGACCGCGGCGGACAGGAGCAGACCGGCTACGACCTTGCGGTGGCGGAGGAGGTGCACAGCGCTTTGACCCTGTGAGGCCAGGTCACGGCCAAGGTCCGCTGGAGGGTCACCGCCGTGATGAGCCACCCGGACAGGGAGTTGCAGACGTAGGACGAGAAGTTGATCAGCTTGCAGGCTGCCGGGTGAAGCGTCACCACGCGCACCGGCAAAGACCAAGTCCAGCCATTGGGCAGCACGATGAAAGGGAAAGCAAGCACAGGTCCGACACCGCCAGCGCCGCCAGCAAGATCTGTTGGGAGGAGGAGGAGGAAGAGGAAGTAGGAGGAGGAGGAGGCCTTTTTGAGTCGACGCATGACTAGGAGGGTGGCGATGTTCCCGAAAGTGCCCAGAATGAGGATGCAAGGCGGGCACACCGTCCACACGAGAATCGCTGCCTGGGGCACGCTCCGCTGTGAGGGCCCCGCCCCCACTGTCCAGTTGGAGAAAGTGGTGTTGGTGTCGTTGTTGTTGTCGTTGTTGGGGTGGGGTGGTGGGTCCGGACCTCCGGCTACGTCCATCACTGCTCTGTGGTGGTGGGGATGGTGGTGATGCTGGAGATATGATGTTTATGATGGTGATGGTTTTTATGGTGAGTTTATGATGGAGATGTTTTATGGCGATGTTTATGATTTGGTGATGGTTTTATGGCGATGTTTATGATGGAGAGTTTTTGTTATGGTGATGTTTATGATGGAGATGTTTTTTATGGTATGTTTCTGATGAATTTTTTTTTTTAAGCTGATGTTCTGATCTGATGAAGATATTTTGATGGCGATGTTTATGATAAGAGATTTGG
>CM060348.1:34574806-34577306 GCA_030674155.1 Stramonita haemastoma
CCATCTCATAATACTTTTTAAAAAATCAGTCAGCTAGACTATCAAACCAATAAAATAACAATTACATCAATACTAATAATCTCATCATTAAGAACTTCTAAAATAACATCCATCACAAAACCTGTGGAACTGGATCAATAAAACAGAAAAACGAAAGAAGGGGGACTTGACCAAAAACTACCCAGTCACAATGTCATCATTTCATCCATTTGGATTTTTCCTTTCCACACTTATAAAATGTGTAAATCATACATGTGCTTGTTTTGATTCCTCACAGGCTTCCATTAGCATTAAAATAACCTAAAAATTAAAAACAAAACAAAACAAACAAACAAATAAAAAAACAAAAAGCTAAAAAGAAACAAAAAGAAAGAAAGAAAAAACAAGCAAAAACAAAAAAACCTCAAACAAACGAAAAAAACCTCACTCTCACTCTTCCCCTCTCTTCCACATACACGCTAAGCATGTAACAGTGCAATATTTCTAGTCCCTAAAATCACATCTAAAATATGTTTAAGGGATGCAGAAAGTGCGGCTTCATTTGTTGCATTAATGGCTAATTGATTTATCATTCAGTTCCTAGATTTTTCTCATTAAGTGATTTTTCATCTGTGTCATGAGCTGATGTTTTGTTTTTGACACATTGTAATCTTCTTGGGAGTTTGTCCCAGAGATCACTTCTCGAATATAAGAAGCTTGTTTTGTAGAATTTTTTCTGGATCTCGGAAATATTAGTAGGTGATTATGCCTGTTTTCATTGATTTTGAAGCAAGTAGTGAATTGTGGAGGGGGATTTCCATTGATAACTTCCTGTACAAATATGGCTTTATTAAAATGAACTCTGGTTTGGAAAGAAAGAATATTTATTTGCTTATAATTGTTGATTGTTAAAGAGCTTGTTTTTAATAGAATAACGTTTAGTCCTCTTTTGTATTATCGATGAATGAATTTCAAATTTGTTTCACTACAGATATCCCAAAGAGATGAAGCATAGTCCACGATAGACAAAACATGGCCACAAAAACAGTTTGCATGAATGGATGGCATGAATGGTTATTCAGAAAGTGTTTTATTTCAGATACCTGAACTGTCTTGTTGCCAAGACGTTTTCCTAGTGCCATCACATGTTCAGTCCAAGTAAGGGTTTTGTCAATAATGACTTCTTCGATTACTCTTTCATTCATAAACAAAGGTTTGGAATTTATTATCCATTGTTTGCCTTTTATGTCTTACTAGTATATACATACATTTTGTTTTTGTACATTTAAGGACATATGGCTTAATTGTGTCCAAGTAATCAATCTGCCATTACTGTTTTGAAGTTTGAGTGTTAGTCTGTAAGGGTCAAAGTCACAATAGAGGGACGTGTCGTCAGCAAACATTTCACAGCTACATTCCAAAAATGAATGATGATGATACATTCCAAAAATGAATGATGATGATAAAATTCCAAAAATGAATGATGATGATACATTCCAAAAATGAATGATGATGATACATTCCAAAAATGAATGATGATGATACATTCCAAAAATGAATGATGATGAGTGACTGTGTTATGGTGTTGGCCATTTCCTGTCTGCCAGATCTTGTTGCAGATATTTAGTAGAGCGTTGATCATGGCTTCCCCTCCAGCTTGAACCAACTCAGCAGGAATGTTGTCAGCCCCTGCTGATTTGCCCTTTTGCAGTGATCTGACTGCTGTTTCCACTTCTTCTCGGAGGATAGGGTGGCTGTCTGTATCTGTGCTTGTGGGGACATTGAGGACTTCTGGATCTCCTGTGGTTCTGTAGTTGTACAGGTCGGAGCAGTATTCTGTCCATCTGTTCAGAACATCCTGGTCATCAGAGAGGCACTTCCAATTTTTGTATTGGATAGTTGAGCTTCTTCCCTGTTTTGCACCAGTCAGGTCTTTCACCAGTTGACAATTAGGCTTCCTTGCTGTTGTTTTTCTTGATGTTTTCTTTAATGTCTTGGCACTACTCACTGATCCATTTCTCTTTTGCCTTAAGTCATGGATCAATTCCTCACAAGACGCCCGTTCTGTGCTAAGATACTCCCCTTTTCTTTCCCTCTCTTTGTGTCTACCTTGCTCCATTTCTTTATTTGACCTCTTTCTTGTCTATTTTTTACGTTCTTGGATCATTTTTCTTCTGCCTTTCTTTTCACCAGAAAGACTTCAAAGATTACAATTCGCTCCCACGTCGAAGTTAGATGCGCTGGGCCTGACTTGTTCAGGCGCTTAACGACAGTCAGACGGATGTTCGGTGGTATTACAGGTAACAAGAGTTGCTGTCTGTGCTTTCGAAGACAAAGAAGAATGCGAAGAAGAATTGCGAAGAAGAAGAAGAATTGCGAAGAAGAATGCGAAGAAGAATTGCGAAGAAGAATTGCGAAGAAGAATTGCGAAGAAGAATTGCGAAGCAGAAGAAGAAGAAGAAGAAGAAGAAGAAGAAGAAGAAGAAGAAGAAGAAGAAGAAGAAGAAGAAGAAGAAGAATG
>CM060348.1:34587306-34592306 GCA_030674155.1 Stramonita haemastoma
GTATGTGTGTGTGTGTTTGCGTGCGTGTGTGTGTGTGTGTGTGTGTGTGTGTGTGTGTGTGTGTGTGTGTGTGCGCGCGCGTGTGCTGTGTGTGTGTGTGTGTGTGGTGTGTGTGTGTGTGTGTGTGTGTGTGTGTGTGTGTGTGTGTGCTTGTGTGTGTGTGCTGTGTGTGTGCTTTGTGCGTGTGTGTGTGTGTGTGTGTGTGTGTGTGTGTGTGTGTGTTGTGTGTGGTATGTGTGTGTGTGTGTGTCGGGGTGTGTGTGTGTGTGTGTGTGTGTGTGTGTGTGTGTGTGTGTGTGTGTGTGTGTGTGTGTGTGTGTGTGTTGTGTTGTGTGTGTGTGTGTGTGTGTGTGTGTGTGTGTGTGTGTGTGTGTGTGTGTTGTGTGTGTGTGTGTGTGTGTGTGTGTGTGTGTGTGTGTGTGTGTGTGTGTGTGTTGTGTGTTGTTGTATTCAGTATGTGTGTGTTTTATATTCAGTACTCTGTGTGTTCTGTATTCAGTAGGTCTACTGACTGTGTGTGTGTGAGTGTTAGTGTTAGTGTTAGTGTTAGTGTGTGTGTGGTGTGTTGTGTGGGTGTGTGTGTGGTGTGTGTGTGTGTGCGTGTGCTTGTGTGTATGTGTCGTGTGTGTGTGCGTGGTTGCGTGTGTGTGTTGTGTGTGGTGTGTGTGTGTGTGTTGTGTGTGGTGTGTGTGTGCGCGCCTGCGTGTATGTGTGTTCTATGTTCAGTCCTGGCTCTCTCTCTCTCCTCTCTCTCTCTCTCTCTCTCTCTCTCTCTCTCTCTCTCTCTCTCTCTCTCTCTCTCTCTCTCTCTCTCTCTCTCTCTCTCTCTCTCTCTCTCTCTCTCTCTCTCTCTCAATTCCTGGATACAATATCATTAGAAGAGATGCCAAAGCCACTCTTGAAACAGGACTAGTAGTATATGTACACCAATCAGTTAGTTATAAACAGATCAGCCATTTTGACAAATATGGTATTGAATGTATATGGATTCAGATTAATTTAAAAGGGACTAAACCAATGTTAATTGGTTTCTTTTACAGAAACCCAGACGAACGAGTTGAATGGTTTGATCGTTTTGAACTCCTGATGGATGACGTATCAAGCCATTCAACAGAACTAATTTTACTTGGTGACTTTAATATTGATTTACATAAACCCCACAACAAATGGAAAAGCCTTTATGAATCATATAGTCTATCACAATTAATTAACACCTCAACAAGAAAAGTGTCATCTTCTGAAACATTGATTGATCACATTTATGCAACTAATCCATCTAATATAATAGAAACATCTGTACCTATATTTGGGCTCAGTGATCACTTTCCGATTTGTTTAACTTGGTCAAAAAAGGGTTCTAAAATTCCCATTTGTAGGCACAAATGCATTTCTTTCCGAAGTTACAAATCGTTTGATACAGACAAATTTCTGTTTGATTTATGTATGGCCAATTTTTCTAAAGTTTATCAGTATAATGACCCTAAAGAGGCTCTTGATGTGTGGTACAAAACTTTTCTCTCTGTTTATAACAAGCATGCACCACTCAAAACAAAACGGGTCAAATTCAAAGAAAAGCCTCCATGGCTTTCTGATGAAATTAAAACAGCCATAGCTAAACGTGATTTCCTATTGAAAACAACAGGTAAGGATGACACCTTCAAAAAACAACGGAACAAGGTAACAGTATTAAAAAGAGCAGCAAAAAAGAAATATTTCAGTGAGCTCATTTCATCAAAAAAGGATGTTAAATCACTTTGGAAAGCCATAAACCAGTTATCTGGTAAACCTTCAATATCTATAGCCCCGTTATCAAACAACTTATCAGTTGAAGAAATGAATAAACATTTCTCTACTGTAGGAGAAAAAATTATTCCAGATGATTATACTAATTGTAACAATTTACTTCTGTTGCAGGTTTTTTGCAATTCCAAAAAATGTCAAACAAAGCTGAAATTTGGATTCATTGGTGTTCATGAGGTGTACAAGGAGCTGTGTTCATCAAAACAGTCAAAATCGCGGGGCTTGGATGACATTGACAGCAAAATTTTGAAAATTTCTGCACCCATAATATCTGAACACATTGCTTATATTTATAACCTTTGTATAGAAAAATCAAGCTTTCCTCAAGCGTTTAAAGATGCTAAAGTGCTACCACTTTATAAATCTGGTGATCCAAATGAACCCTCAAACTATAGACCAATTTCAATCCTGTCAACGTTATCTAAGCCACTCGAAAAACATCTTAAACACCACCTCTTATCCCATTTTACTAATTATAACTTGTTTCATGCAAATCAAAGTGGATTCAGAAAAGATCATTCATGCCATACTTTACTCACGAATCTTATAGAACAGTGGCATGAAAACATCAATAATGATATGTTTACTGGGACCATATTTGTTGATTTTGCTAAGGCTTTCGATACAATTGATCATGCTCTCTTATTAAGAAAATTACACATGTATGGTTTACACCCAGAATCAGTTGATCTTATATCCTCTTTCCTTATGAATAGAAGACAAGTAGTTTACCAGGACCGTCTCACATCCACTTTTATGCCAATTACCTATGGTGTTCCACAGGGATCTGTCCTAGGTCCCATCCTCTTTTCAATTTATGTAAATGACTTGCCTTTAAGTGTATCAAATAAGTGTGAATTGTTTGCTGATGACACCACAGTTCATAATAAAGCTAAAGATGCCAGTGTTGTATGTACTGAATTACAAAAAGATATTGATAACGTTATTAGATGGTCTGAAATTAATCACATGGCTCTCCACCCTGAAAAGTCAAAATTCATGCTAGTTACAACAAGGCAAAAAAGACAAAATATAAAATCTCAACTACCAAATATTAAAGTATATCACAAAAGTTTAGAAGAAGTGGATTCTCATAAATTGCTTGGTTTAAATATTGATAATCATCTGTCTTGGTCAAGTTATGCTTCTATTCTGTCTAAGAAGCTTGCCCAAAAAATTTTTCAGCTGAACAGAATAAAACATTTGCTAGATCAACATACTCGGAAGTTATTTTTTCATGCTTACATACAACCAGATATAGATTATGCCTCTACCTGTTGGGACTTAGCTAGTAAAAATTGCCTTAAGCGACTAGAGAGTTTATATAGACGTTCATTAAAAATTGTACTCCTTAAATCAACATCTTTGGAAGATACAGATTACAAAGAACTTAACATTTTTCCTTTCAAATTACGATGTCGCTTTAACAAAGGTGTTTTTATGTACAAAATTATAAATAATCTTGCTCCAGAATATCTTTCTGAAAGATTTTTGATGAGAAATATTCGGGGCAAGAGTACTTTTTATATCCCCCGTCCAAGAACGGATCTTTTCAAGACATCCCTCATCTATTCAGGTAGTAAAGAATGGGATGAAATTCCAGATAAAATAAAACAGAAATCTAGTCTGTCTTCATTCAAAAAAGCTTATCATAAATATTTATTTGAAATGTTCTGAATGAAATATGATCTTGTCTTTCGTAAAGACCAAAGCATATATTTATATGCTTATTTTGTTCATTGCCGGTTGTATTTCCAACTGTCTGGCCTTTATTGTGCTTTGTTTGTGTCGTGTGGTGTGTGTGTGTGTGTGTGTGTGTGTGTGTGTGTGTGTGTGTGTGTGTGTGTGTGTGTGTGTGTGTGTGTGTGTGTGTGTGTGTGTGTGTGTGGTGTGTGTGTGTGTGACATTTTGATATTTTTGTACTTCCACTTCTTGCTATTATATCATTGAAGGGTTGCATTGTGTTATGTATGTAGAATTATTGTATTGCATAGATAAGGTCTTGGATTTTTTTTGTTTTGTTTGTTTATTTCTTTTGTATAGTCATGTTATTGTATGTGTGCGTGTGCGTGTGTGTGTGTGCGTGTGCGTGTGTGTGTGTGCGTGTGCGCGCGTGTATGTGTGTGCATTGAAATTTTAATTATCTTGAACTATTTTTTCCTTAATGCTATTAAATGGTGTATAGGGTGCGTGTTGTCCTGTTGGAGTAAAATTATTTGAATTTGTAATTAGAATGTCGTCTTGGATGGTATGTTTATTCCTATAGGCAGTCATATAAATTGTATTATTTTATGAGTGTGATGAGAGAGAGAGAGAGAGAGAGAGAGGGGAGAGAGAGAAGAGATGAGAGAGAGGGAGAGGGAGGGGGAGAGGGGGAGAGGGAGGGAGGAGAGAGAGGGGAGAGAGAGGGAGAGAGAGGAGATGGAGAGGAAATCGATTGTTTGAACTTAGTTTCTCGCTTTCGTGTCATTGAAATAGTGTAGGGATGTGTTTTGCTTGTTAGCGTAGAATAATATGATTTTGTAATTTAGAGTGTGAAGTTGGATAAGATATATAAGGGTTTGTGACTTGGAATAGTGTATATGAGATTTTTGAATTGCCTGTATTGTGAGTGTAGTTGGATAGTTGGTTATATAAATAATACTAAGTATTAGCTTATCATTTGCTTAACTATATCTATATGTTATATAATTCTTATGATTGTT
Source organism: Stramonita haemastoma (assembly GCA_030674155.1). Taxonomy (NCBI): domain Eukaryota; kingdom Metazoa; phylum Mollusca; class Gastropoda; order Neogastropoda; family Muricidae; genus Stramonita; species Stramonita haemastoma. The sequence continues at coordinate 34,591,812 of CM060348.1, forward strand.
TGCCAGTGGGTTTGTTGGTGGTTGGTTTTTGGGTATTTTGTTTGTTTGGTTTTTTTTTTTTTTATGGGACCTGGTGTATAGAAGCCTCTGGCTTATCATATTTCCTCAATGACATTCGAGTTCGGTGTCGGTTTTTTGGGGTTTCTTTCTTCTCTTCTTCTCTCTCGTTCTCTCTCTCTCTACCTTTAGCTCTCTCTTCCTCTCTCTCATCTTCTTCATCTCTCTCTCTCTTCATCTTCTCCTCTCCTCTCTCTCTCTCTCTCTCTCTCTCCTCTCTCTCTCTCTCTCTCATCTTTGCTCTTCGTGTCCTCTCTCTCGTCTCGTTCTCTTTCTCCTCTCTCTCTTCGTCTCTTCTCTCCTTCTCTCTTTGTGTGTGTGTTTGTGTTTGTGTGTGTGTGTGGTGTGTGTGTGTGTGTGTTGTGGTGTGTGTGTGTGTGTGTGTGTGTGTGTGTGTGTGTGTGTGTGTGTTGTGTGTGTGTGTGTGTGTGTGTGTGT
>CM060348.1:34612306-34622306 GCA_030674155.1 Stramonita haemastoma
ACACAGGCTCCAGAGAATTAACATATGACAAAATCTGTATTACAAATGCACACCCCCAAACGTCATGATTGCACACAGGCTCCAGAGAATTAACATATGACAAAATCTGTATTAAAAATGCACACCCCCCAAACGTCATGATTGCACACAGGCTCCAGAGTATTAACATATGACAAAATCTGTATTACAAATGCACACCCCCAAACGTCATGATTGCACACAGGCTCCAGAGAATTAACATATGACAAAATCTGTATTACAAATGCACACCCCCAAACGTCATGATTGCACACAGCTCCAGAGAATTAACATATGACAAAATCTGTATTACAAATGCACACCCCCAAACGTCATGATTGCACACAGGCTCCAGAGAATTAACATATGACAAAATCTGTATTACAAATGCACACCCCCAAACGTCATGATTGCACACAGGCTCCAGAGAATTAACATATGACAAAATCTGTATTACAAATGCACACCCCCAAACGTCATGATTGCACACAGGCTCCAGAGTCGGAATGTGGCTACTTCAATTCCCACTTTGGAATAAAGCATGCCCAGTGTCAAATATCTACAAGCCTGATATAAGTGCTGTTTGAGAAGTATTTGGTTCACTCTTTATCACGACAGCTTTAGCCAACAAATCATAAATTGCTCTGTTAATCACCAGCACAGAATTTTACGGAACTGCAGACAATTTTGGGACACTTTTTTTAATAGTCACTGAGACTGGAGGAAGCAGCATCTATAAACTAATAATGATTCAGTTTTCGTCCCTCATCTGAATCCATTCCTGATGTTTAGAGCCCCGCCAACTACTGGGCTTTACCAAAACCATCCTCTCTTCAGCTGACAAACACACAAACACACACACATACACACACGCACGCACTGACGCACACACACACACACACACACACACACACACACACACACACACACACACACAACACACACACACACACACGCACGCACACACACACATACCAGAACAGGCAGGTTTGCTACAAGCAGCCTGGTCACTGTCAGAACCAGGGCAGGATGCACCTCCATTTGTAGGAGGGGGTACTGTCACACCTGCGGCTTCGTGACTGTGTTCCTTCACCACACGTCACACTGCAGTCACCAGACACTGCCCACTCTCCCCACTGTCCGTCCACTGCAAGAGAAAGCAGAAGATTTATAAACAGATTTTTGATTGTGTTTTTTTTGGTGGGGAATGTGGAAAAGCCAAGGAGGTGGTTAGAGTGTCTGCTCATAACGTGTTGACCTCTTACTGGGCCACCAAACAGGCATCAGCTTAGGAAATTTTATCCTGGAATTAAAAGCAATGCTAACTCCACTCCACAAAGAGTCCTCCAGATGAGACTATAAACCAAGGCCCCATGTACGGGTGAATGCATGCACAATATGTCGTGCACACATTAACACCCCGTTCTGAAATTTTCAGAGCAGTTTGTCATTTCTTGCAGGTAGGAATAAGTGACAATAAAGTTATCCACTCAGGTTTATAGTTATACCTGCATGGTACATTAATGTGCTGAAGTTTCATATGCATAAGCCTGACCACTGGTGAGCCTTTGAGTTCTAGCTAAACTAACCCTGAACAAACACATAAGGCTTGGCATTAGTTTATATCTGTAAGGAACAGAATAGACTCTGGCATAATATCTCACACTTCAAAAGCAAATAATAAGCAGTGTTGAGCTTGGCAACCATCTTGTATGGGTAACCGTTGATGCACCTTGGCTTCAGGACAGTACCTGAAGCTGTGAATAGGTATCAGTTTTTTTAGGGTCAGGGAAGGTAAAGCAGTCAGGGAGAGGAGATGGGCACTGCCCTGAATATGCTGGCTCCTGGAGAAGCTGAGGTCTCTGCTGCCTTGCTCCCTAATCTACACAGGTTATGGGACACCTTTACCCATTTTAGCTGCAAAAAAGGGATCTTTTTATTTCAAACAAAAATGTGTATCATCATAATCTTTAAAAAAAAAAAACAACAGAAGAAACAGTTTGTTTGTGTGTGTCTCAATTTCTATACCTACCTCAGATATCAGACCTTTAAATTCAACATGATTATTTCAACTCCTTGGGGTTACAGCAGTTTGATAGTCATCATACAATATCATCATCCTCTCTATTGCACATTACCTAAGCAGTTTAGTAATCTAAAGCTTTATACCCTTCAGGTCAGTCATGACTTCTCCTTCTTCTGCTCTTCCTCCTCCTTCTTCCTTCTTCTTCTTCTTCTTCTTCTTCTTCTTCTTCTTCTTCTTCTTCTTCTTCTTCTCTTCTTCCTTCTTCTTCTTCTGCTCCTCCTCCTCCTCCTCCTCCTCCTCCTCCTCCTCCTCCTTCTTCTTCTTCTTCTTCTTCTTCTTCTTCTTCTTCTTCTTTGTTTTCTTCATCATCAACACATCCAGTTAGCATCTATTGTTGTCTCTCATATAAGAAAAAGGTCTTGCACTGCCGTTAAACACATGATAGGTCATGTCCAGCACATTGTGCTTCAGTGTATGAAAGAACGGCCATTTTGTAAGACTTTCTGGAAGGAAGCAGGACAATGGACCAAGGAGACAGAACATTGTGCTGTGCCTTGTGGTGACCAGCTCTCTGTGACTCCCTAGTTCTTTGTCACTGAGCATTTAGCAGCCAAAGAGGGTGACACGTGAATCAGCTTCCAGCAGTACCTAGCAGCAGGTAACAAAGAGGTGACACGTGAATGCAGCTTCCAGCAGGTAACAAAGAGGTGACACGTGAATGCAGCTTCCAGCAGGTAACAAAGAGGTGACACGTGAATGCAGCTTCCAGCAGGTAACAAAGAGGTGACACGTGAATGCAGCTTCCAGAGTAACAAAGAGTGACAGTGAAGCAGCTTCCAGCAGTAACAAAGGTCAAAGGGTTGAATGAAAATAAAAAAAAGATCTTCCTCTCAGAGGACCAGATAAGCAGCTTTCCTCTCTCTCTCTCTCTCTCCTCTCTCTCTCTCTCTCTCTCTCTCTCTCTCTCTCTCTCTCTCTCTCTCTCTCTCTCTCTCTCTCTCTCTCTCTCTCTCTCTCTCTCTCTCTCTCTCTCCCCTTCACACACACACAAACGCACACAAACAAACACTGAGACATACACACACATCCACAAAAATGCGCACACACACACGCGCACACACACACACCACCACACACACACACACACACACACACACACACACACACACACACACACACACACACACACACAGATAAAACATCTTGCGTACATGTTAAATCCTTTTCACCTTTTTGTAAGAGGAGGCCATCGTGTGCTAGTGGGAACAGATGACACAATTTACAAAAATTGCATACACATGAAGACAGGATGTAAAAAAGCATGAGTGCTTATTCTATTATACTTGAAATAAAAGAATAAAATAAACTAAGAAAATAAAACACACACACATACCAGGACAGGCAGGTTTGCTACAAGCAGCCTGGTCACTGTCAGAACCAGGACAGGGTGCACCTCCATTTGTAGGAGGGGGACTGTCACACCTGCGGCTTCGTGACAGTGTTCCTTCACCACACGTCACACTGCAGTCACCAGACACCACCCACTCTCCCCAGTTTCCATCTCCTACAAAATATATACAGTCAGATCTGTAGTTTATCTTTGTATAGAAAGATGAATGAAGGTAGTTTTTGTTTGTTATTGTTGTTGGGGGGGTGGGGGTTTGCCGCCTTGTCTTCTCTGACGTCTCCATCCTGCTGTTTCCATGTCACTCATTTCAATCTCCCTGCAATAGCCATACCCAGATTCTTTGTGTCTTATCCTTGGACCAGGAGGCCACAGGGAGTCCATCAAAATTAGGCTGCCATGGGGCCACCAGCTAGAGGGGCCCTGCACTTTTGCTGCGTCACTTTGGTGGTGTTCAGTGGTGCCTGTTCTGAGCTAACATACGCAGGACACCACCTACTGAACCCCCTATTAACAACAATATTATCTCAGTCGTAGAGCAAGACTGAGTGAGTCACCCACCTCAGGTGGTGACCACCACAACATCCCTCCAAGGACCATCCCCCCCGCAAACCCCCAACACCTTTGACTTTGACACAAACTCACCATGGGCACAAAAGTGTATGGGCAAACCGAATCTGAGGTCACCATGAGACTAGAGCAACGGGGGCAACCAAATCGATGAAAGCAAACAGATAAGACTCATAGAGGAGTGCAGCAATATAAACAATATCAAAATCCTGAGAGGGAAACTTGTGACTCACTTTCCGATGTTATAAAGTTCTTGTCTTTGGAGTTTTATTATGTGTTTGTCATGTAAATTAGTGTGAGAAACAGTTATTGAAAGTAGCTTCTTCGTCTGCTTTTTTAATATGCTTATTTATTTTGTGTACATTTTATTTGTCCTGTCTTTTATCCTATATACTTCTCCAGCCTTTTCTTTCCTTCTCACTACATGTGTTCCTGCTTCCATTGATAGATATCGCTTCTGTTGCATTGCAGCTTTTTTTCTCGTCTGTCTCTTCCTCCCTTCTCTGGTCTTTGTATCTGCTCCTTGCCTGTTTCTCCTACATGCATCAGCAGCAGAGGTCTTCTTTTAAAACATACAGCCCATTCCATTTCCTTAGTACACACACATGCACACACAAACACACACATAGACAGACAGACAACAGACAGACAGACAGACAGACAGACAGACAGACTCACACACACACACACACACACACACACACACACACACACACACACACACACACACACACACACACACACACACACACACACACACACACACACACACACACACACACACATGGAAAAAAGCAAATCGATGCTTACTCAATGTACATCTGAAATAAAAATTGATTGATTGATTGATTGATTGACACACACACACACACACACACACACACACACACACACACACACACACACACACACACACACACACATACCAGGACAGGCAGGTTTGCTACAAGCAGCCTGGTCACTGTCAGAACCAGGGCAGGGTGCACCTCCATTTGTAGGAGGGGGACTGTCACACCTGCGGCTTCGTGACTGTGTTCCTTCACCACACGTCACACTGCAGTCACCAGACACTGCCCACTCTCCCCAGTTTCCATTTCCTTCAAACATTAAAAGTCAGAATAGAAAGATACATTCATGTTTCTGAAAGAAAATTTTCAACAGAGCTGTGTTTATTCAGAGTTGATGTGTTTTGTTTTCTTTTCAATTCCAAATCTCCCTATTGGAAGCTTGTCTTGTCATCAGTTTGGGATATTATACATGATTTTGTCATTTTATTTTACCTATAGATTATACTTGACATCATTGCAGCAACCCTGTACCAATTTCAGGGTTATACAATTGACTGAATTCAGTAAATCATAACTCTGAATACTTTTTTTTTAATCAAATTAGCAAGTTGGATTGTCAAGATCCTCAGGGTTCAGTCTGAGGGCCTGCTCTGTTTATGTCTTTTAATAGTTTTTTTTTAACTCGGCTACTAGTATGAAACAGTCCTCAACATATACCCATGCAATGATAAAAAAATAACACATTTCATTTTACTTATAGATTACACCTGACATTATTGCAGCAACCCTCTACCAATTTCAGGCTGATACAATTGACTGAATTCAGTAAGTCATAGCTCTTAATATTGTTATCAAAGTAAGCTTTAAGAACCTCAGGAATCAATGTTAATCCCTGCTCTGTTTACGTCTTTGAATATCTCTTTATAACTCTGCTATTATTATGAAACACATGGCTGCATGGATTAAATCAGTAACAGTCCTCAACATCTACCCATGCAATGATCAAATAATCACACACTTATTCGTGATTTTTAGTCAAGATGAAAGTGAACAAGTAGGGTTCTGTGAGTAGTGCAGCAGTATAAAGATTATCAGTTCTTCATTTCTCTTAAATTCCTGATAGGGGAACTAATGCTCCCCCTATGATGTTAGAAAGTTCTTGTGTTTAAGGTTTTATTATGTGTTTGTCATGTAAATTAGTGTGAGAAACAGTTATTGAAAGTAGCTTCTTCGTCTGCTTTTTTAATATGCTTATTTATTTTGTTTCCATTTTATTTGTCCTGTCTTTTATCCTATATACTTCTCCAGTCTTTTCTTTCCTTCTCACTACATGTGTTCCTGCCTCCATTGATAGATATCGCTTCTGTTGCATTGCAGCTTTTTTTCTGGTCTGTCTCTTCCTCCCTTCTCTGGTCTTTGTCTCTGCTCCTTGCCTGTTTCTCCTACATGCATCAGCAGCAGAGGTCTTTTTTCAAAACATACAGCCCTTTCCATTTCTGTAGTACACACACTCTCTCTTACACACATGCACACACAAACACACACATACATTGACAGACAGACAGAGAGACAGACAGACAGAAGGACAGAAAAACAGACAGACAGACAGACAGACAGACAGACAGACACAACAACACACACACACACACACACACACACACACACACACACACACACACACACACGCACAACACACACACACACACACACACACACATACACACACACACATACCAGGACAGGCAGGTTTGCTACAAGCAGCCTGGTCACTGTCAGAACCAGGGCAGGGTGCACCTCCATTTGTAGGAGGGGGACTGTCACACCTGCGGCTTCGTGACTGTGTTCCTTCACCACACGTCACACTGCAGTCACCAGACACCCCCACTCTCCCCAGTTTCCATCTCCTTCAAACATTAAAAGTCAGAAGATTACTTTGTCTTTGAGTAGAAAGATAGATGAATGTTTCTATAAGAAAATTTTCAACAGAGCTGTGTTTATTCAGAGTGGATGTGTTTTGTTTTCTTTTCAATTCCAAATCTCCCTACTTGTAAGTTTGCCTTGTCATCAGTTTGGGATATTATACATGATTTTGTCAATTCATTTTACCTATAGATTATACTTGACGTTATTGCAGCAACCCTCTACCAATTTCAGGCTTATACAATTGACTGAATTCAGTAAGTCATAGCTCTTAATATTGTTATCAAAATAAGCTTTAAGAACCTCAGGAATCAATGTTAATCCCTGCTCTGTTTACGTCTTTTAATAGCTCTTTATAACTCTGCTATTATTATGAAACACATGGCTGCATGGTTTAAATCAGATACAATCATCGATATCTACCCATGTAATGAACAATATAATCACACATTCTTTTGTGATTTTAGTCAAAATGAAAGCAAACAAGTAGGGTTCTGTGAGTAGTGCAGCAGTATAAAGATTATCAGTTCTTCATTTCTCTTAAATTCCTGATAGGGGAACTAATGACTCCCCCTATGATTTTAGAAAGTTCTTGTGTTTAAGGTTTTATTATGTGTCTGTCATGTAAATTGGTGTGAGAAACAGTTATTGCAAGTAGCTTTTACGTCTGCTTTTTTTAATATGTTTGTTTATTTTTTTACATTTCACTTGTTAGGTATTTTATTCAAAGTACTTCTCCAGCCTTTTCTTTCCTTCTCACTACATGTGTTCCTGCATCCATTGATATATATCACTTCTGTTGCATTGCAGCTTTTTTTCTCGTCTGTCTCTTCCTCCCTTCTCTTGTCTTTGTCTCTGCTCCTTGCCTGTTTCTCCTACATGCATCAGCAGCAGAGGTTTTCTTTCAAAACATACAGCCCTTTCCATTTCCTCAGTACACACACTCTCTCTTACACACATGCACACACAAACACACACATAGACAGACAGACAGACAGACAGAAAGACAGAAAATCAGACAGACAGACAGACAGACAGACAGATAGGCAGGCAGACAGACAGACAGACAGACAGACAGACAGACAGACAGACAGACAGACAGACACACACACACACACACACACACACACACACACACACACACACACACACACACACACACACACGCACGCACACACACACACACACACACACACACACACGCACGCACGCACACACACACACACACACACACACACACACACACACATACCAGGACAGGCAGGTTTGCTACAAGCAGCCTGGTCACTGTCAGAACCAGGGCAGGGTGCACCTCCATTTGTAGGAGGGGGACTGTCACACCTGCGGCTTCGTGACTGTGTTCCTTCACCACACGTCACACTGCAGTCACCAGACACTGCCCACTCTCCCCAGTTTCCATTTCCTTCAAACATTAAAAGTCAGAATAGAAATGTAACCCCCTCACAAAACGTATTTTTGTGTTTGGCGTTACTAAGCATTAGGTTCAGTAACTCCCTTGTAGAATTGAGTGATGGTCCCTTAAAAAGACATGCCTATTGGGATGTTTCTGTTTTTTTAATCTCACTTCCTGCCTGGGCCTAGTGAGGGAAGGGAGCGTGACTGGACTCTCTGAGTCTGGATGTTCCTGATTAAGTGTATGTTCTTTGATTACAGGAACATCATCATTGTTTTCCCCTATCTTCTCCTCGCACCATCATCCCCTCCTCACTCCTTCCATTTGGTCTTAAACTAGACTGAGTCAAAGATTTAATGTATGAAAAACTAGGACAGATTATTTTTTGTTGTTCTTAATTGTACTTGTAGTACAATTAGCAATTGGTGTTTTATGTTGAGGTGGTAGTGTTGTAGGCTGTGTTGTGGAATATATGTTGTAAACCCAATTCGCTCGGTCTGGAGTCGCATTGAATGAATGGTGTTATTCATCACGTTCAGTGTGTTCAGTGTGGCTGCTGAGTGAGTTGAGGTTAATTAATTTCACTTCACCTACTTTCCTACCTCTTCTATATTTCTTTTCCTCTATTTTTCTACTATCTTTTCTATCCCCCATTTATCACTCCCCGGCCCATAAGTAGCTGAGCCCTACTCTTCTTTAGGGTTACTGAAGAAAATAGGAATTATTCTAGGACTCTAAGATTTCCGGTACCGAATTAGGCGGAACGGAAATTAGAGTGGCGCCTTAGATAATTCCTGTGTAGGACCCTCTACAGAAAGATACATTCATGTTTCTGAAAGAAAATTTTCAACAGAGCTGTGTTTATTCAGAGTTGATGTGTTTTGTTTTCTTTTCAATTCCAAATCTCCCTATTGGAAGCTTGTCTTGTCATCAGTTTGGGATATTATACATGATTTTGTCATTTCATTTTACCTATAGATTATACTTGACATTACTGCAGCAACCCTGTACCAATTTCAGGGTTATACAATTGACTGAATTCAGTAAATCATAACTCTGAATACTTTTTTTTTATCAAATTAGCTAGTTGGATTGTCAAGATCCTCAGGGTTCAGTCTGAGGGCCTGCTCTGTTTATGTCTTTTAATAGTTTTTTTTTAAACTCGGCTACTAGTATGAAACAGTCCTCAACATATACCCATGCAATGATAAAAAAATCACACAATTCATTTTACTTATAGATTACACCTGACATTATTGCAGCAACCCTTTACCAATTTCAGGCTGATACAATTGACTGAATTCAGTAAGTCATAGCTCTTAATATTGTTATCAAAGTAAGCTTTAAGAACCTCAGGAATCAATGTTAATCCCTGCTCTGTTTACGTCTTTGAATATCTCTTTATAACTCTGCTATTATTATGAAACACATGGCTGCATGGATTAAATCAGTAACAGTCCTCAACATCTACCCATGAAATGATCAAATAATCACGCACTCTTTTGTGATTTTAGTCAAGATGAAAGTGAACAAGTAGGGTTCTGTGAGTAGTGCAGCAGTATAAAGATTATCAGTTCTTCATTTCTCTTAAATTCCTGATAGGGGAACTAATGACTCCCCCTATGATGTTAGAAAGTTCTTGTGTTTAAGGTTTTATTATGTGTTTGTCACGTAAATTAGTGTGAGAAACAGTTATTGCAAGTAGCTTTTACGTCTGCTTTTTTTAATATGCTTATTTATTTTGTTTCCATTTTATTTGTCCTGTCTTTTATCCTATATACTTCTCCAGTCTTTTCTTTCCTTCTCACTACATGTGTTCATGCCTCCATTGATAGATATCGCTTCTGTTGCATTCAGCT
>CM060348.1:34647306-34649806 GCA_030674155.1 Stramonita haemastoma
GGTACTCAGGACTTCTTCATATGTGACGCTCCACGCACATAAGGAGTCGCATTGCACCAGTTTTTTTTGTTATTGACACGGTGTTAATCTGCAATAAAAATGGCTATACAATGTAAAAGAAGGGGAAAAAAAACAAAACTGAAAATGGAGCATTTCTATCAGAAGTTGTTACAATTTGAAATGATAGTCTGCAGGAAATGTCAAAATGAGAAATTGACAAGTTTAGTATTCTAGTAGGTGGTCAGAATGAGGGCTTGGGTATTTTCAAAGCACGTTTAAAGACAAAAGGAATCAAAATGATGCCTTGATATTTCACTACAAGGTGCAACATTGACTATAGTTTTATAATCAATCACAATCTCAGAATCAACAACCTGACCCCCACCTGCCTTAAATGGCTCCTAGCGAAAATATGGATCAGATGCTAAGCGACTCATTTCGTGGTGGAACGTCACATATGGCCGGATGGAGTTTTTTCATTCTGCCCGGACCTTATGAAGAGCTCCTGACTTGGGTGGAAAAAAACAACAAAAGAAAAACACCTGCAAGCTGAAGTGGCACGAGCACGTCACAAGAATATCTGGATTAACCAAAACAGTTCTACAGGGAACAGTAAGGGGAGGGAGGCGATGGGCAGACAGAGGAAACGATGGGAAGACAACATCAGAGAGTAGAGGACTGGCCTTGAGGAGAACGATTTGCTGAAAGGAAAGCTGAGAAACCCGAGGAGTGGAGGAAGCTGGTTGCAAAAAGGACACGGGAAGGTGGAGGTGAAAAGGAAGATGGAAAAGAGGGGACACATTAACATAAGCTCTATCGGAAAGGATCTTTCCTTTTGTGTTCAAAAGACCTTTCCCCGTGTTTTCAAAGGACCTTTCCTCGTGTTTTCAAAGGACCATTCCTCGTGTTTTCAAAGGACCTTTCCTCGTGTTTTCAAAGGACCTGTCCCCGTGTTTTCAAAGGACCTGTCCCCGTGTTTTCAAAGGACCATTCCTCGTGTTTTCAAAGGACCTTTCCTCGTGTTTTCAAAGGACCTTTCCTCGTGTTTTCAAAGGACCTTTCCTCGTGTTTTCAAAGGACCATTCCTCGTGTTTTCAAAGGACCTTTCCTCGTGTTTTCAAAGGACCTTTCCTCGTGTTTTCAAAGGACCTTTCCTCGTGTTTTCAAAGGACCTTTCCTCGTGTTTTCAAAGGACCTTTCCTCGTGTTTTCAAAGGACCTTTCCTCGTGTTTTCAAAGGACCTTTCCTCGTGTTTTCAAAGGACCTTTCCTCGTGTTTTCAAAGGACCTTTCCTCGTGTTTTCAAAGGACCTTTCCTCGTGTTTTCAAAGGACCTTTCCTCGTGTTTTCACTCATTCCAGCCTATTTCTTTTTGTTTTCTGTCCCTCATCTAAAGCTCTGATGTTCACCAATAGTGAAATATTGTGTATGCGACGGTTTATTTCGCAAAATAATATTATTCAAAATGCGCATCAGAAGATACCGAAATCATCCAAAAATTAATCAGCATACACACGACCACCTGCTTATACAATGTTTAAGACTCATATGATTATAACCTTTACACATCAACCTCCTTGTATTCAGGCAGTGGTTTATGGAATAGGCTTTCAAGAAATTCAAAATGTAATAAGAACAATATTCAGAGTTTTGGGGGTTCTTAATGTGACGCTCCACCACGAAATGAGTCGCTTAGCACATTACCCAATTTTGAGCTAGGGGCCATTAAAGGCAGGTGGGGGTCAAGTTGTCAATTTTGAGGTTTCGATTGATTATTAAACTAAATTTGTTATTCTATCTTGTAATGAAATATCAAGGCATAATTTTTATTTCTTTTGCTTTAAAATGTGTTCTGAAAATAACCAAGTCTTCATTCTCACAATCTGTTACAAAAATAAACTTGCCTCTTTCTCATTTTGTCACATCGCGCAGTCTATCATTTCAATTTGTAATAACTTTGAACAGAATTGTCCGATTTTCAATCTGTATTTTTTGTAGTGAATAGTCTTTTTATTGCAGATTGATAACTTGTCCATATCTAAAAATTACCCCCTGGTGGAATACAATCCTTATGTGGTGGAGCTTCACTTATATTCTTACTTGGCCAGAGCTCCTGGGGTCACCAAGGCTGAGATTTGGCGTATGCCACCACATAGGCCCACCGTGAAGGCACCAGCATTCAGACTTTGGGGATGCATGCTGGGTATGTTCGTGTTTCCGTAACCCGTAAAAAGCTGATAAGAACTACGGGATCTCTAACGTGATAGTTGAAAATCTACACGTGCATCTACACAGAGCACGGTCAGGCCTTGAGTTGCCTTGAAGTTGAAAACTCCAAGACTTAAATCCCTACAGATGCGAGCGACTTTTCTCTTGATGCGAGGATCTTACGTATTCTTCTACTCCTTATATTTTTTCTCTTCTTCTTGTCTTCTTCTTGTTCTTCTTGTTCTTCTTCTTCTTCTTCTTCTTCTTTTCTTCTTCTTCTTCTTGTTCTTCTT
>CM060348.1:34654806-34659806 GCA_030674155.1 Stramonita haemastoma
AAATTAAAGAAACAGAATGTGGAAATTCTCAAACTTGTTCAGGGTCAGGATAGTTTTGTCTCTGTTCCTGTGGCATTAAAGTTAATTTTAAAAAAAAGTTTTAAAAAATAGAAGAAAAACTTGTTCAGGGTCAGGATAGTCTTGTTTCTGTTCCTGTGGCATTAAAGTGAATAAAAAATTAAAAAAATAAAAACTTGTTCAGGGTCAGGATAGTTTTGTCTCTGTTCCTGTGGCATTAAAGTTAATTAAATAAAAAGTTTTAAAAAATACAACAAAAACTTGTTCAGGGTCAGGATAGTCTTGCCTCCGTTCCTGTGGCATTAAAGTAAATAAAAAAATATATTGTTTTAATTTGTTCAGGGTCAGGACAGTCTTGTCTCCATTCCTGTGGCATTAAAGTGAATAAAAAATAAAAAATATATAAAAAAAATTAAAACTTGTTCAGGGTCAGGATAGTCTTGTCTCCGTTCCTGTGGCATTAAACTGAATATATATATATATATATATATATATATATATATATATATATATATATATATATATATATATATATATATATATATATATATATATATATATATATATATAATATATATATATTAATAACTTGTTCAGGGTCAAGGTCACACACTCATCTCCCCCAATCTCCTTTTCCTCCCCACCCACCATCGCCTTTCCCTGCCAATATCACCCACCCACCCACCCACCCCTCTATCCCAAAATCCCACTCAAATGTCAGCAACAACAACAGCAACAATAACAACAGCAGCAGCATTAAGAAAAAAGAAAGAAAGAAAGAAAGAAAGAAAGAAAGAAAAGAAAGAGAAAGAAAGAAAGAAAAGAAAGAAGAAGAAAGAAAGAAAAGAAAGAAAGAAAGAAAGAAGACAGACAGACAGACAGACAGAAAGACAGAAAGACAGAAAGAAAAAAAGAAAGAAGAAGAAGAAGAAGAAGAAGAAGAAGAAGAAGAAGAAGAAGAAGAAGAGAAGAAGAAGAAGAAGAAGAAGAAGAAGAAGAAGAACAACAACAACAACAACAACAACAACAACAACAACAACAACAACAACAACAAGAAGAAGAAGAAGAAGAAGAAGAAGAAGAAGAAGAAGAAGAGAGAAGAAGAAGAAGAAGAAGAAGAAGAAGAAGAAGAAGAAGAAGAAGAAGAACAACAACAACAACAACAACAACAGCAACACCAACAACAACACCAACAACAATACCAACAACAATACCAACAATAACACCAACAACAAGAAACCTACGTGTAAGTTTTCCCGCCAAACTGGATATCCAAGGGACCCCCATGCACTGGCCACGTGATGGCTACCTGAGTGTCGTCTTCAGTGCCCACAACCATCAGCTCCGCATCATTCTGGTAAGTCACCGCATAATACTCTGTGCCCAGCACGTCCACTGGAAGCCCGATGTAGGCGTCCGTGGAATAGAGTTCTTTGTTGACCGCATACACCGACACGTCCTGACTAGCTTGCACCCAGATGCCTTTGTTGGACTGGGTTTTTACGAACAGAGAGAGAACACTGAACACTGAACACTGAAATGATTTAATGTACATTGGCCATGGACCACAATACATTTCATGGGCTTGGGGTTCATTCATATAACTGGCAAACCAAACATGCACAAAAGGTTTGATTCATAACTGATCAAAGAAGCAAAACACAAGTTATTCTAATCACAAAAATATGATGTCTAGGAAAAATTGTGGAAATCATGCACATCAATTACGTATCGAATCATAACAGTTTTTTCAATATACATCTTGAATTAACATTGTCTTCCTTTTATTTATAGAGTGAAATATATATCTTGACAAATTGTGCCTGTACTCATCATTTGTTGCTTTGAACAGATCGGGCAATGGTACGCTGATACACCCACTTAAGAACTTTTCTCTTAAGCCAGTGTATATGCAACATTCCCAAAGAAAGTGGGCTTCATTTTCAACTTTCGTTTTACAAAAAGGACACATTTTTTCTTGATCATTCTCACTATATCTATATACATTATTATTAAGGGGTAGAACATTAAATCTTGCTTGTGTGATTGCTACTCGAAAGCAGTAGACATCAATAGAGTTTATATACTGCTCTTTTACAAAAATACTTTTAAATGATCTGTAATGGTCATACCTATCTTTATCTCTTACAGTCCCATCCCATTCTTGAATGAACATATCTACTAATCTTTGCTTAAACATACCTAAGAAAAGTTTTATATCCCCAACACCTTGTTGCATCCAAACAATGTTAAAACCGGTTTCACACAAAATTTCCCTTATTTTTGAAATCCAGCAGTATTTACAATTTCTATCTAGCTCTAACAGCATGCAGTAAGCACTATATGGTATTCTGTTTTGATCTATTTGCAATAGTTTTAACCAGTACTTAATAGTTCTTGTACATGAATTGACATAGAGTGGATATCTACGTGTAAAAGATTTTTAGGAATACCTGTAAGAACACCCAATAAGATGGTATACAGACAGAGAGAGAGAGAGAGAGAGAGAGAGAGAGAGAGAGAGAGAGAGAGAGAGAGAGAGAGAGAGAGGAGAGAGAGAGAGAGAGAGAGAGAGAGAGAGAGAGAGAGAGAGAGAGAGAGAGAGAGAGAGGAGAGATTCAATCAAATCATTTCAAATCAAATCAAAGAGAAGAGAGAGAGAGAGAGAGAGAGAGAGAGGAGAGAGAGAGAGAGAGAGAGAGAGAGAGAGAGAGAGACAGACAGACAGACAGACAGACAGACAGACAGACAGACAGACAGACAGAGACAGAGACAGAGATACAGAGAGACAGAGACAGAGAGACAGAGAGAGAGACAGAGAGAGATTCAATCAAATCATTTCAAATCAAATCAAATCAAAGAAGAGACAGAGACAGAGACAGAGACGGAGACAGAGACAGAGACAGAGACAGAGAGAGAGATTCAATCAAATCATTTCAAATCAAATCAAAGAAGAGAGAGAGCGAGAGAGAGGAGAGAGAGAGAGAGAGAGAGAGAGAGAGAGAGAGAGAGAGAGAGAGAGAGAGAGAGAGAAGAGAGAGAGAGAGAGAGAGAGAGAGAGAGAGAGAGAGAGAGAGAGAGAGAGAGAGAGAGAGAGAGAGAGAGAGAGGAGAAGAGAGAGAGAAGAGGAGAGAGATGAGAGAGAGGAGACAGAGGAGAGACAGAGAGAGATTCAATCAAATCATTTCAAATCAAATCAAAGAAGAGAGAGAGAGAGAGAGAGAGAGAGAGAGAGAGAGAGACAGAGACAGAGACAGAGACAGAGACAGAGACAGAGACAGAGACAGAGAGAGATTCAATCAAATCAATTCAAATCAAATCAAAGAAGAGAGAGAGAGAGATTCAATCAAATCAAATCAAATCAAAGACAGAGAGAGACAGAGAAAGAGAGAGACAGATACAGAGAGACAGAGAGACAGAGAGACAGAGATATGGTGGGGAGGAGAGGGAGAGAGAGAGACGAGGGAGAGAGGGGGGAGTGAGAGGGAGAGAAAGAGGGGGGAGAGAGGGGGGGTGAGAGGGAGAGAGCTAGAGAGAGGGGGAGAAAGACAGGGGAGAGAGATACTGAGTGGAGGGAGAGAGAGAGAGAGAGAAGAGGGAGAGAGGGGGTGAGAGAGAGAGAAGAGAGAGACACAGAGAGAGACAGAGAGACAGAGAGAGAGAGAGACAGAGAGAGACAGAGAGACAGACAGACAGAGAGACAGAGAGAGAAAGAGAGAGAGAGAGAGAGAGAGAGAGAGAGAGAGAGAGAGAGAGAGAGAGAGAGAGAGAGAGAGAGAGAGAGAGAGAGAGAGAGAGAGAGAGAGAGGAACTCTGAAACTCTGAACTCTGACATGATGTAATGTAAATTGGCCTTGGGAGAGAGAGATATACACACATAAACAGACACAAAGATAGAGAGAAGGATTAAAAAAATAATAATAAAAGGGAAGGACAGGATTTTTTTTTTTTTAATTGAACAAATCAGTAGCAGCTGCACCACCACCATTATCATTACTACCGTGGATTGGTGGTTCAGAGGTAACGCACCTGCCTACGAAGCAAAATGTATGCATCATAAGTGTGTGGTGGTACTATCCTTGTGTGCCCTACACTCTTTTCTCCTGTCCTGTCCACTAGACCATTAAGGTGGCTGAGATGTCAGTGTATTTTATGAGACAATAAACCAAGGTCCCATGAGTAAAATACGTTCAGCACACGCCAAAGAACCCACGGCAACAGGACAGCTGAACTTGGCTGGCAATAATAATGGAGAAAATTAATAATCTCTCTGCTAGGTGTATCAAGACATGAAAAGAAGAAAAAGAAAGAGATGACACTGTTCTTCTGGCAAGGTATTCTATCCTGGGAGAGCAGCCCAGATTCCACACAGAGAACTCTGCTGTGGTTGAAAGTGGCATTCAATACAATGAAATACAACTAATGTAATGCAACACAATACAATAAATACAATGCAATGTATACAATATACATATTAAAAGGCAAAAAGGTGCAGGTGTCCCATAACCTGTGTGGTCGTAGAGGAGCGAGACGTCTGAGACCAGCTTCTCTAGGGGCCAGCATGTTGAGAGCGGTGACCATCTCCTCTACCTCGCTGCTTTACCTTCCCTGACCTTAGAGAGGGCAGGTACCCATTTACAGATGGGGAAACTGAGGGACCGTACTGACGACCATGCGCACAAACTGTCACCCATCGATTTGGTAATCACACTTCATTCTGCTTAACCTTAGCTTGGGGAAAGCGAGTGCTCTGATCACTGAGCTATCCTGTCCCCAGATACAATACAATGCAATATACTACAGTACAATAAATATAATACAATGCAATACAGTAGATTCAATACAATGCAATACAATACAATACAATACCATAGATTCAACACAATGCAATACAATGCAATAGACACAATACAATACGATACATTGCAATACAATGCAATACAATCGATACAGTACAATGCAATAGATACAATGCAATGCAA
>CM060348.1:34664806-34679806 GCA_030674155.1 Stramonita haemastoma
ATTCTTTTTATTTTATTTGATTTATTCTTTTATAGATAGATAGGTAGATAGGTAGATAGGTAGATAGATAGATAGATAGATAGATAGATAGATAGATAGAATAGATAGATAGATAGATAGATAGGTAGGTAGGTAGATAGGTAGATAGGTAGATAGGTAGATAGGTAGATAGATAGATACATACATACATACATACATACATACATACATACATACATACATACATACATACATACATACATTACATACATACATACAGTCTTAGAACCTAAGACTGATGACGTCAAGAACATTCATGACGTAAAGTGTCTACCTTCCATGAAAAAGAAGTCATCCATGACAGCAAAAGAAGCAGACCTTCCTCAAGTATTAATTCTTCACGACTCTGTTCTAAACAGAGTTAGATCTAAAAGACTGGGCCGTTCTTATGGCTTTGAGGCGGAGTCCCGTAAAACATTTACGACAAAAGATGTCTGTCCAACTTTCATGGCAGTGCAGTCTTCTGCTGAGAAGCCGCTGGACGCAGTGGTGATCCACTGTGGTATCAACAACATCAAAAAGACGGACCCCAAAGAAAGTAGTCATCAGTTTACTGATTCCATCAAGGAGATCGTCAGGGAACATCCCAGCCTGAAAATTGTAGTCAGTAAAATTGCTCCTGTAAAAGATCCACAGCTGAACATGAAGAGGGAAGTCTTCAACGCCCTGACAACTGCTGACCTGTATGGCATCCAGAACATGTCCCTGCTCAGCCACTCCAACCTTGATGCTGGCTTCAGAACGCTGAAGGATGACCTTCACCCCACTGCAAAGGGAGCCAGCATTCTGGCAGGAAACATCGGCAGACATGTCAGGGGACTCTTCTGGGAGAAGCCAAAGAAAACGAGAAGGATCCCGCAACAGCAACCCAGGGTCTCCCAGCCTTTCTACGAACCTCGTCCTAGTGTTAGGGATCGTATGGGGCCATGGCAGAACATTTATTCATTCCTCGATAACTGGTATTAGCCAAGTAAACATTCTGCTATACATTCTGCGGTAACTTAGCCGCAAATTCGGATGAACAACTATTCCGTCACTTGGAAATCCTTATTATTTGAGTTATTACTTTTCAAAGACCGAAAATTTATTGTATTAGCCCATTATTTGTGTTCCTTGTCCAATCAAATCAACCACCCTTACCCCCGCACACGCACACACTCGCACGCACGCCCAGAGATACACGTGTGCCGGCACGCACACACAAACACACACGCACACTTACGCAGCACACACGTGCACACACTCACGCTCGCACACACACACACACACACAAAACACACACTCACACTCACTCACTCACTCACTTAGTTTTATCATTGTTGTAATTATTCTTAATTCTAGTACTGAACTGTGTACCTGTCTCACCATAAGAGCTATAATGTGTAAGGTACGTACGATAAAAATTCTGCAGTGGAATTGCAGATCTATTAATACTAACCTACATTATCTAGAACAACATATTGTCTCAACCAGTTACCAAGTACTTATGCTTCAGTCACTGAATGTGACCAGGCACAATTTGCCCAAACTATCGAAATTTTTCTATCCACCTGTGACCGAAAACGTAGATCACAGTGCGAAAATTAAAACAGCTATATATGTGCATGAAAGTTTAGAATATAAAATGTGCGTTTCACCAGCACCAAATAACATCCAGAATTTATATACTTGTGCTGCTCAAGTAAAATTTAGCAAGGATAACGTGATGAATTTTGTCTCTGTATATTTGCCCAAAGGCCCCAATGACGAGAACACAGAATGGGTTCGTTCTTTACAAATGTCAGGGGATAAGTGGCTCGTCGCTGGTGATTTTAATGCCCATTCCCCTTTTTGGGACAAGAATTGTCAGTCCATCACCAGTAGACGATTTGTAGAAAATATTGTGGATTCCTCTCTGTATCTGCTTAATGATGGCAGTATCACAAGAATCCCCGATATTTCTACTCAGAGACCTAGTGCTATTGACCTGTCGCTTATCTCTCCCACTCTAGTTCCTTACTGTACATGGGAAACGCAGAGTGACACTCTGGGAAGCGACCATGTACCAGCTGTTATGACATTGTATGATGAGTCAGACCAAACAAATGACGTCAAAGATTCTGTTTCAAAATATAACTATAACAAGGCTGACTGGGATAAGTTTCAGTCTCTCTTAAGAATGCAAGAGACTAGCACTTTAAAAGATGATGATATCGACATATTTTATCTAAGATTTACAGAAGGTATTCTGAGGGCTGCTGATAATTCTATACCCAAATTTTCTTCCTTGAAATCTAAAAAAACACACAGGTAACGTTTGGTGGAATGAAACGTGCCAGAAAGCAGTAGACAAAAAGAAAATAATGTTCAAAGCCTACTTGAGACATAGATCCTCAGAAAACCATGCGCTTTTGAAGAGGGCTAATAAAGAGGCTGACAGAGTTATAGCTGAAGCTAAGAAAGATTTCTGGTCTGCTTTTTGTAATAGAGAGGTTAGTAGTCATAAAGACATGCAAAAAATATGGAAAAAGTTTAATGACATGAAGCATGGTGTAAAAGTACCCATCTATCCAATTAAATATAAAGATAAAGATTTCCCTACTAATTCAGACAAAGGGGAAGCTTTTGTGGACATGTTTGCACACACAATGAGTGATGCAGGTCTCTCTCAAGCACAAACTGTCTTCAGAAGTACGGAAATGCAGAAAGATATATATAAAGATCCCATCTCTGATAATTCACACATAATAAACGCTCCGATTACATTGCAGGAGGTCAGTGATGCTATCCAATCTGTAAGCAATAAGAAAACATCGGTGGGAATCGATGCTATATCTAACGAGATGATGAAACATTTGCCAGAAAACTGGATTTCTTTGCTTCTTGATCTATTTCAGCAATGCTGGGCTAAAGGTTTGCTCCTCATGGTGTGGAAACAATCTATCATAGTTCCAATTTTAAAACAGGGAAAACCCAAAGAAGACAAAAATAGTTACAGGCCCATTGCACTCACTTCACACGTAGGAAAACTTATGGAAAGGATTATATTAAACAGATTAGTGCATTACTGTGACAAAAACAAAATACTTCCTGTTGAGCAGGCAGGCTTTCGAAAAGGCAGATCCAGTATAGATCACCTGGTAAAACTAACCACACATATCAAGCATCAATTTGCCCGCAGAAAAAACGTTCTTGCTACTTTTTTCGATGTATGTAAAGCATATGATCAAGTCTGGCATGCAAGATTACTTTTTAAACTTAAATCTATTGGTTTGTCGGGTAACATGTACTTCTATGTCAAAAATTTTCTAAGGGGCAGAAGCATTCAAGCTAAAATTGGAAACACCTATTCCACCCCAAGATTTCCGACAATGGGAATTCCACAAGGATCTGTTATCGCCCCTTATCTTTTTAATCTTCTACTTTATGACCTTCCGAGATCCTTGTCAAATAACTTTGTCCTCGTTCAGTATGCAGATGATCTGTGCATGTGGATGAAGACAACAATGAAAAAGGTAACCCCCAAGAGACAGTTAAGCTACATTAGAAAAACTTACCAGCTTGAACTTGATAAGCTTAGTATTTATATGACAGAAAATGGATTACTGCTGTCTCCAGAGAAGACCAACATTGTTCTCTTCAATAATGGGGCTGACCCTCAGGGTTTGCCTACTTTCAAAATGCAGGATAGGCACCTTGAATACAAACCAATGGTAAAGTTTCTGGGTATTTATATTACATCAAAACTGACATGGAATTATCATGTTGAATATTTATTAACTAAAGCTAGAAAAACCTTAAATTTTATAAAAGTAGTAAGCAAACAGCATTGGGCTCAAGATGTATCAGTCTTAAAACATCTGTCATTGGCATTAGTTCGTTCTACACTGACATACGGCCATGAAGTCTTCTTTAATGCCCCAAAGTATTTATTAGATAAACTTAGAAGCATAGATTGTAAAGCTTTTCGCATTGCCTTGGGAGTACCCTTCCATGCTTCATCCTTGGGAACATATAAGGAAGTAGGAGTTTTGCCTTTGGATGACTATCGAGAGGTGGCAGTCGCAAAATACGTTCTTAGAAGCTCAGCATCTGTAAATAATATAGAAGATGAACTCAGTCTAAGATCTGACAAGCAATTTCCTAAAAGAGCTAAAAATATCCGCTCACTCACCACAATCAGCACCTTCACAAATGGTCTTTTTGAAAAGTCAGGAGTTAATCCCAGAGAAGTGCAACAGCTTATACCTCTATTATCTCCTTGTCCGTCATGGGAGCTTCAAAGGGCTCAATTTGATTTGGAATGCTCCATCTATAAAAAAGATAATGGAAGTAATATTCTTAGCGCGTATGTGAAAGAACATATGATAAACAAGTACTCATCACATCTTCAAATATACACCGATGGGTCTCTACTCAATAATACTGAAGGAGGTGCGGCTTTCATCATTCCTTCATTACATGTTGAAAAACTGTACCATATTGGGAAAAATCACTCAATTTTCACAGCAGAGCTGACAGCCATTCTGATGGCTTTAAATTATTTACTTGATTTTCCCAGAACCATTGTGAAGGTGGTGTTATGTGTTGATTCAAAATCAGTGCTCCAATCCCTTAAAAACTCCGGGTCAAAAGTAAGACAAGAACTTATCACTGAAATATTACATCTTATACATTTTCTAATCCTAAGAGGCACTGATCTCACCTTTTGCTGGGTACCTTCTCATTGCAATATAGTATTCAATGAAAAGGTGGATAGAGCTGCTAAAAATGCGGCAATGCGTTATGATTGTGCTGATACTTTGAATATACCCATGTCTGTTGATGAGAATTATACTTTGATCGAACATGCATGCTGGAAACATGTAAGAAAAAAACAAGAAGACGCTGGATTTTCTAATCATCATGTTTCCTTTTCTGACCTTAACCATATTCTCTGTGTACGTTTTGGGCTGGATAAATTGCATCTTAGATCGGTCATTTGTCTCATAAATAGACTTAAATTAAATGCCTTCCGAACGAAGTATGCTAAAAATGTGCGTTGCATATGTGATGGGACGATTTCAGTCAGTCATATTCTTTTTAACTGTCCTGTTTTAAAACAGTGTCTTCCCATCACACGTGAGAACTCTCTGGACAGTATTTTAAGTAACTGTGTGATGCTGTGTGAACTTGCCTTATCGCTGAAGAAGAGTCCAATTGACAGTTTACTGTAGTGCATATGAACATGTTAGTAGCTCGTTTCGAGACAGAGACTTTAATCTCGTGCTGTTTCTTAATTTTCTAAAAAGTTCTGATTGATTGTTCAGCGTTTAGTGTTCACTTTTTGTGTTTTTGTTTCTACCATTGGTTAAAAGTTTTTTTTTGTTGTTGTTTTTTTTTGTCTAATATCACTTATGTGGATAGACATTAAACTGAAGAACAACATACATACATACATACATACATACATACATACATACATACATACATACATACATACATACATACATACATACATACATACATACATACATACATACATACATACATACATACATACATACATACATACATACATACATACATACATACATACACACATCAAACCCAGACCCTTACCACTCACTTGTCAGGCAAGTGGATGTTTAACTGTCCTGCCACCTTATTTCTTTATATTACATACAAACACATTATACAGTTTAATAGGTTTTAAAAAAAAAAAGTAAGGGTGTCCCATAACCTCTGTGGTCGTAAGGGAGTGAGGCGTCAGAGACCTCAGCTTCTCTAGGGACCAGCATATTGAGGGCGGCACCCATCTCCTCTCCCTCGCTGCTTTACCTTCCCTGATCCTAAAGAGGGCGGGTACCCAGTGACAGCTAGCTGGGTCAACTGGGGGGACTGTCCTGAAGTCAACGCGCGTAAACCGTCACCCATCCCATTGGTAACCACGCTCGACGCTGCTCAACCTCGGTTGGGGAAAAGCGAGTGCTCTGACCACTGAGTTACCCCGTTCCCTTCACTTTTTTTTTTTTTTTTACCTTTTCACCTAAAGTTTAAAAAATAGAAAACAGACGCCAAGAAGCGAAAAAACACTCACTTGTTTTGCATAAAGCCCAAAATAAACTCTTTGCCAGTAGAATCCAAATCTGCCCACAGAAAAAGATGGAATCATTATTGTAATACAGCGCTTGTCAGTTGTAGCAGTACATCTTATAGCATACGAAACCAATACATACCACATTACCACTACTAATACTGCTGTCGTCGTCGTCGTCATCATCATCGTTGTCATCATGCATCCTCATCATCATCATCATCATCATCATCATCATCATCATCATCATCATCATCATCATCATCATCATCATCGTCGTCGTCGTCATCATCATCATCATCATCATCATCATCATCATCATCATCACCATCACCATCACCATCACCATCATCATCATCATCATCATCATCATCATCATCATCATCATCACATTATCGTCGTCGTCGTCGTCGTCGTCGTCGTCGTCGTCGTCGTCGTCGTCATCAATCATCATCATCATCATCATCATCATCATCATCATCATCACCATCGTCATCACCACATCATCACACCACCACCATCAATCTGTGTGACATAGCTTTATACTGTAAAGGAAGGAAGGCAGGCAGGAAGGAGGGAAGGAAGGGAGGAAGAAGAAGAAGAAGGAAGAAAGGAAGCAAAGGAAGCAAGGAAGAAGCAAGGAAGGAAGAAGCAAGGAAGCAAGGAAGCAAGGAAGCAAGGAAGCAAGGAAGCAAGGAAGCAAGGAAGCAAGGACGCAAGGACGCAAGGACGCAAGGACGCAAGGAAGGAAGGAAGAAGCAAGGAAGCAAGGAACGAAGCAAGGAAGCAAGGAAGGACTCACCAGCCGTTACAGCGGGCGGCAGAAGGACGACCACAGCAGCAGCCGCAGCCAGCCTCATCACAGTGGAAACCATCATGACGTCCGCTTCCCCCTTTCCCTCATCCAATGCACAGTGGTATCGGTGAGGTCTGTGAATCAATGAAAGAGAAGTAGAATATCTTTATATGTGAGGTCTGTGAATCAATGATAAAGAAGTAGAATATCTTTCTCTGTGTAGTCTGTGAATCGATGATAAAGAAGTAGAATATCTTTATCTGTGAGGTCCATGAATCAATGATAAAGAAGTAGATTATTTTTATCTGTGAGGTCTGTGAATCAATGATAGAGAAGTAGAATATCTTTATCTGTGAAATCTGTGAGTCAATGATAGAGAAGTAGAATATCTTTATCTGTGAAATCTGTGAATCAATGATAGAGAAGTAGAATATCTTGATCTGTGAAATCTGTGAATCAATGATAGAGAAGTAGAATATATTGATCTATGAAGCCTGTGAATCAATGATAGAGAAGTAGAATATCTTTCTCTGTGAAGTCTGTGAATCAATGATAGAGAAGTAGAATATCTCTCTCCGTGAAGTCTGTGAATCAATGATAAAGAAGTAGAATATCTTTCTCTGTGAAGTCTGTGAATGAATGATAAAGAAGTAGAATATCTTTCTCTATGAAGTCTGTGAATCAATGATAGAGAAGTAGAATATCTCTCTCCGTGAAGTCTATGAATCAATGATAGAGAAGTAGAATATCTTTATCTGTGAAGTCTGTGAATCAATGATAAAGAAGTAGAATATCTTTATCTGTGAGGTCTGTGAATCAATGATAGAGAAGTAGAATATCTTTCTCTGTGAGGTCTGTGAATCAATGATAGAGAAGTAGAATATCTTTATCTGTGAAGTCTGTGAATCAATGATAAAAAAGTAGAATATCTTTATCTGTGAGGTCTGTGAATCAATGATAGAGAAGTAGAATATCTTTCTCTGTGAGGTCTGTGAATCCATGATAGAGAAGTAGAATATCTTTCTCTGTGAAGTCTGTGAATCAATGATAGAGAGGTAGAATATCTTTATCTGTGAGGTCTGTGAATCAATGATAGAGAAGTAGAATATCTTTATCTGTGAGGTCTGTGAATCAATGATAGAGAGGTAGAATATCTTTATCTGTGAGGTCTGTGAATCAATGATAGAGAAGTAGAATATCTTTCTCTGTGAGGTCTGTGAATCAATGATAGAGAAGTAGAATATCTTTATCTGTGAGGTCTGTGAATCAATGATAGAGAAGTAGAATATCTTTCTCTGTGAGGTCTGTGAATCAATGATAGAGAAGTAGAATATCTTTCTCTGTGAGGTCTGTGAATCAATGATAGAGAAGTAGAATATCTTTATCTGTGAGGTCTGTGAATCAATGATAAGAAGTAGAATATCTTTCTCTGTGAGGTCTGTGAATCAATGATAGAGAAGTAGAATATCTTTATCTGTGAGGTCTGTGAATCAATGATAGAGAAGTAGAATATCTTTATCTGTGAGGTATGTGAATCAATGATAGAGAAGTAGAATATCTTTCTCCGTGAAGTCTGTGAATCAATGATAGAGAAGTAGAATATCTTTCTCTGTGAGGTCTGTGAATCAACAAACGACAGCGAAGTGTGAACTGTGTCCCCTGTGGGACAGACCAACGGTTAGCAAACGGTTCCTTGTCAAGGCAGCTGGATGCCTAGCGACTGTTCTAAACCTCACACAGCTCTACTCCACTGCCGCTATCGCTGCTGTCCACGGCAGGAGCTCCACGCAACACTAAACGCGGTGACCTGCCTGTCTAGAAAAGCGAAAAGTCCGGGTCGAAGTGTACGGTGGTTTAAATTCCATTTGGGCCCAAAACTTTTCCCCTAACCATTAGACCATGCGTAGTGATCTGGGTGCTAGTCTTCCGGATGAGACGATACCGCCGAGGTCCCGTGTGCTACACGTTATTATTTAGCGCACGTAAAAGAACCCACGGTAACAAGTGGGTTGTCCCTAGCAAATTTCTGTACTAAAAAAAAAGCCCCTCTGACCCATGGAACAATAGAGGTCCAGATGAGGGTGTAGACCATTCTAATCGGGAAATATTTAGGTATGCCTCTGTATTTCCAGAAGTTGTTGAAATCAATTCTCTTTTCCTTGGCCCTACCCAGTCTGCCCTTAAGGGCTTGTAGAAATGAGCCACTTTTCTCTCTGTCTCTCTCTGTCTGTCTCTGTCTCTGTCTCTGTCTGTCTGTCTGTCTGTCTGTCTGTCTGTCTGTCTGTCTGTCTGTCTGTCTCTCTCTCTCTCTCTCTCTCTCTCTCTCTCTCCTCTCTCTCTCTCTCCTCTCTCTCTTTCTCTCTCTCTCTCTGTCTCTGTCTCTGTCTCTGTCTGTCTGCTCTCTCTCTCTCTCCTCTCTCTCTCTCCTCTCTCTCTTCTCTCTCTCTCTCTCTCTCTCTCTCTCTCTCTCTCTCTCTCTCTCTCTCCTCTCTCTCTCTCTCTCTCCTCTGATTGTAACTTCTGATTTTTGTCTTCTGATCAATAGATCGAGTGCATTTTTATTACCTTATCATATATAGTGTCCTTATTCTTGTGTGTTGTTTGGTACTGCGTAAAGTTTTATTGTTTAGTATCTTTTCAACTTGATGTATCCCTGAAAAGGGCGGGGACTGGATGTAAAAAAGCACACGAGTGCTTATCTATTATCCTCGAAAAAAAGACTTTGCCTTGCCTTGCCTTGCCTTGCCTTGCCTTGCCTTGCCTTGCCTTGCCTTGCCTTCTCTTTCTCTCTATCTTGTAGAAAGGAGCCACTCTTCTCTCTCTCTATCTCTATCTGTCCTTTAGTCTGGCCACCGTGGAGGCACCCCTGAAGACTTGACAACCAGTTCCCTCCCTTTCTTCTCTCTGTTCTGTCTTTCTCAAAGTTCTGATGAGTTCTAGGCCTGTCCTTTCATTGATGTTGTCCTCCCATCTCTTCTTTGGTCTGCCTTTTTTTCTTCCTCCTTGAACAGTGCCTTGCAGTATTGTTTTTGCAAGTCCTTTTGATTTTGTGACATGCCTGTACCATTGAAGTTTATGCTTTATTTACGATTGATAGAAGGTTTTCGTAGGGACCAATGGTTTGCTGGATTCTGTTATGCACTTCATTGTCAGTGATTGCTTGTTTGTTGTGAGGGTCGAATGCAAGCGCTTTGATTTGTTTTTACAAGATATAGCGCTATATAAATTCCATGTATTATTATTATTATTATTATTATTACTTCTTCGCTGCTTGTGTGGTCTCTGCAGGAGATGCCAAGGAGTCACCGGAAGCATCTCTTGTATAAACCCTAAATATTCAAAGAGTAGCTGTGCCATTACTATGCACCGCTTTAGTCATCCGCTTTATACTTACAGTCTCCCTGCGCATGCAGTTTATAAATATTGTCATTAGTTTCCCGCCGGCACACAAAAACCTACTCTCCGTAAAGGCGGAACAGGTTTTAAACGAGCGTGAAAGATGTTCTACGTGTGTTTGCACACGGGACCTCGGTTTAGAGTTTCATCCAAAGAAGCATCTGGGGAGTAGAGTCGGCGCTGATGTTTACTCCAGGGAAAAAAAATAACATGGACATTGCCCACATCAATGAAGTCCGGGGTGTGAGAGATCCCATACAACTGTAAATAGGGACAGCCTAGTGGTCAGAACATGGCGCTCGCAATTTGACGACCCGGGTTCGAGTCCCGTTCGAGAGGATTTTTCCTCTGAAGTTAACATCAGTGCTGATTCCACTCCCCCCAAAAAGTCCTTCGGGTGAGACTATAAACCGAGGCCCCGTGTGCGAACGCACGCAGAACATCTTGCGCACAAGTTAAATCCTGTTCCGCTTTTCGTAAGAGTAGGCCATTGCGTGCTGTTGGGAACAGATGACCACATTTACAAAACTGCATACACACGGGGACTGGATGTAGAAAAGCACACGAGTGCTTATTCCATTATCCTCGATATAAAAAGAATAATTTTTTTTTAAAAAAATAAATAATATAAAAATAAAATAATAATAATAATAATGATAATAATAATAATAATAATAATAATAATAATAATAATAATAATAATAATAATAATAATAATAATAATAATAATAATAATAATAATAATCAGAACAACAACAACAACAACAATACAATAATAATAATAATAATAATAATAATAATAATAATAATAATAATAATATCATCATCATCATCATCATCATCATCATCATCATCATCATCATCATCATCATCATCATCATCATCATAATAATGATAAAATGAAAAAGAGGCAGGGCCCAATGGCCGGTCCTGGTGGTATCGCGTGGAGCTCCTCTTCGCCCGAGCCGTGATGGAGTCGGTGTGCAAGGGTACTAGCCTATCAAGTGAGCGTCCTTGATGGATTGATTGGTTGATTGTTGATTGATTGATTGATTGATTGATGATTGATTGATTGATTGATTGATTGATTGATTGATTGATTGATTGATTGATTGATTGATTGATTGATTATTGATTGATTGATTGGTTGATTGATTGATTGATTGATTCATTATTATTCATTCATTCATTCATTCATTATTCATGTCATTCATATATTGATTCATTCATTCATTGATTTATTGATTCATTCATTCATTCATTCATTGATTTGTTGATTGATTATTGATTGATTGATTGATTGATTGATTGATTGATTTGAATTGATGGTTTTATTTATTCATGTATGTATTCTTTTAAAATTTATCGAGGATAATGGAGTTAACCCGTTCATATGCTTTTTTTTTACATCCAGTCCCTTTGTGTACGCAGTTTTGTAAACGTCATCTGCCCCCACTTGCACACGATGGCCTACTCTTACGAAAATCGGAACAGGATTTAACAAGTGTGCAAGATGTTCTGCATGCGTTCGCACACGGGGCCTCGGTTTATAGTCTCAGCCAAAAGAACACTGTGAGGCTCCAGGACAAAATGAGAAACATGGCGCCTGCTCCAATGTTTCCGCTAGGGGGGGTTTGAGGTAGGCAGGGGGCAGGTTGTCCCTTTTCAGATTTTGATTGATTATAAAACTGAAACAGGGGGCGGGGTAGCTCAGTGGTCAGAGCGCTCGCTTTCCCCCAGCAAAGTTAAGCAGCGTCGAGCGGGGTTACCAATTGGATGGTCGACCGTTTTGCGCGAACCTTGGCTTCAGTACAGTGCCCCCCCCCCCCCCCCCCCCCCCCAGTTCGCCCAGCTGTCAATGGGTACCTGCCCGCTTTAGGGTCAGGGAAGGTAAAACAGCGAGGGAGAGGAGATGGGCGCCGCCCTCAACATGCTGGCCCCTAGAGAAGCTGAGGTCTCTGACGCCTCGCTCCCTTACGACCACACAGGTTATGGGACACCTTTACCTTTACCTTATAAAACTATACTTTTCCCTCTATCTCACACTGAAGTATTGAGACGAAAGTTTGTTTCCTTTTATTTTAAACAAAAATACGCATGTAAAACCATCTACCTCCCTCACCCTGACTAGTGGCGGGATAGCCTAGTGGTCAGAACACTTCACTCGCAATTTGACAACCCGGGTTCGATTCCCGGTCGAGGGGATTTTTCCTCTGGAGTTAACATCAGTGCCGACACCACTTCCCCCAAAAGTCTTTCGGATAGGACTATAAACCGAGGCCCCGTGTGCAAACGCACACAGAACATCTTGCACACACGTTAAATCCTGTTCCGCTTTTCGTAAGTGTAGGCTATCGTGTGCCGGTGGGAACAGATGACATTTACAAAACTGCATACACACAGGGAATGAGTGTAAAAAGGCTTATGAATGCTCATTCCATTATCCTCGATATAAAAGAATAAATAGAAAAATAAATAGAAAAATAAATAAATAAATAGATAAATAAATGAATAAATAAATGAATAAATAAATAAATGACCACAAAACTAATGAGACAACATTCGTCCATTTCTCATTCATTCCCTCCAGTCTCGAAAACCAGTCATTCACTTTGCGATACCTTTTTTCTTTCCTTTTTTTTTTTTTTTTTCCCACAGAACTGTCCAGTTTTCAATCCGGTTTCCCACCCACTGCCACCCCTCTCCATTTGAATAGCGGTTTGTTTTGTTTGTTTTTTTCTGTACAGAAGTGAAACATTGCCTTTCCGCGCCAGAGCTGTTGACGAGAGTGGTGAAGAGGAAACGCTTCTTCTGGAGTTTGTCCCCACCCCTAGCGACACATCAGACAACAAGGCATACTGACCAGAGGCTGAAGGCAGAGTGAGCCAATCGCTGTGTGGGCTAGTGGAGAAAAGTCTGCCCGAGCTTTTCAGGAGGCCAGATCAGAGATGACGGCACACACAGACACACACACTCGCTCACTCACAGAGGGTGAGAGTCTGTGCGTGGCAGCGGGGCGGCGGTTTATATCTAGCTACAGGAGGCAGAATGCACAGAGCCATGGCCCAGATTCCTCCAGTCCCACCTGTGATGACCCCCACCCCCAACCCCAACCCAACCCCACCCCCACCTAACCCCCCCACCCTTTTTGTACAATTTGTTATAGCACTCCTCAAGTCCCCCCCCCCCCCCCCTCCTCGCCACCTGTTGTAACCCTCTTGTCCACACAGACACACACATTACACGCGAACACACGCAGGCACGCAGGCACGTACGCACACACACACGCGCGCACACACACACACACACACATACGTACGCCAACATACACACACACAACACACACAACACACACAGCAACACACACACACACACACACACACACACACACACACACACACACACACACACACACACCACACACACACACACACACAGAGCACACACAACACACACACAACACACGCACAACACACACACACACACACACACACACACACACACACACACACACACACACACACACACACACATACACACACACACACACACACACACACACACACACACACACACACACACACACACACACACACACACACACACACACACACACACACACACAGAGTCTACATGATCTGCCCCAAAATCTCTATTGAAGCAAGGTGGGTTTCCAACTCTCTTTTTAGTTGGACAATGTTGACAAGTTGGCAAATTTTTTGTTGGTGCTGAGCAGAGAAGAGAGAGAAGGGGGGTGTGGAGGGGGAGATATCAGTGGGATCATCTCAAAGTGGAAATGACTTAATTAACTTAGAGTGGGACTGACTCAGAGTGGGATTGACTTAATGGACTTAATGTGAGATTGGCTCAAAGTGGGATTGAGTTAATTGACTTTTTGTGGGACTGACTCACAGTGGCATTGACTTATTTGACTGACTGTGGGACTGACTTAAAGTGGAATTGACTTATTTGACTCACAATGGCACTGACTAGTGGTTGACTTACAGTGGGATTAACTTACAGTGGGATTGATTTAATTGACTTACAGTGGCATTAAACTTACAGTACGATTGACTCAATTGACTTACAGTGGCATTAAACTTACAGTACGATTGACTCAATTGACTTACAATGGCATTAAACTTACAGTACGATTGACTCAATTGACTTACAGTGGCATTAAACTTACAGTACGATTGACTCAATTGACTTACAGTGGCATTGATTTAATTGACTTACAGTGGGATAGACTCAATTGACTTACAGTGGCATTGACTTACAGTGGCATTGATTTAATTGACTTACAGTGGGATAGACTCAATTGACTTACAGTGGGATTGACTTACAGTGGCATTGATTTAATTGACTTACAGTGGGATTGACTTACAGTGGGATTGACTTACAGTGGGATTGACTCAATTGACTTACAGTGGGATTGACTTACAGTGGGATTGACTTACAGTGGGATTGACTTACAGTGGGATTGACTTACAGTGGGATTGACTTACAGTGGGATTGACTTACAGTGGGATTGACTTACAGTGGGATTGACTTACAGTGGGATTGACTCAATTGACTTACAGTGGGATTGACTTACAGTGGGATTGACTTACAGTGGGATTGACTTACAGTGGGATTTGTTGACAGTGGGATTGACTTACAGTGGCATTGATTTAATTGACTTACAGTGAGATTGACTTACAGTGGGATTGAC
>CM060348.1:34689806-34697798 GCA_030674155.1 Stramonita haemastoma
GAATTACAATTGACAATAACCTTTCTTGGATGTACCATATCTCTGCATTATGCAAAAAAGTATCAAAATGTGTACACCAGTTATCTAAAATAAAGCATTTCTTAGACCTAAACGCTAGGAAAATGTTTTTCAATGCATATATTATATCCCATATGAGTTATGCTTCAACTATTTGGGATTCGGCTAGCGCAAATGTTCTCAAGCCATTGTTCAGTGT
The DNA here is from genome assembly GCA_030674155.1 of Stramonita haemastoma. Taxonomy (NCBI): domain Eukaryota; kingdom Metazoa; phylum Mollusca; class Gastropoda; order Neogastropoda; family Muricidae; genus Stramonita; species Stramonita haemastoma. The sequence goes on from CM060348.1 coordinate 34,690,024, forward strand.
GCATAGACGAGCTCTAAAACTTGTTCTTTTAAAATCTCCATCATTAACCATTTCTGGCTATAAAGCACTTGACATTCTTCCATTAAAATCCAAGCTTAAGCATAATAAGGCAGTGTTTATGTATAAAATCATGTCTGGTTTAGCTCCCCCCTTACTTCAAAACAGATTCACGATCAATGTCAATCGTCATGCCAATAAGATAATGGTGCCACTTCCAAGAATTGACTTATTTAAATCCACTCTCACATACTCTGGTGGAACACTGTGGAATGAGATATCAACCCTCAACCTTCACAAAGCTTGCAGTGTTTCTATTTTTGAAAAAGTCTATCACGTACATCTTATGGACAATATATCACTATTTTGATGAAATGGATTTTATTTCGTGACACCATTGATAACTAATTCCATGTAATTTCAATCATGTGTAAGTATTATGTCAACTGTTGACCACCCCCCCCCCCCAATACTTTTGTCCCCTCTTATTCTTACCTCCTTCTCTTTCTCTCCCCCCACCCTCCCCTCTCTACACCCCTCTCGCTCCAGGGTTGCCTTTTGTCTGTCTCTGTCTTCCTGCCTATCTCTCTGTCTGTTCTACTGGCTCCCTGTCTGTTCTTTTTTTTCTTTCCTTCTGTCTGTCTGTCTGTCTGTCTGTCTGTCTGTCTGTCTGTCTGCTGTCTGTCTGTCTGTCTGTTCTTCTCTCTCTCTCTCTCTCTCTCTCTCTCTCTCTCTCTCTCTCTCTCTCTCTCTCTCTCTCTCTCTCTCTCTCTCTCTCTCTCTCTCTCTCTTTCTCTCTCTCTCTCTCTCTCTAGTTTATCTGAGGTGGTCAGACGTGCAGGAGTGCTCCGCAAAAAATATAATATTTGTGACAGTTATCATTTATACACTGAAGTGAATTTTGGCAGGTGGGTGTGCAACGTTACACTCATCACTAATCTGACTTTGGTAATTGAAAATCTTGTGTAATTAGCCTGTAAATTACAAAGCAATTACAATACTTAACACAGAAGGTTTAATTTTCATCCCTTTGCCAAGCAGAGATCAACTTTTTGTTTTCAAACTGCACGTGAAAAATCATCGCAACTTGTTTTGGGTACACATGTACTCTTCCCTTCTGCTGCTGGCTGTTATGATGCTGCCTGCACGTGAAAACTCGACATGCCTTTGACACACTGATGTACTGGCCAACTGGAGATGGGAACTATAACAGCATGTGAGTGTCAATAACTTTGTTTTGATTTGTTTTAAATATGACGGAAGATTCTACACGGAGTACAAAAAAACTGAAGTCTACCATGGATGAAATCCAGAAACGATTTTCTTGTGGAACTGAGGAGCTAGCTGCATGGCAAAATTCCCTTATTTTTCGGTATGCAGCGATCAACGAAAAGTCAATTGTAGTGACAGTGGCTAATTTCAATCAAGATGATGAAATCATTTCTTCAATGCCCCAATATGTTCCACTGTCTCCACCTCCTGAACTTTCTAAAACAGTCATAAGAGTACTTCACAAATCTACCAAATCTGTCACTATTACTCTGTATTTTTCACAGCAAGGAGGGGGAACCCTGTTGTGTCAAGGCAGAGACTGTGTTCAATGGCGTGATCAAGAGTGTGAGAAAATCAAACATTTTATCTCACTCTTTCTGGAAACAAAAAACAACAAAGAACTTACTGAACATCTCCTCAAGACTCCCCTATTATTCATCAAAAACATGCCAGAAGTTGCTTTCCTGGAAGCCTCCCTCATCAATGAAGTCTGTCTGGATCCGGCCACCATGACTCCAGGCCATCAGTCTCCTGATGCAGTGGCTTCAACCCCTCCTCCAGACTCCAACCTGTTGCTGTCCAGTGACGTCACTGACACTGCAATGTCTACCAGCCTAAAAACAGTGTTCCTTCCACCAAAACCATCCATTCAGCAAAAGGAAGAGTGTCCAAAGTCAGAAGAAAGTCCTCACCTGGATAGTACCCCCATTTGTAAAAGAACTCGTATTCAAAGAAAAAGAAATTTGTTTTCTTCTGGGTTAAAAGCCAACAAAAAACAACCTTCATCATTGTCACTGCTATCATGTAAACAAACACTCAAAGAAATTAAAAGTTCCATTGAGTCCTTAGGCTCAGCACAAGAGGAACATGAACAAAAAACAACCTCATTCATTGAAGATGTTAAAGCTTCATTAAAAAATGAGCTGCGAATGCACATTTCTAAAAAGCATGATACACTACTTTTGGAATTAGACTCTTTGAGAAAGAAAATAAACTATCTGGAAGAAAAAAATGCAAAACTAGAGAAAGAAAATCATTCAATTAAAACTCAGATGGGAACATTACAGTCTCAGTTGAAAAGAATCAGCTCCAGACACACTGAAACAGCATCCACTCAGACTATCTCCCCTCCTCAACCAAAGAAACTTTCTACTGTTTTGCTAGAACAAAAATCTGATTTTGCACAAAGTGGGTGTTTCAACCCTGAAGATTTGGAATCTTCAGTTACAGATGAAACCACCCAACCATCTCAGGCAGAGGACTCTGCCACCATGGCTGATACTGCTTTTCCTGTTACTCCAAAAGCAACAGAACAGGAAATCATTGAACCCAAATCTCAATACACTATACCTGTCACAAATTCCTTTGAGGCACTGGCCGATGTAGATCCTGGCCTTACAACCACACAGCAAAAAGAAAAACAGCTAGGTCCCACAGAAGAAAGCATCAGAGGCCAGTACAACAAATCCGTGGACTCTGAAATCCTTACAAAATTACAAACTTCCAAACCATCACCCTATGAAACACTGTCCAAAATTTCTGTTCCAGATACTACAACAATGCTATTGATAGGAGATTCTGTGATCAGAAATATCAATCCAAACAGACTGGCCCCTCGGGGTGAGAATATGTTCAAGATCTGTGTGTCTGGAATGAAGGTATCTGACCTGTCAACATGGCTCTCTTCCCTTCCTGTCATGTTCAAAATAAAAATGTGTAGTTGTCCATGTTGGCATCAACAGTTGTAAATCTGGTACCATTTCAGAAAAGGAATGGACTGACCTGGTCAAACAATGCTTTTCCTCCTTCCCCCAGTCCACATTCACTATGAGTTCCATTATTCCAGCTAGAGGCCAACACCATCTAAACACTATCATAAATCCCTCCAACAAAAACCTTCAAACAGTCTGTCATCACTCAAACATTACTTTCATTGACCACACAAGCACTTTTACCACTAGTTCCGGATCTCCTCGTTTAGTTCTCTACTTTAATCTTACTCACCCCAGTGAAAGAGGCACATCCAGAATAGCAAACAATCTTCGGTTTACCTGGAACAACATTGAACACCATAGTTCTGAGGAGAATACTGCAAAGAACATGCTTGAAACTGATGGCCATCCTTATGAACATAATAGCAGAAATTATCAACAAGGTCGATTTCAGGACAGTTATTCCTCAGTAAGCAGAGTATACAGGCCACCTACTTACCACAACAGACAAACAGGGCAGGATGTTTCCTCACTCCCAAATAGATCATCTACAGATACCAGGAATCATAAGACTTTTTTCAGCAACTATAGATCACAGCAAACCAGAACAAGTAGAAGCCCTAGGACCTATCCTAACCAGAGGTTTCCCCCTTCTCAGACAAGTAATTTTACAGAAGCTTTGTCTCGATCTCATGCTAGCCATCAAGATCAACGTGCATACAGTGACAATATAGCATGTCCTCCTCCCTCCTCGCTTTTTCACTACCCACCTCTCAGGTCAAGGCCACGTGAAAATATAACTGATATGCCATTCTCAGTACCTTCTATCCAACATCCCTCTTTGCATTCAAACTACACGAATCTTGGAAGAAATTCCTTGTATTCTTTTCCACCTCCTCTATCATCCCAAGAAGCACATAATTTGCACCTTCCCTCAGACCAAGATGCTTCTATGACATCTGAACACTTTCCTAGTAACTGCCCTCCTTTCAGCAGACATATTCATCCATATGCTTTGGACTTGCTCTCTATGGCCTCTCAAATAATGGCAAATCAAGTCAGAGCCCCCTATCCCATGCGCATGTAGAAAGTGGATAATTTGTATTGCAAATGTTTACTTTTTTTCTTCTTTTTTTTTCTCTGTAATTTTTTACCTCAATTTTGATGTGTGGTTGTGTTTGAATGTTGTAGTTCCAGATGCTCCAATGGCTGTGTAATTGACCAGAAGAGTTATTTGTTCTGAATTTGATAACGGAAACAAGGCTTTGGCAATTTTGAGATCTCCTTTTGCATTTTGATCCCTTTTACTTATAGAGATTTTGGGGGCAATTTTTTTGGCATTGTGTTCTTTGGTTAGCTAATATTTCATTGAGAGTGGGTTCATATTTCCCTGTGTGTATATTTTTGTGCTTTGTGATTTCTCATATATAGTTTACCTAATCTTGTTTCAGTTTTCCTATTACTGCATTTGTTTTTCATTATAGGACTGTAGCTTGATCTCATTAGGACTAATTGTATGAATTAGTGATTATGGATCATCAAAACAATATATGGTTAACTAAAGATGGTCTTCGAATTGGTCATCTCAACATCAATCATGCAATACACAAAATGACTGAAATATCTTCTATATTATCTAATTCAGGCAAAAATTTCCATGTGTTTGGTTTTACAGAAACCCATTTATCCTCTCATATTTCAGACAATGACATCTCAATACCAGGCTACAATACAATCCGAAGAGACTCCCATATTCACAAAGAAACTGGTATAGCTGTTTATGTTCATCAATCAATTCAGTTCAAAAGAGTTACAAGTTTAGAGCAGCTTTATGTAGAAACAATTTGGATTGAAATCAAACTAAGAAATTCCAGACCAATTCTTTTATGTTTTCTTTATAGAAATCCCAAAGAAAAAGCAGAATGGATTGATCACTATGTTTCAATGTTGGATAGTATAGATAAAGATTATGATGATATTATTATATTAGGTGATTTCAATATTGATTTATTAAAACCAAATAACCATTGGATACAGACATTCGAATCTTTCAACTTAAAACAATTGATAACTATGCCAACTCGTGTCACAGATATTTCCAAAACTTTGATTGACCATATATATGTTGTAAATAAAGAGACTATTGTAGAGGTAAATGTTCCACTTTCTGGCTGCAGTGATCACTTCCCTATATGCATTACATGGTCCAAGAAAGGAGTAAAAATTCCAAAAGTTAGCCACAAAACTATAACTTACAGAAATTTCTCACACTTTAACAGTAACGTCTTTTTACAGGATCTTCTTAATTCACATCTAAGCAATGTTTATCAAATTACTGATCCCAATCTAGCCATTGAATATTGGTATTCTATTTTTTATAATATTTACAATAAACATGCTCCATTACAAACAAAAAGAGTTAAATACAAAACAAAACCACCTTGGCTTACCGACAAAATACAGAAACATATATATCATAGGGTTATCTATTAAAGAAAGGTTTCCGAGACGATTATAAGAAACAAAGAAATTATGTAACTTCACTTTTACGGGCTGAGAAAAAAAAGTATTTTGAAGAGCTTCTTAAAAACAACAGGGACAATAGATGTATTTGGAAAACTATTAACCAGCTCACCAAAAAAGTTTTAATAAAAAATCAAACATTCACTGTGATATATCTGCTGATAAATTAAATCTTCATTTCACATCTGTTGTTGACCAACTAATCTTTAAGGACAAATCAAAAGAAAATGACTTGAAAAAATTGAAAGCTTTCTGCGACAGTAAGAATATTCAATCTAAAATTGAAATAAAACCTATTACAGTCAATGAAGTATTCACTGCTTTAAATCATCTGAAACAATCCTCAACACGTGGGCTCGATGGACTAGATGGGAAAATTCTTAAACTATCCGCATCAATTATAGCAGAAACACTTACATATGTCTACAATCTTTGCATAAGCAAAAACACCTTCCCTAAACTCTTAAAACAGGCAAAAATTATTCCTTTACACAAATCTGGCAATACCTCAGAACCATCAAACTACAGACCAATAGCATATTATCCACTCTTTCAAAACCATTAGAACAGCACATTTACAAATGTTTACTTGCCCACTTAAACAAACATAATCTATTACACCCAAATCAATCTGGTTTCAGAGCAAACCATTCATGCCACACCACTCTTGTTAAACTGACAGATAAATTGCTGCTTAATATGAATAAAAAAGAATTCACAGGTATACTATTTATTGATTTTGCTAAGGCTTTCGATGTTATTGACCACAAGCTACTACTACGGAAGCTTGCAGTCTACAAACTATCTCCTAGTATCCTCGAACTGATTTCATCTTTCCTATCTGAGAGACAGCAAAAAGTATATTTAAACAACACTTCTTCAAGTTTTCTTCTAAATAACTTTGGTGTACCGCAAGGATCAGTGCTTGGTCCCTTGTTGTTTCTTTTATATATAAATGACCTGCCATTAACTATTAAAGTACAAAATGAACTATTTGCAGATGATACAACTCTTCATACTAGCCACAAAAACCCTCTCCAAGTATGCCAAAGTTTACAAGAGAACATAAATATTATTGTCGAATGGACACAAATTAACCATTTGGCCCTTCATCCAGGTAAAACGAAATTCATGCTCTTATCAACAAGACAAAAACGTCAAATCTTAACATAAACTTACCTCCTATTTATATCAACAATGTCAGAATTGAAGAAGTTTCTAATCACAAAATTTTGGGAGTAACGATTGATAATAATTTGTCTTGGTCTGTACATATACGTAATTTAACAAAGAAAATTGCCTCCAAAACATACCAGTTAAATAAGATTAAACACTGTCTTAATCTGAATGCAAGAAAAATATTTTTTTCATTCATTTATTCAGTCTAGTGTGGATTATGCATCTACACTATGGGACCTAGCCAGTAATAACCTATTCAAACCATTAATCAGTATTCATAAACGAGCTGTCAAAATAGTAATAGATAAGTCATCTTCACTGACATTTTCAGATTACAAAAATGTAAATATTCTGCCTCTCAAAACAAGATTGTTGTTAAATAAAGGTGTACTAATGCATAAAATCCTTCATGGTAATGCCCCATCTTCCTTAAGCAGCATGTTCAGTATAAACGACTCTCGACATTCACATAAAATCAACCTCCCTTTACCAACCATTACTCTGTTTAAATCAAGTCTAATATATTCTGGGAGCTGGTTTTGGAATAGACTCCCAACCTTTTCTAAAATATGAATCAAAGTTTTCAAGATTTAAGTTTTTGTTGTATGATTTTCTGATGACTCATGAAAATGTCACTCTGCTTTCACCACAAATGTTTTGATCAAACCACTAGAAGTCTCAATTACATGAATTTTTTCCTCGGATAGTACAGTTAGTTTCTGTTTGTTATGCATTTCTGTTATTTTATTATTATTATTATTATTATTATTATTATTATTATTATTATTATTATTATTATTATTATTATTATTATTATTATTATTATTATTATTATTTTATTTTTTGTTTGTTTTTTTGGTGTGTTTTTCATTGTTCATATATACATTTAATCTGTCTCTGTATCTATGTCTCTGTCTGTCTGTCTGTCCGTCTGTCTCTGTAATGTTTTTCTATTTTTTGCTTGCCTTTCGGTGTGTGTATGTGTGTGTGTGTGTGTGTGTGTGTGTGTGTGTGTGTGTGTGGTGTGTGTGTGTGTGTGTGTGTGTGTGTGTGTGTGTGTGTAGGGGGTATCGGAGAGAGAATGAGTACTAC
>CM060348.1:34697898-34702898 GCA_030674155.1 Stramonita haemastoma
CTTTTTTTTATTTTTTATTTTTTGTTTGGGGGGTTGAGGCGTTTTTTTTGTTGTTAACCGGGAAGGGGCCGGGACGGGGTTAAAAAAAGCCACAGGGGGGCCCACCAAGGGAAAAAAGGAAGCGGGGGCCCCCCGGGGGGGCCCCGGGCGGGGGGGGAAAAAAAAGGGCCCAAAAACCGCCCAGCCCCCGTACCCCCCCCCCCCCCCCCTTCCCCCCCCCCCCCCCTTTTTTCCCCCCCCCCCCCCCCTCCCCCCCCCCCTCTCCCCTCCCCCCCCCCCCCCCCCCCCCCCCCCCCCCCCCCCCCCCCCTTCCTCCTCCCCCCCCCCCCACCCCCTCCCCCCCCCCCACTCCCTCCCCCCCCCTCTCCCATCCCCCCCCCCCCCCCCCCTCCCCCCTCTCTCTTTTTCCCCCCCAAATTTATTCCCCGAGCTCTCATGGACTTCCCCCCCCCCCCCCCTACCTCCCTTTTCCCCCCAGCACCCAAAACTAAACAAAAGACCAAGGCTCAGCGCACCATCAAAGCCTATTGAGCCATTCCGATATTGTGGATGGGGGTTTTTCCCCCCAAGCCCAGGGGGGGGAAAAGGGGGAGATGTGTGGCGAGCAAAATCACAGCCTATTACCTGACCAGCGGTCATCAAAAGGGGGAAAAAAAAAAAAAAAAAAAAAAACGATCTATACCCGTTGTGGAAAGGTCAAAAAAGTTATGTCTAGTGCTGTGGCATGTCGTTTGCATCTATGCTTGTCCCCGGGTTTTTCGATTCCCCTTTTTTCGAGGAGTTTTTTTTTTCCTTTAAAATTTCAGTGCGTTCCTCTCCCCCAAAGTCTTTCGGGATGAGATTAAAATTTGAGGCCCCCCGTGTGTGAACGTACCCCCAAATCTTGGCACACGTTAAATCTGTTCCGTTTTTCGTAAGAGTAGGCATGGTGGGGGTGGGAAAACAGATGAAAAAGTTTTCAAACTGCATACATCAGGGACTGATGAAAAAAAAAAAAAAAAGAAAGCAAGACGTTATCCATTACCCCTCGATTAAAGAATAAAATAAAAAAATAAAATAAAAATAAAATTGCCATTGTGGACAGGTGAAAGGTTTTTTTCCCCTGTTGGGAGTGTGTGTTTATTTTTTTTTATTTTTTTTTTATACCACTTTTTGTCACAGCGGATTTCTTCCCGCAAAAAATTCGGGGGGTTCTCTCTCCCCGGGGAGGGTGCCACAAGGCACCCCCTTTCCCCTTTTTTTTTTTTCCCTAAGGGATGGCGCCCTAAAAGCCCTGTGTGTTGGGGTTTTTTTTTTTTTTGTTTTTTTTCCGTCCAAAAACCGGCCACGTGGCCTCCCTTTTCCCGAAAGGCGGAAGGGGGTTTTTTAACGTGTGGCAAAGTTTCCCTGCGGGTTCGCACACGAGGCCTCGGTTTATGTTTTTCCGTTTAGTTTGCATTTTAAATTTGCATTTTTTAGCTTATAGTAGCGGTGGATTTATTTTTGGTCAGGTTTCTTTCGTTTTTGACGGTTTTTACTTTGTGTTTGTGTGGGGGGGGGGGGGGGGGGGGGGGGGGGGGCCGGTGGTGGTGGTTTTGAGTGTGTTGTGGGGGGGGGGGGGGGGTGGTTGTAGGGTGGGGGGGGGGGGGGGGGGTATGTGTATGTGGGGGGGGGGGGGTGGGGTTTGGGGTGGGGTGGGGGGGGGGGGGGGGGTGGTTTGTGTGTTGTGGGGGTGTGTTGGGGGGGTTTTGGGGGGGGGGGGTTTTTTTGTGGTAAAGGGGGGGGGGGGGGGGGGGGTTGGGGGGGGGGTTTTTGGGGTGGGGGGGGGGGGGGGGGGGGGGGAGGGGGGGGGGGGGGGGGGGTTTTTGGGGGGGTATGGTTGGTTGGGGCCCGGGGGGGGGGGGGGGGTGGGGGGGGTTTGGGGTTGTTGGTGGGGGGGGGGGGGGGGGGGTGGTTGGGTGGTGGGGGGGGGGGGGGGGGTTTTTTGTTGTGTGTTTTTTTGTGGGGGGTGTTTTTTTGGTGGGGTTTTTTGGGTGGTCGTGGGGTGGGGTGTGTGTGGGGTGGTGTTTGTGTGTTTTTTGGGGTTTGTGGTGGTTGTGTGTTTTGTTTTGTGTGTGTGTGTGGTTGGTGGGTTTGTGGGTTGTGTTGTGTGGGGTTTTTGTGTGTGTGTTGGTTGTTGGGGTGTTGTTGGGGTGTGGTGTGTTTGTTTGGGGGTGTTTTGGTTTTGTGTTGTGTGTGGTGCGTCTTTTTTGGGGTTTTATTGGGTTTTGGGTTGGTTGGTGGGGGTGTGTGGGGTGTGTGTGGGGTTGTGTTTTGTTTGGGTGTTTGTGTGTGTGTGGGTGGTGTGGTGTTGTGTGGTGGTGGTGTGTGTGTGTGTGTGTGTGGTGTGTGTTGTGCGTGTGTGTGTTTTTGGGTGTGTGTGTTTTGGTGTTGTGTGTGGTTGGTGTTGTTGTGGGTGTGGTTTTTGTGTTTTGGGGTTGTGTTGTGTGTGGTGTGGGTTGTGTGTGTGGGTGTGTGTGTGTGTTGGGGGGTTGGGGGTTTTGGTGTGTGGTTTTGTGTGTGTGTGCACCCCCCTTTTTTTTTTCTTTTTGTGTCACTGTCTGTCTCTTCCCGCCAGTGTTCTTCTGTTCTGTTGTCGTTTGTTTTTTATTTATTTATTTTTTATTTTTTTATTTTTTTTTTTTATTTTTCTTAATATCGGGTAATGGGATAGCTCTCATGGCTTTTTACACCAGTCCCTCGGTTTTTGCGTATGGTAAATTGTATTTGTTCCCCCCGGCCCGATGGCCTACTTTACAAAAAGGGAAAATTTGCGTGGGCAAATTTTGTTCTGCGTCTTCGAACGGGGGCCTCGGTTTTAAGTTTTTCCAAAGGCTTTTGGGGGGTGGGAGGGGGAGTCGCTGATTTTTAACCCAGGAGAAAAATTCCTCGCCGGCCGGGTCGTCAAATTGCCGCGCAATGTTTGACCCCTAGGCTATCCGTCCCCCCCCCCCCCCCCCCCCCAAAAAAAAAAAATGTCTTTCGGAGAGACTAAAAACCGAGACCCCCCCCCCCCCCCCCGAAGTCAGTCAGTGGGAAAAGTTTTTGTTTTTGTGCGTTTCCCCGCTTAACGTTTTAATTTGGGGGGCTGTCCCCAGAATGGCCATTGATCACTCATCTATCCCATGGGATCCGTGAGACTGAATTGCCACATAAATGAGAAGTTTCCCTGTTGACTTTTAAAAGGGTACTCGCCATATAGGAAAGCCATACTCCAACTTCAGGGTTTTTTTTTTTTTACTTTAAGGGGGGGATGCGGTTGACGTCAAAATTGTGTTCATAATGGAAAAAAAATTGCAAACTCACTTTGATTGTTAAAAAAAAATTTTTAGGTTTAAAAAAAAAATTTTTTCAAAACCAAAAAAAAAACCCCAGCACATAGAAATCGAATTTAAAGGAAGGTTTATTCCAAGGGGGAAACAAAAAAAAAAATCAACTGAAACACTTACATATCTTTGAAATAGATATCAACAAAAAGCCACCCATGAAAATGTTTTATTACATATCAACTTGTCGGTAGTCAGGGAATCATTTTTAAAAAAAAAAACACAAAAAAAAAAAAATTTTTTTAAAAAGGTTGGATGAAGAAAAAAAGAAAAAAGGAAAAAAGAAAAAAAGAAAGAAAAGAAAGAAAAAAAGGGAAAGAAAAAAAGGAAAAGGGAAAGAAGAAAGGGAAAAGAAGGAAGGAAAAAGGGGGAAAAGGGAAGGAAGGAAGGAAGGAAGGAAGAAAGAAAGAAAGAAAGAAAGAAAAAAAGGGGAAAGGAAGGAAGGAAGGAAGGAAGGGAAAGGAAAGGGAAAAGGAAGGGGGAAAGGGAAAGGGAAGAAAGAAAAGAAAGAAAGAAAGAAAGAAAGCAGACAGAAAGAAAGAAAGAAAGAAAGAAAAAAGAAAGAAGAAAGAAAGAAAGAAAGAAGCAAGAAAAAAAGGGAAAGCAAGAAAGAAAGAAAGAAAGAAAGAAAGAAAGACAGACAGACAGACAGAAAGACAGACAAAAAGACAGACAAAAAGGGACAGACAGAAGAAAAAGAAAGAAGGAAAGAAAGAAAGAAGAAAGAAAGAAAGAAAGAAAGAAAGAAGAGAGAGAGAGGAGAGAAAAGGGAAGAGAGAGGGGAGAAAAGAGAGAGGAGAGAGAGGGGGGAGAGAGAGGGAGAGAGAGAGAGAGAGAGAGAGGGGAAGAGAGAGAGAGAGTGGAGAAAAGAGAGAGAGAAAAGAGAGAGAGAGAGAGAGGAGAGAGAGAGAGAGAGACAGAGAGAGAGAGAGACAGAGAGAGAGAGAGAGACAGAGAGAGAGAGAGAGACGAGAGAGAGAGAGACCAGAGAGAGAAAGGGACAGAGAGAGAGAGGGGACAGAAGAGAGAGAGACAAGAGAGAGACAGAGAGAGAGAGAGGGAGAGGGGGAGGAGGAGAGAGGAGAGAGAGAGAGAGGAGAGAGAGAGAGAGAGGAGAGAAGGAGAGGAGAGAGAGGGAGAGAGAGAGAGAGGTGAGAAGAGGAGAGAGAGAGAGAGAGAGAGAATGAATGAATGAATGAATGAAGAATGAATAATCTTTATTTTTCAAGGGTAAAGAGTAAGTAAGCATTACATATTTTTTTTTCATCCGGCCCTTGCCCTGATCAGGGAATAAAGCTAAGAACCCTCTCCCCTTACCCCTACATACCAGCATCACCCCCAGCAGCAGTTCAACCCAAAATTTTAAAGAAGAAAACAGAATACATTCAACAAAACGGTCATCCCAACTGGATACCTGATAATTTTTTAAACAAAAAAAAACATAGCAAAAATATTTTAAAATAGCAAATATTCAGGACCATGAAAAGAAGGCATTACAAAACTATAATGCGTGAGTGAGTGTGTGTGTGTGTGTGTGTGTGTGTGGGGTGTGTGGTGTGTGTGTGTGTGTGTGTGTGGTGTGTGTGTGTGTGTGTGGTTTTGTGTGTGTGTGTGGTGTGTGTGTGTTATGTGTGTGTGTGTGTGTGTGTGTTTTGT
>CM060348.1:34720398-34726660 GCA_030674155.1 Stramonita haemastoma
AAGTCAGCAGACACACCCAACTCCAGAAAAATCAGGGAGAGCCAGGTCAAATAATACTGACATTGTCAGACTTGTGCAAAGGAAAAAGATAACCATAGATGACAAACTAGAGACAAATACAATGAATATCTACAGACGATGACAGATTATCAGGACAGATCTGGACCACAGGTGAATTCAGATGCTTGACGGTATCGACCAGAAACAGGCAACATATAAAATCAAGGGGACTATATAGCTGACACAGAGGACGATTCTTTCCATTGAGAAAATGAACAGCCTCACCCCCAACAGCCCCCTTTTTTCCCCCCAAAAAAGTTATACTGACAAGGAACAAGACTGTGACAAACAAAATGAGTCAGGACATGACAAACTGACAGACAAGACTGACATTCCTCCTGAGGCAACGTCTTATGACCAAGTAGCAGTGGATGTGCCACAGGACCATACTGCAGACACTCCCTGAACTGACAATGAACCTCAAGTAGAGAACAAACAAAACAAGGGACAAAACACACAAAATGTGTGAATGAGTAACTGCACCAAGTGAATCCACAAAGCAAAGTGAGTGTCCCCATCCACAGAACAAAACCTAAAAAGAAGACAGGTTGGATGGGCACGGACAAGCAAAAAGCTCCAAGGGTAAAGAAGGGGACAGTCTACAGTAAAACCCCAACAAGCAGGTCTCAGATCCAGTCCAGTATACTGACTCACTGAAACGAATGGGGTCAAAATGATGGGAGCAAAACGGGTAAACAAGGGACAGGAGGGGGGACTAAGACAACGGTTAAAAGTGTACATACAAATAGGAACATCGGCGCAGAGCCTATAAAGTGAATTCATAATTCACATAAGGATGATATGGTGTGTCATAGTTTCATAAATACATCTTTTAACGAAAGGTTGCTTAAAATATCACAATTACAATGTAAACGGTTTGCATTCTAAGCTAGATGACAGTGATTTCATCATAGTATCAATCTATGATATCATTTGTTTAACTGAAACAGTCATACCCCCAGATTTTGAATCAGATTTGTTTCATTGATTTTTCTCATATTCACGTCAAAAGCCTTCGAAATTAGCCCATCGAGTAGGTATTCTGGTGGTGAAGTATGTACTAATCAAGAAAATTTCCCCATTTGTAAAATGAGTTTCCAGCCTCTGTAGATAACACATTGTTGTCAAATAGATAAAAACTTTATTTCGGTAGGACAAAGATGTTATGTGCATATAGTGTGTACAATCCACCCCCCATGTGAATTCCAAATAACTGGAAGGGCAAACAAGATGGTTATGGATATAGAATTGTTAGAGCCGTGTTATTTGCAGTCTACAAGAAAAGTTTGACGATTTCTATTTTTAATTTTTGTGATTTGTTCCCGCCCGGCCACAGCGATCGCCTGCGCTCTTCCAAAGCAGAACGAGATTTTAAAACGTGTGCACAAGATGTTCTGTGTGCGTTCCACACACGTGGCCTTCGGTTTATATCACATCCAAAAGACTTTGACATTCATTCGATTTTTTTCGTCAACTGGAATAAGGGCGAGGCTGGTGGGAATCGAACCCAGAACCTCACGGTTTGCTTGTTTGCAGCGACGTCTTCACCATGCCTGCCACCCTCCCTCCTAGTGGGCTAGGAGTTTCACTTCTCTAGGGCCACATGTTAAGGGCGGCGCGCCATCTCCGACGCCCACGCTGTTAACTAAACCGTCCCTGACCCTAAAGAGGCAGGTACCCATTGACAGCCTGGGTGAATTGGGGACTGTACTGAAGCCAAGGGGCGCAACAAAACGGTCACCCATCCAACAGGAAACCACTTTAATGTTCTTAAAACCATAGCTGGGGGAAAGCATTACAAACAAACAGACATACACATGATAAAGACAATACAGACATTACACGACAAAGACATGCAGACAGCAGACAGGCCAGACAGGCAGACAGGCAGACAGGAAGATATACATACGATACATACATACATACATACATTCATACATACAACAAACAATACATACATACATACATACATACATACATACATACATACATACATGCATGCATGCATGCAAGCAACCTGCATGCATGCATGCATGCATGCATGCATGCATGTCCTCATGCATGCATACATACATGCATGCATGCATGCATGCAATGCATGCATGCATGCATGCATGCAATGCATGCATGCAGTGCATAACATACATACATACATACAAACATATCATACAATCCTTACATACATACAAACATCCATACATACATACACGCTATACATACATACAACGCATACAACACATACACAACATACCCACATGCACACATGCACACATAGCAGACAACATACAGACAGACAGACATACATACATACAACATAACATACATACATAGCATACATACATACATACATACATACAATCCATACATACATACATACATACATACATAATACAAACATACAAAAACATACATATATACATACATACATCATACATGCATACCATATCAAACACGCATACACACATACACACATACACCACATGCACACATGCACACACATCAACACAATGCAGACAGACAAACAGACAGACAGACAGACAGACAGACGACATACGATACATACATATATAACATATATGACATACATCCATACATACATACATACATACAAACATACATACATACAAACACACACACATCCATACATAACATACAAACACAAAACACAAACATACATACATACATCACATACATATCATACAACATACATACATACATACATACATACATACAAACATACAAACATACATACATCCCAAACATATCATACATACATACATACAATACATAACATACATAACATATAATAATACGTATCAATATATACGTGAATCTGTACTATCTATAATATAAAAACTAAAAAATAAATTATTATATATACTGTGGGCTTTTTATAAATCAATTTATAAAACCTATTTTCCCCCCACAGGGAACCCCGGGGCCGTTTTTTCCCCCAAAAAACCCCCCCCCTGGGTTTCCCCGTGTCACGTGGTGTCCCTTGAAAAGACAGCCAAAGACAGCCCCTTTCGAAGGGGAGAAAAGGGGGCGTGGGAGGGACGAGGATGATGGAAGGGTGGGGAGAGGGTGGAAACCGGGTTGGGAAATGATTCTTTATCCCCTATTTGGCCCCTTCCTCTTTCTGCAAGGGATCTGTGGTGTGGAAAAAAACGCCCCTAACGCCTAGACAGTGGAGACAAGTCTGGGGGTTTAAAACCCTTTTGTGCCTGAAACCTTTTCCTCCCCTTAAACCACCGAGTGGTGGTCGGGGGGCCTTAAAATTTTAAAAAAAAATAATAATAATAATAATAATAATAATAATAAAAAAAAACAACAACAACAACAACCAAAAATAATATAATAATAATTTATAATAATAAAAAAAAAAAATAAAAAAAAAAAATAATAATAATAAAAAAAAAATAATAATAAAAAAATAATAATGATAATGATAAAAAATAATTATAATGATAAAAATAAAATAATAAAAAAAAAAAAATTTAAAAATAAAAAAAAAAATAAAGGAATTTATATAGCGCCCATATCTTGCAAAAAAAAATCAAAGCGCTTTTTCATTCAACCAATTCTTGCACATGCAGCCAACAACAATTTAAAATTTTTAACGAAGTCATACACACACACACACACCCCCACACACACACAAAAACACACACAAAACACACACACACACACACAAAACCAACACACACAACCAAAAAACACAACAACACACATAGAGGTTAAACCCCCGATATAAAAGAATAAAAAAAAAAAAAAAAAAAAACACACACCACCCACACACAACACACACACACCCCAACACACCCCAAAAACCCAAAAAAACACACACACACACACCCCAAAACCCCCAAAACACACAAAAAAAAAACACACAAAAAACCCCACACACACACACACCCAACACACACACACACCCCAACATAGAGGTTAAACACTTTGGCAGGGTGGTTTGGGTAGTTTTGGGGTGTTGAGAGCAGGGCCCGAAGATTTAAACAAAGGGTAGGAAAGTCTTAAAAGTTTTAAAAGAAAACAGACAACCAACCGACAGGGGTAGACAGAAAAAGATAGATAGACAGACGAACAAAAGACCGACAGAGAGATAAACCCGATAGATACATACAAACAGATAGACCCGACAACAGACAGACAGATAGATAGACAGATAAAACAGATAGACACACAGACAGATAGACATACCAAAGGACATAAAAGAAAAAAAAGAAAGACAGATAGACAGATAACAGATAGAAAAAATAGACAGAAGACAGAAAAAAACAGACGACAAAAAGACCGACCGACCTACAGGGCAGACAGACAGACAGACAGATAGACATACCAAAGACATACAGACAGACAGACCCTATAGAGAGACCCGATAGACAGATAGACAAAACTGACTAACAAAAATGACACATAGACACAACAAACCCCCCTGACTGCTACCCGACAAAACCCGACAGACAGAAATACACACACAAGAACAGACACAAACCCCATACACACACAGCCCACAGACAAAAGACACAGACACAGACACAGACACCAAAACACAACACAAACACACACACAAAAACACACAAACACACACACACAAAAACACACACACACACACACACCACACCACACACAACACACACACAAAACACACACAAACACACACAAAAACAAACACAACAAACACACACGCGCGCGCACACACAAAACCCCAAAAACACACCAAAAACAAAAACACCCCCCCCACACCCCCAAAAACCCCACACACACACACACACACACCCCCAAAAAAAAAAAACACACCCCAACCCACACACCCCACAAAACCCCACCAAAAAAGTCTTTGTCTTCCCTCGTGTCCGTTGGGGTCAAAAAGGGGCCGTTGAGAGATGGCAAAGATCGTGACGTTTGGGTTTCCCCCCGTTCCCGCCCCTCTGTCTGTCCCCTCTGTCCGTCAGGGCTTTTCTTTCTGCCCCTCGGTCCCCTCTTTTCGGGTCGGTCTGGGCCGTCAGTCTGTCTTTCTGTCTGTCTGTCTGCTGTCGTCTGTCTGTCTGTCTGTCGGTTTGGTCGGTCGGTTTGGGGGCGGGCGGAATCGGTTTTTTGGGGTTTTGTTTTGTGGGTTTCCCGTCTGGCCCTTTTGGTTTGTCTGTCTGTCTGTCTGTCTGTCTGTCTTTTGTCTGTCCCCGCTGTCTGCCTGTCAGCTGTCTGCCTGTTCCCGGGCGTCGGGCGGTCGGTCGGTGGGGGGTCTGTCGGTCGGGGGGCGGCCCCGTCTGTCTGTCCCCCCCGTCTGCTGCTGTCTGTCGGGGGTCGGGGGGGTCGGTGGGTTTCCCGGGCGGTCGGTCTGTCTGTCGTCTATCTGTCTGTCTGTCCCGTCTGGGCTGTCTGCCTGCCTGCCTGTTTTTGTCTGTCCCGTTTGGGGGCGGGGGGCGGGGGCCCCTTCCTGGGGTTTGGTCGGGTCGGTCGGTCTGTCTGTCTGTCTGTTTTTTCTGTCTGTTTTGGTCGGTCGGGTTTGGGGCGGGCGGGGGGCCCTGCCCGGTCGGGGGCTGTCTGGGCTGTCTGTTTTGTCTGTCTGTCGGTCGGTCGGGGGCTGCTGTTTGGGGCCCGGGCGGGCTTTTCGGTTGGTCTGGGCGGGGTTTTTGTAGTGTGGGAAAGTTTTTTGCTAAAGGAAAAGGGTTTTGTTGTGGGGGTGGTGTGGTGTGGTTTTCGTGGCCCTTTTGGGGTTTTGGGGGGTGGGTTTTTGGGGGGGGTGTGGTGGGGGTGTGGGGGTTTTTGGTGGGGTGTTTGGGGTGGGGTGGGGTGGTGGGGGGTATGGTTTAGGTGTGGTGTGGTTTTGGTATGGGAAAGGTGTGGTGTGGTGTGGTGTGGTGTGGTATGGTGTGGTGTAGTGTGGGGGGTGGTGTAGTGGGGTGTAGTGTGGTTTTTAGTGTGGTTGGGTGTAGTGGGGGTGTAGTGTAGTGGGGGGTAGTGTGGGTGTGGTGTGGTGTAGGGTGGTGTGGTGTAAAAGTGGTGTGGGGGGTGGTGGGGGTGGGGGGGGTGGGTGTGGTGGGGGGGTAGTGAAAATGTAGTGTAGTGAAGTGTAGTGAAAATGTAGTGTAGTGTAATGTAGTGTAGTGTATTTTAGTTTTAAATGTATGTAGTGTAGTGTAGTGTAGTGTTTTTAAATTTTGGGGTGTATCTGCTTCTTTTTTTT
>CM060348.1:34741760-34744260 GCA_030674155.1 Stramonita haemastoma
CAGGGAGGGATGGGTTTGCCAGGTTGGGGTCAAGTTGCCCGAGAGCTAGGGCCGGTGTAATAAACCAAAACACTCTGCAACAAACACTACCATGGCAACGCTGAAAGCACTACCAGTAGTGTTTATAGCACAGGCCTACACGCCGCCTAAAACACTATTTCTGGCTACGCCTCCTACGCGAGGCTGGGAATCGAACCCAGGACCTCATGATTTACCTTTTGGCAAGTGTACGTCTTGAACATCCTGCCACCCTCCTTCTTAGTATTTGATATATAAAAAGGTGTTTGTAAGCGGTAGTTTCTTTAGCTTAGAGATGGTGTTCATAGCGTACGCCAAAGTCACTAAGGTAGTGTGTTTACAGCATGTGCAAAAGTCACTACGGAAGTGGTTATGGCATGAAAGCCTTACGCCAAAACCATTTCAGTAGTCTTTATTGCGCGGTAGTGTTTTGAGCGTGTTGCATCGGTACAACTGGGCGCAGTCCCCCTAACGTCGCGGGTTCGAATCCCGTAAGAGTCATAGGGAGTTTTGGGACTCCTGTCGGCTCCTACCCAGAGTGAGTGTGCTGTGTGTGGGCTCAGTGGGGAGACTGGAACCACACAGTCGAGCTTCATCCATCCACTTTACGGATGCGAGTTTACAAGTTTTGCTCAAATTTCCTGACCAACACTGTACGTGTGTCTGTAGCTCTCGGGCCCTGTTGACGCTGGGATATATTATTATGATGGTAAGCGTAGAGTGCAACCTTGTCAAGTAGTCTCAAAGCAGATGCACTTCCACAGCAGCATCACTACATCATCCTCATCACCATTGATGACCATCATGCAATTACCGTTATTTATACCACTTTATGTCACAGCAGATTTGTCTTGTCATTCGGGTGAGACTATAAACCGAGGGCCCGTGTACGAACGCTTGTAGAACATCTTGCGCACACGTTAAAACCCCATCCCGCCTTCCGGAAGAGTAGGCTATTGTATGCCTGTAGGAGCGGATGCCAAATTTGTTTTTTAAATAACAAAACAGCATGCACACAAGTGTCGTGTTTAAACACCATCCCTGCGAAAAAATCAGGGAGTTGGAGTCCCCAGGGCGGCTCGGGGATGTACATAAAAAAATAATGGGTAGGCGCTGCACTTGTGGCGAAGCGCTCTTCCCGGAAGAGCAGCCCGAATTTCACGCAGCGAAATCTGCTGTGACATAAAGTGGTATAAAATAAATAAATAAAATAAATGAAAATAATAAAAATTAGATAAAGGCTCTGATTTGATAGCTTCATTTCCTCTGGTCTTATGGTGACCTCAGGTTCGGTTTCTCTATACACTTCTGTGCCTGTGGTGAGTTTGTGTCAAAGCCTTTGGGGTTGGGGTTTTGCGGAGGGACGGTCGTTGGAGGGACGTTGTGGTGGTCGCCACCTCGAGTGGGTGACTCACTCACTCTGGCTCCGCGACTGAGCTAATACTGTCGTAAGTAGGGGCCTTAATTAATAGGTGGTGTCCTGCGTACGTTAGCTTAGAACAGGCACATCTGAACACCAATGGTGACTCAGCAATAGTGCAGGGCCCCTCTGGTGGCCCCACAGCGGCCTAAGATATTGATGGGCTCCCTGTGGACTTCCGACCCTGAGGATGAGACATAACGACTCTGGGTATGGCTGTGGCGGGCTGTGAGATTGAAACGAGCGGCGTGGGAACAGCAGGATGGGGACATCACAGACGATGCGGCAGCAAAAAGACAAAGAGCTCACAGAGGATGTGTGTGTGTGTGTGGAGGGGGGGGGGGGTCAGAGAACAAGTCTGTTATGGGGACCTATGACTATCACACCACTCCATGATAGATGAACAGAAAAACAGTAAAAAGGTAAAGGTGTCCCATAACCTGTGTGGTCGTAGGGGAGCGAGATGTCAGAGACCTCAGCTTCTCCAGGGGCCAGCATATTGAGGGCGGTGACGCCCATCTCCTCTCCCTCGCTGCTTTACCTTCCCTGACCCTGTAGAGGGCAGGTACTCATTGACAGCTGGGTGAACTGGGGGATAGTACTGAAACCAAGGCGCGCAAAGCGTCATCCATCTATTTTGTAACCATGCTCAATGCTGCTTTAACCTTAGCTTGGGGGAAAGCGAGTGCTCTGACCACTGAGCTACCCCGTCCCAAGAAAAACAGACAGTACAGACATAGAAAGATTAGAATTGACAAATTCACTTTAACAAACCATGCCACCACACTTTACAGACGGATCGCAGCCATCCCAACAGAAACAACAACACAAACATCATCTTCAAGTTGTTTGTAAACTTTTAATGCCACACCCATACGTTATATGGGAACAAAACTAAAATCACTGATTTCCTTTTTTTATATATAAGTTTTTTTTTTCTCCATTAAAATCTCGAAGATGAGATATTTAATGAAGTCAGCTTCAGAATACTTTTTTTAAAAAATTTCTGTTAGTCCAATCCAGTCATGTTGTTTGTTGCCCCGCCGACCACACAGGCCATAT
>CM060348.1:34751760-34754260 GCA_030674155.1 Stramonita haemastoma
TCAAATAAAGTACACCCACACACCCACACCCACACCCACCCACACACACACACACACACACACACACACACACACAGACACACACAGACACACACAGACACACACACACACAGACACACAGACACACAGACACACAGACACACACACACACACACACACACACACACACACACACACACACACACAGAGTAAAATCACGTAATGTGAAAAGACGTTGAATTTAAAGAAAGTACACACACGTATGCACGCATGCACGCACACACACACACACACACACACACACACACACACACACACACACACACACACACACACACACACACACACACACACACACACGAGTGCGCGCACACACACGCACGTACGCACGCAGAAACACACAGAGTAAAATGACGTAATGTGAAAAGATGTTGAATTTAAAGAAAGTACACACACGTATGCACGCATTCACGCATGCACGCGCATGCATGCACGCGCGCACACACACACACACACATTCACTCACACGCACACACACACATACACACACAAACACATACACACAGAGACACACACACAAACACACACACACACACACACACACGTACAGACACACGTACAGACACAGACACAGACACAGACACAGACACAGACACAGACACAGACACAGACACACACACACACACACACACACACACACACACACACACACACACACACACACACACACACACACACACACACGTACACAGGTTATATTGACGTAATGTGAAAAGACGTTAAATTTAGAGAAAGTACACACACGTATGCACACACACACACACACACACACACACACACACACACACACACTCACAAAACACACACACACACACACACACACACACACACACACACACACACACACACACACACACACACACACACACACACACACACACACACACACACACACACACACACACACACACACACACACAGATAGATAGGTAAGGGGAGGAAGGGGGAGGATGGGTAAGGAGAGGGAGAGAGAGATGGGTAATGGCAAAAAGAAAGGGGATAGGTAGGGGAGGTGGGGTGGGGGTGACGGGGGTGGAGAAGGGGTAGGTAAAGGGTAGGCAAGGCAAGGCAAGGCAAGGCAAGGCAAGGCAAACTTCTTTTAGTCGAGGATAATAGATAAGCACTCATGTGCTTTTTTACATCCAGTCCCCGCCCTTTTCAGGGATAACATCGATAAGAGAGAGAGAAGGCAAGGCAAGGCAAGGCAAACTTCTTTTAGTCGAGGATAATAGATTAACACTCATGTGCTTTTTTACATCCAGTCCCCGTGGGGAGGGAGAGAAGGGCCGGAACGAGGAGAGAGGGAGGTAGGTGGAGGAGGAGGGGTATAGGAAGGGCAGGGGGGTGGGAGGAGAAGGGGCCAGGGAATAGCGAGGGGGTGGGAGGGGGGGGGGGTAGTCACAGGAAACGGAGGATAGGGGAGAGTTAAGATGGGGGCAGAGGGCAATAAGTCACTGAGCAGGAGATAGGTGGTGGTGGTGGTGGTGGTTGGGGAACAGGGGGGGGGAGGAGAAGAGGTAGGTTAAGTCAAGAGGGGGGATAGGTTAATATGGGGGGAGGGGGGAAGGAGAGAGGAAGAGGAGGCTAGGTTGGGTTAGGAGGGAGGAGAAACAGCAGCGACTAATTCCTTGCATTTACATGTCTAACTCCACTCTCACTGCGGGAGAGGGGGGTGGGGTTCAGTTTTCATCATCTAAGATTTTTTTTTTTTTCATTTCATTCTTTTATACCGAGGATAATGGAATAAGCACTCATGTGCTTTTTTACATCCAGTCAACGTGTGCATGCAGTTTTGTACATCTTCACATCTGTTCCCACCCGGCACACGATGGCCTACTCTTACGAAAAGCGGAACAGGATTTAACGTGTGCGCGAGATGATCTGCGTGCGTTCGCACACGGGGCCTCGGTTTAAAGTCTCATCCGAAGGACTTTTAGGGAGAGTGGAGTCAGCACTGATGTTAACTCCAGGGGGAAAATCCCCTCAATCGGGAATCGAACACGGGTCGTCAAATTGCGAGTGCAATGTTCTGACCACTAGGCTGTCCCTTCCCCTATGATATGCTACAAGACCACTCGGCCACTGGTCTACCATGTACACACAGGTAAGGGGAGACTCCACTCATGCCAAGGGAAAGAGGAGGAATAGAGGAAGGAAGGAAGGAGGGAGGAAGGAAGGGAAGGGAGAGAGGGATGGTGAGAGGGAGACGCAGGGAGAGAAAGAGGGAAACAAAATAGAAATTCACTTACCCATTCCACTCATTACTGAAAGAAGAGAGAGAGAGAGAAAAAAAAAATCCCAACCACAAACAGAAATAATTATCATCAACGTTATCAGTAAAACCGAGTTCAACGAAGCTGCCGAAGGCAAATGTTTAAGTTGCAGTTAGGTTTCAATATTGCTGGTGGGAAGAAAAGAACATTAAAGCAAATCACACACACACACACACACACACACACAC
>CM060348.1:34766760-34769260 GCA_030674155.1 Stramonita haemastoma
CGGTCGCAAGTTCCCGGGTCCGCATATCGTCTTCACTTGCCACATATCAGGCCCCATGGGCAGACGAACGCCATTCTTGTACGCTGTTGTGGACACAGCCATCAAAGTCGCGAGGAGGATCGCCTTCAACATGATTACAGCGGAAGATTTTTTTTTTCCCAGGGAAAGGGGGGGGGACACCAAAACCTTGTAGAACCAAAGACCTGTAGCTGTCCACGAACAGCGGCTTAACTAAAACTGAACTGCCGGGACGATCAGCACACAGCACAGCACAGCACAGCACAGCACAGCACACAGGTCGGTCGCTCGCTCGGTCAGTCACTTGGCTTGGCTAGTGGGTGTTGCAAGGTTGGGGGTTGGTTGGTTGGTGATGGATGGATGGGAGGGTGAGGTGAGGTGAGGTGAGGTGAGGTGAGGGTGGGGTCGAGATGAGGAGCTTGAGGAGAGTTTCGGTGCGAGGACTTGCTTGCTTAGAACCAGACTCGGGGTCTCTCTCTCTCTGTCTCTCTCTGTCTCTCTGTGTGTCTCTCTCTGTCTCTCTGTGTCTATCTGTGTCTCTCTGTGTGTCTCTCTCTCTGTCTCTCTCTCTGTCTCTCTCTGTCTCTCTCTGTCTGTCTGTCTCTGTCTGTCTCTCTCTGTCTGTCTGTCTGTCTGTCTGTCTGTCTGTCTGTCTGTCTGTCTCTCTTCTTCTGTCTGTCTGTCTGTCTGTCTGTCTGTTGTCTGTCTGTCTGTCTGTCTGTCTGTCTGTCTGTCTGTCTGTCTGTCTGTCTCTTCTGTCTGTCTGTCTGTCTGTCTGTCTGTCTGTCTTCTCTTCTTCTCGTCTGTCTCTGTCTGCCTCTCTCTTCTCTCTCTCTGTTTCTCTGTCTGTCGTCTGTCTGTCTGTCGTCGTCTGTCTGCTTCTGTCTGTCTTCTGTCTGTCTGTCTTCTCTCTCTCTCTCTCTCTCTCTCTCCTCTCTCTCTCTCTCTCTCTCTCTCTCTCTCTCTCTCTCTGCTCTGTCTCTCTCTGTCTTCTTCTGTCTCTGTCTCTCTCTCTGTTCTCTCTCTGTCTGTCTCTGTCTTCTCTCTGTCTTCTGTCTCTCTCGTCTCTCTCCTCCTCCTCTCTCTCTCCTTCTCTCTTCTCTCTCTTCTCTCTGTCTCTCTCTGTCTCTCTCTCTCTCTCTCTTCCTCTCTCTCTCTCGCTCTCGTCTCTCTCTGTCTCTCTCTCTGTCTCTCTCTCTCTCTCTGTCTCTCTCTCTCTTGCTCTCTCTGTCTCTCTCTGTCTCTGTCTCTCTGTCTCTCTGTCTCTCTCTGTCTCTCTCTGTCTCTCTCTCTGTCTCTCTGTCTCTCTCTGTCTCCTCTGTCTCTCTCTGTCTCTCTGTCTCTCTGTCTCTCTCTCGTCTCTCTCTCTCTCTTCTCTCTCTCTCTCTCTCTCTTCTCTTCTCTCTCTCTCTCTCTCCTCTCCTCCTCTCTCTCCTCTCTCTCCTCCTCCTTCTCTATTCCCCACGCATCACTGACGCCACTCCTGTCAGTCTTTGTTCTAGCGCGTAGGTAAAAGAATGACATGTGTGAGTGATAGGGAGGGAGGAGAGGCGGAGGAGGAGGAGGGAGAGGGGGAAGGGGGAAGGGAAGGGGGGAAGGGGAGGGTGGGGGGAGGTGGAGGGGAGGGGTGGGGAGCGTGTTTCTTTTTGTCTGGTTGGTTGTTTTCAGGATGGTTTTTTTTTTTGGTTTTTGTGAGTTTTACGTTCTTAGTTGTTGGGTTTTAATGTGATGGTTTTAACGGTAGAAAAGGGTGTGTAATGTGGTGATCAAGGTTTTACATTATTTTTTATTTTCATTTATTTATTTATTTTTTTTCATCTTTTTAAAAAAATTATTACCGTAAAATCCCTTGCATACGCTCACGCCCCCTGTGCACTGATTAAGGGCAAAATTGGGGGGTGGGCGTTTGCTAGGGATAGACCCCTTTACACAAAGTAATTTTTGTGCTCAACCATGTAATTGAGTGAATACAAACCACGAAAGCATGTAAGTAGGTCGTGTGAATAGAAGTGAAGGAAATAGAAAAAGGGACTTGAGGCAAGAGAAGAGAGAGAGAAGGAGAGATGAGAGAGGGGAGAGAGAGGAGAGAGAGAGAGAGAGAGAGAGAGAGAGAGAGAGAGAGAGAGAGAGAGAGAGAGAGAGAGAGAGAGAGAGAGGAGAGAGAGAGAGAGAGAGAGAGAGAGAGAGAGAGAGAGAGAGAGAGAGAGAGAGAGAGAGAGAGAGAGAGAGAGAGAGAGAGAGAGAGAGACCGTACTGCTGTTCAAGTCTATGTTTTCACTCCATTCCCTGATTCTCTTCCTATCCATAGAAAATTCATGAGCACACACCAAACATTCCCACCTGCTTCGTTATCCAGATACTGAAGGGCTTCCAATTTGAAAGATACAGTGTAAGACTGTCGCTTCGGTATTTTGCAAAAAAAATGGCACAGAGAGATTCAAGAACCAACTTCCGGCCATCAGGAAGCGTCGTCAAAGTACCG
>CM060348.1:34778952-34783952 GCA_030674155.1 Stramonita haemastoma
GGGGAGGGGGGGGAGGGGGGGGAGGGGGGGGGAGAGATGTTAAGGGAGCTAGACTCACTAGACTCACTAGACTCACTATTTTATGTTCGTGCTAGTTGCTTCCTCAGCATATTTTCCTGCTTGGGGGGGGGGGGATGTTTCCAGTATATGTCATTGCCCCCCCCCCCCCCCCCCTTCGCCCCTCTGCGCCCCTCCCCCCCCCCCTCCCCCCCCCCCTCCCCCTCCGCTGTTATACTTTTTTTTTTCGTTCCTTGGCTAAAACTCCCAAGTTCACCAATGGTGGGATTTGTACCTGTGCCACCATTTTTTGTTATTTTCATTTATCTGTTTTTTCTTTTATATCGAGGATAATGGAATAAGCACTCATAATTATGCTTTTTTACAGCCAGTCACCGTATGCATGCAGTTTTGGAAATCTTGTCATCTGTTCCCACCAGCACACAATGGCCTATTCTTACGAAAAGCAGAACAAGATTTAACGTGTGCAAGATGTTCTGCGTGCGTTTGCAAATGGGGCCTTGGTTTATAGCCTCATCCGAAGGACTTTTGGGGAGGGTGGAGTCAGCACTGCTGTTAACACTAGGAGAAAAATCCCCTCGGAATCTAACTCAAATTGCGAGTGCGATGTTCTGACCACAAAAATGTGATTATAGTGGTGATGCCTTGCCTACAGTACATCCCCACTCTCTCTGCCAAGAGGGCATACAGACACTGAGACAGTCAGCATTGGAGATGTTCCCCAAAGGCCAACTAGCCCCCAGGGCTGCAGCAGCACATAAGGACTGTGCAAGTCAACCCTCCGTGTGTGTGTGTGTGTGTGTGTGTGTGTGTGTGTGTGTGTGTGTGTGTGTGTGTGTGTGTGTGTGTGATGTGTTGTGTGTGTCTGTGTGTCTGTGTCTGTGTCTGTGTGTTCTGTGTGTCTGTGTGTTTGTGCGCGCGCGCAATGCGTGCGTGTGTGCGCGCATGTGTCTATATGTATGTATGTATGTATGTATGGATGTATGGATGTATGGATGTATGGATGTATGTATGCATGCATGTATGTATGTATGTATGTATGTATGTATGTATGTATGTATGTATGTATGTATGTATGTATGTATGTCTGTCTGTCTGTCTGTCTGTCTGTCTGTCTGTATGTATGTATGTATGTATGTATGTATGTATGTATGTATGTATGTATGTATGTACGTACGTACGTACGTATGTACGTATGTACGTATGTACGTATGTACGTATGTATGCATGCATGCATGCATTCATGTAGGTAGGTATGTAGGTAGGTAGGTAGGTAGGTAGGTAGGTAGGTAGGTAGGTAGGTAGGTAGGTATGGATGGATGGATGGATGGATGGATGGATGGATGGATGGATGGAATGGATACACACAGACAGGGAGGGAGAGGTGGAGACAGTGATTTATGATACTCCTTCTCTCCCCCCTCACCTGCCCCCCCCCCCCCCCCCCGCCGCCCGCCCCCTAAACACCAGCCCCAACCCACCCCTTCATTTCCTCAGCTACACTCCCCCCCCCCCTTATCATCCCCCCCCCTCTTCTTCCCTCCCACTCCCACCCCCACACCCCATCCTCGCATTTTCTTTGTCATATATACAAGCTTTTTACTTTTTTGTTTTTTTAGCCGAGAGGTTATGACCTCATTTGCATATTGTCCCCATGGTCAAAAATGATGTGGAGAGGGGGTGGTGGAGGTGGGGGTGGGGGTAGGGTGGGCGTGATTAATGGTTTTGTATGATATGGTGTGACTGAATTAATGGGTCACCACTTTTTCATGGCGTTGGTTGTTGTTTTTTTATTGTTTTGTTTGTTGTTGTTAGTTTCTTTCTTTCTTTTATTGTGTTGTTTTGTGAATATTTTTTTTGTTGGTGTTTGTTCGTTTGTTTGTGGTTTTTTTGGTAGCTTGTTGTTGGTTGTTTTTTTGTTGGTTTTTTGTTGTTGGTTTTTTTTACATTGGTCTGTGTGTGTGTGTGTGTGTGTGTGTGTGGTGTGTGTGTGTGTTGTGTGTGTGTGTGTGTGTGTGTGTGTGTGTGTTGTGTGTGTGTGTGTGTGTGTGTTGTGCAGTCGTGTGTATGTTTGCGTGTCTGTGTGTGGAGAGGGGGGTTGTTTGTTTGTTTGTTGTTGTGTCTGTTAATATGCCCTAGTTTTTCCTCAAGAGGCAGATGTTATGAGTGTGAGAGTAGAGGTGATGTTCGACAAGTGTGTGTGTGTGTGTGTGTGTGTGGTGTGTGTGTGTGTGTGTGTGTGTGTGTGTGTGTGTGTGTGTGTGTGTGTGGTGTGTGTGTGTGTGCGTGCTTGCGTGTGTGTGTGTGTGTGTGTGGGTGTGTGTGGTGTGTTGTGTGTGTGTGTGTGTGTGCATGCGTGCGTGCATGTATGTGTGTGCATGTATGTATGTATGTGTGTGTGCGTGTGTGTGTGCGCGGAGGGGGGGGGGTGTATAGAGAGCACGTAAACATTGTTTATTTAGGTATTAACTACGTGTATTTTGAGATGAGACAACAAAACAAAATACCCTACTTCTCAAATACACAAAAACAACATGTGGCTGTGAGGATATTTAGTGCACACACCTGTTTTTCTCTGTGTGTGTTTGTGTGTATGTATGTGTGTGTGTGTGCGTTGCGTGTGTGTGTGTGGTGTGTGTGTGTGTGTGTGTGTGTGTGTGTGTGTGTGTGTGTGTGTGTGTGTGTGTGTGTGTGTGTGTGTGTGTGTGTGTGCGTGTATGTGTGTGTGTGTGTGTGTGTGTGTGTGTGTGGTGTGTGTGTGTGTGTGTGTGTGTGTGTGTGTGTGTGTGTGTGTTTTCGTCAACCCATGTCCAGTTTTTTTTTTTTGCAGGTTTATGAAGTGAAAATCTCGAAAAGTTCTCCTGTCTCTGTCAAAATAATATATTCATAAGATTTGCAGGTATTTTTTTAATTTGATTTGATGCCTTTAAGCAGTGTAGATTGTGTCTTTTACAGAAATTTACATACCTTTTAAATGTCGTGAGTCTTTAATATTGTTTGTTTATTATTTTGTGAAGAATTATTGCTTTTCAGTTCCTGTTGGTATTGATAATACTTATGGATGTAGGCCCTATTGCTGTAAGGTTTCTTTTCTCCTATTGAATTTCTTTGTTATCCTCTTTGCCCGAAAAGGGATGAAAGGAATTAAATCTTGAATCTTGAATCGTGTGTGTGTGTGTGTGTGTGTGTGTGTGTGTGTGTGTGTGTGTGTGTGTGTGTGTGTGTGTGTGTGTGTGTGTGTGTGTGTGTGTGTGTGTGTGTGTGTGTGTTTGACTTTGCGTGTGTGTGTGTGTGTGTGTGTGTGTGTGTGTGTGTGTGTGTGTGTGTGTGTGTGTGTGTGTGTGTGTGTGTGTGTGCGTGTGTGTGTATGTGTGTGTGTGTGAAAGTCAAAGTCAAAGTCAAAGTCAAAGTGAAACTTTAATTACAGATGGTACATTGAGTAAGCAAAATACTTAGGGGTTTTTCATCAAGACATCTACAAAAGAAAAGAATGTAAGAAGATTGAAAGAGACGAAAAATCAAAATAATGATGACGACAATAATTACAGCAATAACGAGGACTGAACCGATGATACTCTTTAGAAAACTAGCCACGACACACACACCTTCACCAAAATTACAGCATAGCGCTATTTCAACATTTCAATAGGCAAGCAATATGCACGCATATTGATAAACACACTTTTATCGACCAATCACTCACCCATGCCTGCTATTATTTGTTAAGTACACTTGTGAAACATACACACACACACACACACACACACACACACACACACACACACACACACACACACACACACACACACACACACACACACACACACACACACACATACTATAGCAGTCAGTCTTCTCTCTCTCTCTCTCTCTCTCTCTCTCTCTCTCTCTCTCTCTCTCTCTCTCTCTCCTCTCTCTCTCTCTTCTCTCTCTCTCTCTCTCACACACACACACACACACACACACACACACACACACACACACACACACACACACACACACACACACAAAATATTCAAACATACATTATGATTATACACATTCACACACATACTTTTCTATATACATACAAGCATGCAGACATGTGCGTGTATGTACACGCATGCATCATGCTACACAATGTCATATAGCTTAATGTTACAACAAACTTACATTGAAATCTAACGGTAAAAAATCTGAGTGAATAGCACAAAAATTCATAGTGGTGAAAAAGTAAAATTTACAAATCATTTTCAACACTATCATTCATGAGATAGTTTTTTAAGTGTATTTTTTACTTGGGTTTTGCTTGTAGTACTTTTTAGATCTATTGGGAGATTATTCCATAAATCACTACCCGAATACAAACCCCCCCTAAAAAAAAAACTTAGCTTGTTGATATCAATTTGGTTCATGGAAAAATTAGCAAATGATTGTGCTTGTGCTGATTTATTTTGAAGGTTGTTTGCTTTTTTTTAAATCTCGGGAGGTGAATTTTTTTTTAACCATTTTTATTCAGTTTTATCATGTTGTACATTGTTGTATATCATGAAATGCGATTTTTCATATACATGTAAAAAAGCAAGCAAAATATTCACACAAAGCATAATGGAATATAGTAAAGTATAAAAAAATTAGGAAAATCAGAAGAGAGAAAAACAAACAAACAAACACACACATAGGCCTACACAAACACACACACACACACACACACACACACACACACACACACACACACACACATACTCACACACACACACACACACACACACACACACACACACACACACACACACACACACACACACACACACACACACACACACACACACACACACACTCACATAAATACGTTAAAGTTATAGCGAGAAGAAAGATGAGATAGCTAGACAGAGAAACAAACAGATAGATAGAAGACACAGACAAACATATCTACAGAGGTCGCAATATAGACGGTGTGTTTTACATGGGTTAGTATGATTTTTTTCTATGTAGGTTCTGTC
>CM060348.1:34791452-34816452 GCA_030674155.1 Stramonita haemastoma
AAAAGAAGAAGAAGAAGAATTGCGAAGATGATGACGAAGAAGAATAATAATAATAAGAAGAAGAATTGCGAAGAAGAAGAAAAGAATTGCGAAGAAGAAGGAGAAGAATTGCGAAGAAGAAAAAGAACTGCGAAGAAGAATGTGATGATGCCGGTAGCAAGGATAGAGGACAGGGAAAGTAGAGGAACAATGTACAGCAGCCAGGCAAAGGAAGACTCAGGGGAAGACAGCAGCTGGGCGTTGGTGTTCTTTCTTTCGTCATCTCTCTGCTCCCTCCTGTGCTCTGCTGGACTGCTACAGGTCTAACCCAGTCTAACGTTGTCTGCAGACCTATCTCTCCTAGTCTCCCTAGCCACCCTAACCACCCCTAAATATATACCCTCCACACGGACTGCAAAGACAGCACCGCGCGGCAGCAGACGATTTGGCCGCTACGAACTTAAAATGGAGTAAATTTGTGTTTCCTTACGCAGCTTCAACAGAGATTATCTTGCTGTCTGCGCAACAAAGCTAAACATATTATATATCAAAATAAACTAGGAAACACAAGCTTTAAAATGCACTAATGCACTTTACACAACAATCATCTAACTGCGAGCTAAATGCGATAAAAGCCTCTGAGTAGACACACTTTTAACAGGTTTGCACTAAAACTTTCGATAATTAAACACTAAGAGTCCAGCAGAGCCTAATACTTAATGAATATAAAAAGAAGAATATAATCCACAAATTGTATACATATGCATATTATTAGCTAGCAGTGTGCATGAGATGAGATATTAATAAATAAACAGCGATGCGAAAACACACTTTCCGATCTACTGCGTGCGCATCAATCTTGCTTACAAAGTAGTTCGTAAAATCGAAAAAATGAACAACCTCCAATAATACAAATTATCTATATTAACATAATCTAACCTAATATTCATTCATATATAAACCCAAAATATACCATAGATCGATAATTAAATATCTGCATTTTATCAAATTCAGTTCGACAAGATTCGAATTCGTTTAAAACAAAGAACGACCGTTAGGCTAATCATTAGGCAAATCATCGTGTTCAAACCGTCGTATGCCTTACAATCTACTACAACCTAAATTAAATTATATTTCATTTATCTAAATAAAGTTTATTACACACGATTCTCAATCGCACATTACAATATATGAAATGTTTCTTTACTTGTGAACTAGAACTGCTTTTGCCGATCGCGATTTCAATGTTCTTATCCCGATATGATGTAATAGGTGAAGATACTAATTTACGATGAAAATAGAGAATCTTCACTGTGGTCGAGTTAAATCGAGTCAAGATCAGTCCTTCAACAATCATATCCATGAATATGAATAGATAATATGATTTATTAAAGTTGTTATTAAAGATTTTCTTTCCTAGGTCAGGCCGATCCTTTGTGTTCAAAATGCAAAGTAGAGTTATCTCTCTTGATCCAAAAATCATTACAATAAAATATATCTCATCTCATCCCACTAACAATAAAATCATAAGAACAAAATGGAATGCAAAATAACTAATTAATTACATATACATCATAAAAATCATAAAAATTCAGTTATCAACTTCATATAAAAATACAAATCTGTCGTACTCATAATAAACCATAACACTTTATAAAATGAACAGAAATCTTATCTGTTCTGACCACACCAAATATCTGTTTAGCTGTTTAAAACCTAACTAAACGCCCAACAAGCTCTCACACACAGAGCCACACAAAACCACCTGGTTACAAGAAGAAGAAGGAGAAGAAGAATGCCCTTGTGTTGTTCAAACTTATATTTCTATTGGTGGCATGTTTATATTGACCGAAATGTTAGTTCAATCTAATCCATGCTTTTTTCTTCTTTTTTTTCTTTCTATTTTAAATTTTTTTTATAGCCACAGAGACCATATCGGAGTTGTTATGTCACCTCGTAACTGTCCTACCTGACAGCCTCGATAATCATGTTAGTCGTCTGTTGATACACTAAAGGTAAAGGTGTCCCATAACCTGTGTGGTCGTAGGGGAGCGAGGTGTCAGTGACCTCAGCTTCTCTAGGGGCCAGCATGTTGAGGGCGGCGCCCATCTCCTCTCCCTCGCTGCTTTACCTTCCCTGACCCTAAAGAGGGCAGGTACCCATTGACAGCTGGGTGAACTGGGGGAACTGTAGTGTAGCCAAGGCACGCAAAAGGTCACCCATCCAACTGGCAACTACGCTCAGTGCTGCTTAACTTGACTAGGCCTAGGGGAAATCGAGCGCTGTGACCACCAAGTTATCCCGTCCCACTAAACATTATAGGCATAGGCCTATTGCTTTTAAATATTATTTTCCCAATCAACTTTAATGTTTAAATACACCTGCCTAGAAAGCAAAAAGTCCGGTTTGTGCCCGAATTTGCCCCCCCCCCCCCCCCCCCCCCAACCGTCTTCAATCCTCTAGACAGTGAGTGGTCTGAGTGGTATTTCGGATGAGACGATAAACCGAGGTTTTGTGTGTAACATACATTTTGTGCACGTCAAAGAACACATGGCAACACGAGGGCTTTCCTTGGCCATATTCTGTAGAAAAAATATCTGTGAATTATTCACCCACTCAATTAAATATAAAAAAAACAACAACTGTGAATTACTTTGCGTTTGTGGTTTAAAACCACAACCGGAAACGAGGTGTTTTTTGGTTCAGAGTTCATCCGGTCCGCTGTTTTCATTAGTTTCAAAATGGCGACAGATAAATATTTCATCGTTGTTGGAAAACGAGTACAAGTTTAAAATTCGATCGGAAAGTAAGTTCTGTATTGCCAGTAGTGAGTAAACTAGGCTTAAAATTTTGAGTGGTACACAGTCTTGAAATGTGAAGTTACTGGCTTGATTAAGTTGATTGATTCTCAGTGATTGTCTTTCTTGTCTGCTTTGATTTGAAACTGTACCCAGACTGTGAGACGCCAAATTACGCCGCAGTGTCGCAGAAGGGAAAGTGACTGTCACGTTATATATCGTCGAAAGTATTGAAACTGTTTGAAAGAAAACTTATGTTGAGGGGGAAGAAAATCACAACGATGGGTTATAAAAGAAAATTATTTTGAAATTCAGGGTACTGGGATGTTACTCAACAGTTAGTTGTATAGGCTCAGGGCACTGAATGAAGACACTGCTTCTTTGTGACTGCTGAAACCATCACGTACCTTGCAGGTAGGATCTGAGAGTTGTTAAATGTTGTTGGTTTTATTTTCTTTATTTTTTGTTCTTTTCAAATATTTTCTGCCTTTTTTTGTGGTTTGATTGTGTTATTTGTAGTGCCAGCAGCTTTGGAGCCATCCAGTTTAGTGACAGTGGTGTCAGACAACCATTGCCAATTTTCTTGTCTATCCCATTCCGGGTAAACATTTTTGTTTTATAAACCTCTACCTACCGCCAATAAACATGTTTACCTCTTTCTAACCCATTTTTACATGTACACACGCGCACACACACACACACACACACACACACACACACACACACACACACACACACACACACACACTACACTCATGTTTATGAATGATTTTAAAAAAAAATCTTTTTCATCGCCTAATAATGTAATATCACCAGAAGTGAACAGACGTAAAATTGAAGACAACAACAACAACAACACACACACACACACACACACACACACAACACACACACCACACCACATACACACACACAACATAACAACACACAACACACACACACACACACACACACAACACACACACACACACACACCACACACACACACACACTACACACACACTACACACCACACACACTGACAACACACACACACACACACACACACACACACACACACACACACACACACACACACACCACACACACACACACACAACACACACACACACACACAACACACACACACACACACACACACACACACACACACACACACACACACACGAGTGGTCAGAACATTGTGGCACTTTTTATGTATATTTTGGTACTTTAAAGTGTTTCTGGCTTTTATTATTGTTTTTGGTGTAATCTGGGGATGATAAATGAAGCAGGGTGGCTGTTGTCCGCAGCACAGCCTGGCTGAATATTTTTGGCAAAAGGAATGAAGTGATTAAACCTCTTAGTCCTGAACCGGCTTGCAGATTGAATAATGCCCTCCCCCCTGAATCCCGAAACCGGGATTTGCTGGGATTTACACACAGTAGATTTCCATCAGTATGTGACCATCACTAATTGCTACCACATATTAAACCTCTATCAGGCCAGAAGCACAGAGCCTGCTGTGAGCCTGGAGTCATTATAGCTGCAGCTATACATATTTTTGTACTTTAAAATGTTTCTGGGTTTTTTTTATAACTTTTTTGTTTGTAATCTGGGGATGATAAATGAAGCAGGATGGCTGGCGTCCTCAGCACAGCGTGGTTGAATATTTTTTTAATATATATATTTATTCATTTCATTTTATATATTATATCACTTTATGTCACAGTAGAAATTTGGGCTGCTCTCCCTGGGGAGAGCGCGTCACCACAAGTGCGCGCCTACCTATTTTTTTTTTCTCTTTTCTTGTCTGCAATTTTATTTGTTTCCCAATCAGAGTGGGGGAGTTTTCTACAGAATTTTGCCAGGGACAACCCTCTTGTTGTCGTGGGTTCTTTTATGTGCGCTAAATAATAACATGTAACTCACGGGACCTCGGTTTATCAACTCATCCGAAAGACGAGCACCCAGACCACCACTCATGATCTAATAGATGGGGGAAAACTTTTAGGCCCAAACAGGATTTGAACCACCGCACACTCCGACCTGAACTTTTTGCTTTCTAGACTGGCGCGTTACCTCTAGACCACCTCTGGCGTAAAGAATGAAATGATCCAGGTGTTGGTGTCATGTAAGTTTTTTCATTTCTTTTCCTTGCAGCTCAGCAGGATGACAGAGCCGAAGGTGGAAGCCGAGGAGGGCAACTTTCAGCACTACACACCCCAACACCCTCTCCCAGAGAGCATCCGGAAAATGACACGAGATGACACGGTGTGTCAGTACTGTGGCGTCAGCTACCTCATCCACACAGAGATTAAAAAACTGGAGGACAAACTGAAGGTCAGGAGGTATTTTTATAGCAAAAAAAATTTTTTTTTTTTAATAGAAAAAAATTTTTATATAGAAATTTTTTTTTTAATCTATTTTTGATATCTTTTTTTATCTTTCCATTTGTTTAATTTTTTTTTTTTAGAAAAAATGTCTTTTTTTTTTTTAATCTATTCCTAATATTTCTGCCCTTTCATGTTGAGGATAATGGAATTTCTAAGCACTCATGTGGGGGGTTTTTGTTTTTGTTTTTTGTTTTGGTTTATGTCCAGTCCTCGTGTGTATGCGGTTTGGTCAATTTTTGTCATATCCGTGTGTGTGTGTGTGTGTGTGTGTGTGTGTGTGTGTGTGTGTGTGTGTGTGTGTGTGTGTGTGTGTGTGTGTGTGTGGGTGTGTGTGTGTTGTTGTGTTTGTGTGTGTGTGCTGTGTGTCTGTATGCCTGTTTTTGTGTGCATGTGTGCCCTGTGTGTGTGTTTGTGTGTGTGTGTGTGTGTGTGTTGTGTTTGCATGTGTATACATGTACATTATTTTGCGTGCCTGTGTGTTGTGTGCGCGTGCATGTGTGCGTACACATGTTTGTATGTGTGTGTTTAAAAGAACAGAGCGTCATTTATTGCCATAGAAGCTTGCAATAATAATAATACATGGAATTTGTATAGCGCTATATCTTGCAAAAACAAATCAAAGCGCTTGCATTCGACCTACACGACACACAATCAGCAACTATTTACAGTTTTGACAAATTGAATGTACACACACACACATACACACACACACACACACACACACACACACACACACACAACACACACACACACACACACACACACACACACACACACACACACACACACGCATGCACAGCGAGCATGCGTGCGCATGCACACACACCTACAAACGTTATGCACTTTGGCAGGTGGATGTTGAAGGCAGGGACAGGTAAGAGATGGAAGCGGAAGGAGAAAAACTTAGTTTGGAATAAGTGTGTCTTGAGGTTGGATTTAAAAGTGTCATAAGTAGGCTTTTGTCGGAGGGAGAGAGGAAGGTCGTTCCACATCGATGGACCAGAAACAGAGAAAGAGCGGCGGCCAACGGTAGATAGGTTGAATCTGGGTGTTCTTAGGGACAAAGTATCTGTAAGGCTTAATGTATATGACGCAAGAAAAGAAATTAGTTAGAAAAAAAAAAGTAATTGAAAATTCATATAATTAAATAATGGTTTTTGGAATGGTCCTTGAAGCTTGTAAACTATGTGAAATGACTAGGAACCAAATAATTATTTTATGTGTGTGAATGTGTGTGTGTGTGTGTGTGTGTGTGTGTGTGTGTGTGTGTGTGTGTAATGTAGTGTTGTCTTAGTGTGTATTGTAAATTTGAACATCTGTAGGATACCAATACCATGTGTGTGTGTGTGTGTTATGTTGTGTGTGTGTGTGTGCTGTGTCTGTTGTGTGCTGTTGTGTGTGTTTGCTGTGTGTGTGTGCTATCTGTGTGTGCTACATAATGCTCTGTGTCGTGCTGCATTACATGCCTGTGTGTGTGCATATCATGTGTGTGCATGCATATACATGCCTGTGTGTGTGCATACATACATACATACATACATACATACTACATACATACATACTACATACATTACATACATACATTACATACATACATACATACATACATACAATACATACATACATACATACATACATACTACATACTACATACATACTACGTACATACGTACTTACGTACATACTACCGTGTCATACGTCATCATACATGCTATACTATACATACATACATACATCATACATACATACATACATACATACATACATACTACATACATACATAAACATACATACATACATACATACATACATACACACATGCCTGTGTGTGTGTGTGTGACTGTGTGTGTAGGCCACAGAGAAAGAGCTGGAGCACTACAAAGGGCGTGGAGGACAGGGAGAGACGCCTGCAGGAGGAGAAAGAGGAGCTGCTGATCACAGCCACAGAACTGCAGGAGACCCTGGCCTCCAAGGAAAACGTGTATTTTATCTATTGGATTTTTCTATTGTATTTATGTTTTATTATTATTGTTTACCACTTTTATTTATGTCACAGCAGATTTCTCTGCGTGAAATTCGGGCCGCTCTCCTTCCCTGGGGAGAGCGTGCGTGTCATGCCACAAGTGCAGCGCCTGCCCATTTTTTTTTTTTTTTTTTTTTTCTTTTCTCAGGGATGGTGTCTAAAACACGACACCTGTGTGCATGCTGCTTTTTTTTTGTTTATATAATTTTGTCATCCGCTCCTACTGGCATACAAGGGCCTGCTCTTCTGAAAGGCGGAACGGGGTTTTAATGTGTGCGCAAGATGTTCTGCGTGTGTTTGCACGCGGGGCCTCGTTTTATAGTCTCATCCGAATGACTTTGACATTGAGTTTGATTTTTTTGTCAAACTGGGAAGAAAGGGCAGGCTGGGTACAAACCCAGAAACTCAAGGTTTACATATTGGTAGGTGAACATTTTAAACATTGTGCCACCTTCCCTCCTTTATAAATAAATAAATAAACAAAAAATTGCAGGTGGCTTCAGCTGATTAGCTTAAAATAAAAAGAAAAAAAATCCAGAGTTTGTTTTTGAAGAAAATGGGTAAGTTGTTTAAAATGTTTGCCTCCACACACAAAAAGGTGTGTAAGTTAGTTATTTATTCAAACATTTGCCTTCTTCATGAAATGTGTTAAGTTATTTAAACATTTGATATACATCAAGGAATGTATTAAGTTATTTAAACATTTATCACACACAAAGGAATGTGTAATGTGCTTCCACACCTAAACAAATGTGGAAGTCATTCAATTGGACGAAATGTGGAGTTTCAAATATGACAGAATGTGGAGTTCTTCAAATATGGACAGAAATGTTGAGTTATTCAAAAGGACAGAAATGTGGATTTAAATATGGACAGAAATGTGGAGTTATTCAATATGGACAGAAATGTGGAGTTATTCAAATATGGACAGAAAATGTGGAGTCATTCAATATGGAAGAAAATGTGGAGTTCTTCAAAATGGACAAATGTGGAGTTATCAAATATGGACAGAAATGTGGAGTTATTCAAATTGGACAGAAAATGTGGAGTTATTCAAATATGGACAGAAAATGTGGAGTTATTCAAATATGGACAAAATGTGGAGTCATTCAAATATGGACAGAAAATGTGGAGTTATTCAAATATGGCAGAAAATGTGGAGTTATTGAAATATGGACAGAAAATGTGGTTAGTTATTCAAATATGGACAGAAAATGTGGAGTTTTCATATGGACAGAAATGTGGAGTTGTTCAAATATGGACAGAAAATGTGGAGTTATTCAAATATGGACAGAAAATGTGTTAGTTATTCCAGTCTCTTTCTCCATAGAAAATATGTTTCATTCCAATGTTTGCCTCCCCCCCTCCATCCCCCAAAAAGTGATGTAAATGGTTTTGCTTGAGTGCCTTCCCTTCTCTTCCTTTCTTCTTCTTCTCCTCCTTCCTTCTTCTTCTTCATCCTTCCTTCCATCTTCCTTCCTTTTCCTTCCTTCCTTCCTTCTTCCTTCCTTCCTTCCTTCTTCCTTCTCCTTGCATCTTGACATGTAAAGGTAGGTAATTTGATTATTAGGCTAAGTAATATGCAGAGTTTCTTCCCTTAGTCTTGTTTCCATGTGTGTGTGTATATAATATATATTATATATATATTAATATATTTAATTATATAATAAATAGATGGTATTATGTATGGTATTATGTCACTTGTCTTCACAGGCATCATACTGGGAGGGGCAAGGTAGCCTGATGGTTAGTGTGATGCGCATTTTCGCTCGTGATCTGCTGACCTGGGTTTGAATCTCATTCAAGAGGATATTTTCCTCTGGATCATGAGTTAACATCAGTGGCAACTCCACTCCCCCCAGAAAGTCCTTCGGATGAGACTATAAACAGATGTCCCCTGTGGAACACATGCAGAACATCTTGAGCACATGTTAAAATATGTTCTGCTTTTTGGAAGAGTAGGCCATTGTGTGCCGGTGGGAACAGATGACAAAACTGACAAAACCGCATGCACATGGGGACAGGATGTAAAAAAAAAGGCACATGAGTGCTTATTCCATTACCCTCAAAATAAACAAATAAATGATTTTTTAAAACATGTCAGGCTACTCCTCATGGGATGTGGGCTTGACAGAAGTGGATCGGTGGTGTAGAGGTCACGCATCTACCTAGAAAGCAAAACGTCGGGGTAGGAAGTGTGCAGTGGTTCAGTCCCCGTTTAGGCCCCAAACTTTTCTCCCCATGCGTGGTGGTCTGGGTGCTAGTCTTTTGGATGAGACAATAAACCGAGGTCCCTGTGTTACACATCATTATTTAGCACATGTAAAAGAACCCATGGCAACAAGAGAGTTGTCCCTGGCAAAATTTCTGTAGAAAAAAGCCATCTCTGATAGGAAAACAAAACACAGTTACAGACAGGAAATAGAAAAAAAATGATGGGTAGGTGCTGCACTTGTGGTGACACGCTCTCCCTTGGGAGAGCAGCCCGAATTTCACGTAGAGAAATCTGCTGTGACATAAAGTGGCATGCAATTTTTTTGAAATTTGAATAAAACAAGCTGTAGGTTGATGCTTTTCTCCTGCTGTATTGATGTTTGCTTAGGTTGTATGGGTGTTGAGTAAATCATGTTTAATCTAACCCTCTTAGTCCCGAACCGGGATTTGCCGGGATTTGCCCCTGAATCCCGAACCGGGATTTGCCAGGATTTACACACAATAGATTTCCATCAACTGTGACCATCACTAATTGCTACTACCGCATGTCAAAGCTCTATCAGGCTAGAGGTGCAAATCCTACTGAGAGTCTGGAAGTAATTATAGCTGCTGGTATGTACTTAGAAGGAGGAAAAGGCCACCCAGCATGTGTGCCTGACCTGATTTCATGATGGAATGTGAAATTTAGGGGCAGTTTGTGTTCAGAGAGTCGGAATTCA
Source organism: Stramonita haemastoma (assembly GCA_030674155.1). Lineage (NCBI taxonomy): Eukaryota > Metazoa > Mollusca > Gastropoda > Neogastropoda > Muricidae > Stramonita > Stramonita haemastoma. The sequence continues at coordinate 34,801,561 of CM060348.1, forward strand.
AGAGGGTTAAGGCACGTGCATCACCAACAAATAAATAAAGATGGAACACGCCTAAAAAACAAAAACAACAGAGCAACTTCTTTCTAACAGTCTGAGTTGTGCAATGAAGGATTGAAACGAGACACAACAAAAAACGCAACAACAACAACAACAACAACAACAAACAATGTATGTGGATGAAAAAAACCATGTTCACCTCTGTCCACAGACTGTCCATGCTGAAACAAGAGCTGTGTTGGCTTCAGAGGCCACTAAATCTCTGGAAACACAGCTCCAGTCTGCAACCGAAACCGCAGAAAAATACAATGAGTACTAGAAAAATACAGGGAGCAGGATGGAAATACTAGTGAGTAAATGCAATACAAGTAAATACAAGTATGATAGAAAAGTACAGTGTGTAGATAGAAATACAGGGATGAGATAGAAAATCAATTAAAATTAAGTGAGTAAGATGGAAACATACAAGTGAGTAAGGATAGGAAAAATACAAGTTGATAGAAATACAAGTGAGTAAGATAGAAAAATACAAGTATGTAGAAATACAATGAGTAAGACAAAAAATACAAGTGAGTAGATAGAAATACAGTAGATAGAAAAATACAAGTGGTAGTAAAAATACAAGTGAGTAAGATAGAAAAATACAAGTGAGTAAGATAGAAAAATACAAGTGAGATGAAATACAAGGAGGGAAAAATACAAGTATAAGACAGAAAATACAAGTGAGTAAGATAGAAAAATACAAGCGAGTGGAAAAATACAGTGAGATGAAAAATACAAGTGAGTAAGGTAGAAAAATACAATGAGTAAGATAGAAAAATACAAGTGAGTAAGATAGAAAAATACAAGTGAGTAGATATAAAATACAAGTGAGTAAGATGAAAAATATAAGATAGAAAACAGTAAGATAGAAAAATACAATGAGTAAATGAAATGTACAAGTGAGTAGATAAGCTCAGTGGTCAGAGCGCTGGCTTTCCCCAAGCTAAGGTTAAGCAGCATTCGAGCTGGTTACCAAGTGGATGGGTGACCGTTTGCCTGCCTTGGTTTCCAGTACAGTCCCCCAGTTCACCCAGCTGTAATGGGTACCTGCCCTCTTAGGGTCAGGGAAGGTAAAGCAGCGAGGGAGAGGAGATGGGCGCCGCCCTCAATATGCTGGCCCCTAAGAAGCTGAGGTCTCTGATGCCTTTGCTCCCCTACGACCACATAGGTTATGGGACACCTTTACGTTACTTTTCACAAAAATGTGACGCTCCACCACGAAATTAGTCGCTTAGCACCTGACCTAGTTTTCCGCTAGGAGCCATTAAAGGCAGGTGGGGTCAGGTTGTTGGTTTCAAGATTTTGATTGATTATAAAACCATAGCCATTATTCTACCTTGTGAAATATCAAGGCATAATTTTGTTTCCTTGTGCTTTTAAACGTGTTTCAAAACTACCCCAGCCTTCATTCTAACCACCTATTAGAATGCTGAACTTGTCTATTTCTCATTTTGTAATTTCCTGCAGTCTATGATTCTAAGTTGAAATAACTTTGGATAGAATTGTCCGATTTTCAATTTGTGTGTGTGTGTGTGTGTGTGTGTTGTATAGTCATTTTATTGCAGATTAATAACATTTTAATAAGTACACATTGACCTCTGGTGCAATGCGACTAATTTTGTGGTGAAGGGTCACAAGTGGAAAAATACAAGTAAGTAGGACTATGGTTATTATGGTTATTATTGGTCCTCAAACAAGTAAGTAAGACTATGGTTATTATGGTTATTATTGGTCCTCAAACAAGTAAGTAGGACTATGGTTATTATGGTTGTTATTGGCCCTCAAACAAATAAGTAGGACTATGGTTATTATGGTTATTATTGGTCCTCAAACAAGTAAGTAAGACTATGGTTATTATGGTTATTATTGGTCCTCAAACAAGTAAGTAGGACTATGGTTATTATGGTTATTATTGGTCCTCAAACAAGTAAGTAGGACTATGGTTATTATGGTTATTATTGGTCCTCAAACAAGTAAGTAGGACTATGGTTATTATGGTTGTTATTGGTCCTCAAACAAGTAAGTAGGACTATGGTTATTATGGTTGTTATTGGTCCTCAAACAAGTAAGTAAGACTATGGTTATTATGGTTATTATTGGTCCTCAAACAAGTAAGTAAGACTACGGTTATTATGGTTGTTATTGGTCCTCAAACAAGTAAGTAGGACTATGGTTATTATGGTTGTTATTGGTCCTCAAACAAGTAAGTAGGACTATGGTTATTATGGTTATTATTGGTTCTCAAACAAGTAAGTAGGACTATGGTTATTATGGTTGTTATTGGTCCTCAAACAAGTAAGTAGGACTATGGTTATTATGGTTATTATTGGTCCTCAAACAAGTAAGTAGGACTATGGTTATTATGGTTGTTATTGGTCCTCAAACAAGTAAGTAGGACTACGGTTATTATGGTTATTATTGGTCCTCAAACAAGTAAGTAGGACTATGGTTATTATGGTTATTATTGGTCCTCAAACAAGTAAGTAGGACTATGGTTATTATGGTTGTTATTGGTCCTCAAACAAGTAAGTAGGACTATGGTTATTATGGTTATTATTGGTCCTCAAACAAGTAAGTAGGACTATGGTTATTATGGTTATTATTGGTCCTCAGTATTTTTCCTGCTGATTCACAGAACCCTGCCAGAGCGTATCACCTTCGTGTGCGTGTGTGTGTGTGTGTGTGCGTGTGCGTGTGTGTGTGTGTGTGTGTGTGTGTGTGAGTGTGTGTGTGTGTGTGTGTGTGTGTGTGTGTGTTTATTTATTTACTTTTTATTTATCTATTTTTATTTATTTATTCATTTTATTTGTTTTTTTCTATTTTATATTTATTTATCATTTTATTTACTTATTTATTTATTTATCTATCTATTTATTTATTTATTTATTTATTTATTTATTTATTTATTTATTTATTTATTTATTTATTCTTTTATATTCAGGATAATGGAACAAGCACTCATGTGCATTTTTTTTTCATCTAGCCCCCATGTGTATGCAGTTTTGTAAATCTTGTCATGTGTTCCCACCAGCATGCAATGGCCTACTCTCACAAAAAGCGGAACAGGATTTAATGTGTGTGCAAGATGTTCTGCGTGTGTTCGCACACGGGGCCTCGGTTTGTAGTCTCATCCGAAGGACTTTTGGGGAGAGTGGAGACAGCACTGATGTTGACTCCAGGCTGAAAGGAAAGTTCTCCTCGAAAGGGGAAACAAACTCAGGTCGTCAAATTGCAAGCACAATGTTCTGACCACTACACATTCTGGGTAACTTTAACCCCCCCCCCCCCTCTTGAGTGGTTAAGCTGGGGAACGCATACACCACTGTACAACAACAACAACAACACCAGAATGGTTAAGCTGGGGAACAAACGCACTACAACAACAACAACAACAGCAACAGTAACAACAACATTTTGTTTGTTTTTTCATAGCACAGACAACAGTACCTGGCACAACAACAACAACATTTTGTTTGTGTTTTTTTTTCTATATCACACACACCAGTACCTGGCACAACAACAGCAACAACAACAACAACAACATTTTGTTTGTGGTTTTTCTATATCACAGACACCAGTACCTGGCACAACAACAACAACAACAACAACATTTTGTTTGTGTTTTTTTCTATATCACAGACACCAGTACCTGGAACAATAACAACAACAACAACAACATTTTGTTTGTGTTTTTTTCTATATCACAAACAACAGTACCTGGCACAACAACAACAACAACATTTTGTTTGTTTGTGTTTTTTTCTATATCGCAGACAACAGTACCTGGCACAACAACAACAACATTTTGTTTGTGTTTTGTCTATATCACAGACACCAGTACCTGGCAGTCTTGCAGAAATTCTCGGCATTGACCTGTTTGTGTTTTTCATTTTTTCAGTCACAGACACCAGTACCTGGCACAACAACAACAACAACAACAACAACAACAACATTTTTTTGTTTGTGTTTTTTTTTCCTATATCACAGACAACAGTACCTGACACAACAACAACAACAACATTTTGTTTGTGTTTTTTTAATATCACAGAGAACAGTACCTGGCACAACAACAACAACAACAATACTGTGTGTTTTTTTTTCTATATCACAGACAACAGTACCTGGCACAACAACAACAACAATACTGTGTGGTTTTTTTCTATATCACAGACAACAGTACCTGGCACAACAGCAACAACAACAACATTTTGTTTGTGTTTTTTTCTATATCACAGACACCAGTACCTGGCACAACAACAACAACAACAACAACAACAACATTTTGTTTGTGTTTTTTTCTATATCACAGACACCAGTACCTGGCACAACAACAACAACAACATTTTGTTTGTGTTTTTTTCTATATCACAGACAACAGTACCTGGCACAACAGCAACAACAACAACAAGAACATTTTGGTTGTGTTTTTTCTATATCGCAGACACCAGTACCTGGCACAACAACAACAACAACAACAACAACAACAACAACAACAACAACATTTTGTTTGTGTTTTTTTATATATCACAGACACCAGTACCTGGCACAACAACAACAACATTTTGTGTTTTTTTATATCACAGACACCAGTACCTGGCACAACAACAACAACAACATTTTGTTTGTGTTTTTTTATATCACAGACACCAGTACCTGGCAGTCTTGCAGAAATTCTCGGCATTGACCTGTTTGTGTTTTTTCGTATTTTCAGTCACAGACAACAGTACCTGGCACAACAACAACAACAACAACATTTTGTTTGTGTTTTTTTTCTATATCACAGACAACAGTACCTGACACAACAACAACAACAGCAACAACATTTTGTTTGTGTTTTTTTCTATATCGCAGACAACAGTACCTGGCACAACAACAAAACAAAATCAACAACAACAACAACATTATTTTGTTTGTGTTTTTTTTCTATATCACAGACACCAGTACCTGGCACAACAACAACAACAACAACACTTTGTGTTTTTTCTATATCACAAACAACAGTACCTGGCACAACAACAACAACAACATTTTGTTTGTGTTTTTTTTTTCTATATCACAGACACCAGTACCAGGCAGTCTTGCAGAAATTCTCGGCGCTGACCTCAGGGGTTCGTGGGCAGCGTCAAAGCCTGGAGGAGCTGAGACAGTGGACGCTGTCCTTCAAAGACAGCGCCACCCGGGAGCTAAGGGAGGCAATCAGCGCGGTCAGGGACAGGGCCGGCCTAGTGCACACAGGCAGGGGACTTCATCTACTTCGGGGGGGGGGGGTTGTTTTGTTTGGGGGATCGGGTGGGCTGGCTGGTTTGGTTTGGTTTGGTTGGAAGGTGGTTTTGGTTGGTGGGTGGTTTGGTTTTGTTGGTTGGGTGGGTGGATGGATGGTTGGTTTGGTTTTGTTGGTTGGTTGGAAGGGTGGTTTTGGTTGGGTGGGTGGTTGGGTGGGTGGGTGGATGGTTTGGTTTTGTTGAGTGGCTGGTTGGTTTTGGTTTGGTTTAGTTAGGTGGGTCACAGCTGTCAGTATCCCCCACTTTCAGCTCCTCTCAGGAGCTAATTATCCCAGCCCAGCTGTGGCCAGCTGGTGCTATTTATTTATTGATTTATAGTAGGAGCCGACTGACCACACATGGGACTAGGTGAGAAGGAGGGAGTGCGCTAAATGTAGCACTCTGGACTTAGGCCCTACTGAGTGATGTTGGGTTTGTGCTGCACTGTGGGGTGGGTGGGTGATTGGTTGGTTTGTTGGTTGGATGGGGGGGATGTTATTTTGGTGGATGGGTGGGTGGGTGGGGTGGGTGAAAGGGTGGATGGGTGGTTATTTGGGTGGTTGGTTGGGTGGGTGAGTGGTTGTAAAAATTAGCCAGGAGAACACACACACAGTCACACAGAAACACACACACACGCACGCACGCACGCACACACGCACGCACGCATGCACGCGCACACACACACACACACACACACACACGAGAGAGAAACATACACAGACACACAGAGAAACACAGAGAAACACACAGAAAACACACACACACACACACACACACACACACACACACACACACACACACACACACACACACATGGAGAAACACACACACACACACACACACACACACGCACGCACGCACGCACGCACGCACACACACACACACACACACACACACACACACACACACACACACACACACACACACACACACAGCATGGTGGTCAGAGTGATGCGTTCGTGATCTGCTGACCCAAGTTCAAATCTTGTTCTGGTGGATTTTTCCTCTGGAGTCAACATTAATGCTGACTCAACTCCCCCCCCCCCTCCCCCACACCCTCGCCAAAAAAGAAAGTCTTTTGGATGAGACCATTGACTGAGGTCCCCTGCGTGAAAGCATGCAGAACATCTTGCGCACATCTTAAATCCCATTCTGCTTTTTGGAAGAGTATGCCATTGTGTGCTAGAGGTGGGAGCGGATGACAAAACTGACAAAACTGCATACGCACAGGGACTGGATGTAAAAAAGGAAAAAAGCATATGAGTGCTTAATCTAATTCAAGTGCTTTCAATTGTTTGCTTTACTTACAAGCGATGCATATAAATTCTATATGTTATTATTATCATTATTATTTTTATCATTCCATTATCCTCTCGAAATAAGATAAAAGAAAAAAAATTAAAAACTAACTCCGGACACAGAAATGGATAGCTCAGTGGTGAGAACGCTCCCTTTCCCCCAGCCAACGTTAAGCAGCATCGAGCGTTGTTAGTCACCAGTTGGATGGGTGACCATTTGCACACCTTGGCTTCAGTGAAGTCCCCCCACTTCACCCAGCTGTCAACGGGTACCTGCCCTCTTTAGGGTCAGGGAAGGTAAAGCAGCGAGGGAGAGGAGATGGGCACTGCCCTCCCTCAACATGCTGGCCCCCTAGAGAAGCTGAGGTCTCTGACGCCTCACTTCCCCTATGACCACACAGGTTATGGGGACACCTTGACCTTGACCTTACAGAAATGGTTAAGTTAAAGTCTGTCCCGAGCCTAAGGCTCATCAGGCCGGTGCTTATCCCGGTTTCTGTGGCGTTAAGCGACCGAGAGTCATAGACTCTCCCCTGGATAGGACGCCAGTCTATCGCAGGATTAACCCCCAACACAAGGTTGGTACCCCTTTTACACCTGGGTGGGGTGAGAAAATAGCCGTAAAGTGCCTTTCCCAAGGGCACAACGCCATAGCCGAAAGCTGGGATTGAACTCGCAACCTTTAGATTACGAATCCAACGCCCTAACCACTAGACTACGGCGGCAGCTTTACAGAAATGGAACAGGTTGTAAAAACGCGCGCTCGATTCTTAGGGTAATTTTTGTTTTTGCTGATTCTCCCAGATTTCGAGGCCTTGCAGTCCAGGCTGCAGTGTGTGGAGATGGAGCACACAGTGGTGTCCCAGTCCAACCGGACGCTGACCAGCAGACTCCGCTCCCAGGAGGAGAGAACTCGCAATCTGCAGCACTGCGAGCAGCAGATGGAAGCGCTGGACACCCACAACCAGAACCTGCAGACAAAGCTTAAAGGTCATTTCTCACACTCACGCACACGCACACGCACGCACGCACGCACACACGCACGCACGCACGCGCGCACGCACGCACGCATGCATGCACACACACACATACACATACACACACACACACACAGACACACACTCACACACACAGACACACACACACACACACACACACACACACACACACACACACCACACACACACACACACACACACACACACACACACACACACACACACACACACACACACAGAGTCACACAGTCACACACACTCACTCACACACACAGACACACACACACACACACACACTCACACACACACACACACACACACACACACACCACACACACACACACACACACACACACACACACACACACCACACACACACACACACACACACACACACACACACACACACACACACACACACACACACCATTCAAGATTCAAGATTTAATTTGCCTTTGACCCCTCTTGGGGCATGGAGGATTTCAAACAAAATCAACTGTAGCATATATAATTTGCATTAATAGAATATGTTCATACACAGAATTTTTCACAGAAATAAAAATATAGTCAACCTTTTCATTAATATCATGCAACTTTACTCTTAAGTATGAATTTGCTAAGTTTTAATAACATATTTTTATCAGAAGAGAACAAATTACAAAATGTGAACACACACACACACACACACACACACACACACACACACACACACACACACACACACACACACACCTTCCCTGCTTCGTCCTTCGGATGAGACTTTAACACCGAGGCCCCGTGTGCGAACGAATGCAGAACACCTTGCGCACACATTAAATCCTGTTCCGCTTTTCGTAAGAGTGGGCCATCGTGTACTGGTTGGAACAGATGACGTTGACAAAACTGCGTACACACGGGGACTGGATGAAAAAAAGCACAGGAATGCTTATTCCATTATCCTCGATGAAAAAGAATGAATCAAATCAAATCAAATCAAATGCTGTTGCTTTAATGGGGGATTGTCATGTTGTAAAAAAGATTGGTATCTTATGTTATTTAGGGGTGATTTCTCGGGTTTTGAATTTTGGGTTGGTTTGAGCGTTATGGATTTGGATGTCATTCTGTTTAAGTGGTCTTTGTAGGTTGTTTTTTTTTCATGTATTTTGTTTTGTTTTATTGTTTTGTTGTCGTTTTTTTGATAGATAGATGGCTTGATGAAAAAAAGCTAATTTATTGCTTACTCAATGTACCATCAGGAAATTAAAAATTTGACTTTTGACTTTGCTTTTTCTCTGTTATTAAGGGGGACTGCTTTTAGGTCAATGAACGTGGTTAACGAGTGGATTGGGTGACCATTTGCACACCTTGGCTTCAGACAGTCCTCCCTTCACCAGCTGTCAATGGGTACCTACCCTCTTTAGAGTCGGGAAGGTAAATATGCTGGCCCCTAGAGAAGCTGAGGTCTCTGATGTTTTGCTCCCTGCGACCGCATAGGTTATGGGACACCTTTACCTTTTTTACCTTGCCAGGTGTTCTTAGTCAGAAATTGTTCAAGTCTTCAGAAATAATCTTCCACAACTTTTCTATGAAATCAATCCACGTGCTGATGTGTGTGGGGGGGGAGGGGGGGGGCGGGTTGTTTTTGTTTTGTTTTTGTTGTCTTTTTTTTTATTTTTTTTTTACTCAAAACAGAAACAGTTTATTTGTTGCAATATTTTTGTTTTTTTTCCAAATGAGGAAACAAATTGTTGTTTGCAAAGTAAAAAAATTGGTCAAAATTTTGCTTTTCTTTTTTTTTTTTTTTTTTTTTAGCCACATCACAGTGGACTTCTGTTCCAAATCTTTTTATTCACCAATAAACCTGAGACCCCCATTCAAGAAGACTTTTTCCCCCATGGGATGAATAAAATCAGTACTGACTCCACTCCACCCTTCCCCCCTCCCCCCCTTTTGAAATCCTTCAGATGAGACTAAAACCTGAGGTCCCGTGAACATCTTGCACACATGCTAAAACCCATTCTGCCTTTCAGAAGAGTAGGCCATTAGTGTGACTGTCATTAAGAATGCTGGAGAAAAATTTTTTTTTTAAATGTATGCACACCGGTGTCATGTTTAGACATCATCCCCACAGTAGTCAGTTTCCCCCACTTTCAGCTCCTCTCAGCTGCCGATTATTTCATCCCCTGGCAATCCCAGATGAGGCCAGCTGCTGCTATTTGTAGCAAGGACTGACCTCACTTGGACCAGGTAAAAGGAAGGGGGGTTCTAAAGCTAGCACTGTGGACTGAGTGATGCTGGATTTGTGCGCCGTGTCCCCGAAGTTGGAATGCAGCTGCCTAGACAGTGGTCTAAAACAGTCACAGTCACAAGTCCTTCGGATGAGACTTTAAACCGAGGCCCCGTGTGTGAACGCACGCAGAACATCTTGCGCACACGTTAAATCCTGTTCCGCTTTTCGTAAGAGTAGGCCATCGTGTGCCGGTGGGAACAGATGACATTTACAAAACTGCATACACACGGGGACTGGATGTAAAAAAGCACATGAGTGCTTATTCCATTATCCTGGATATAAAAGAAAAAATCAAATCAAATCAAACAGACAGAACAAAACCTCACCTTTAGGAAACCTTGGAGGTCTCTGTCAAGGAAGAAAATAAAATTACATTGAAAAAAAATCGCCAACTAATCAGAGAAGGAAAACAAAAAAATAAAGGAAACTGATTTATTTTTTAAATTCTAAGTTAATGAAGTGCTGAACAGAATCCAGCAAACCATTGGTCCCTACGGAAACCCTCTATCAGTCATAAAGAAGCGTAAACTTAAATGGTACGGGCATGTCACAAGATTAAGAGGACTTGCAAAAACAATACTGCAAGGCACTGTCCAAGGGAGGAAGAAAAAGAGGCAGACCAAGGAAGAGATGGGAGGACAACATCAGTGAATGGACAGGCCTAGAACTCAACAAAACTCTGAGAAAGGCAGAACAGAGAGAGGAATGGAGGGAACTGGTTGCCAGGTCTTCAGGGGTGCCCCCATGGTCACCAGAATTAGGGATAGAGAGATGGATAGATAGATAGATAGATAGATAGATAGATAGATAGATAGATAGATAGATAGATAGATAGATAGATAGATAGATAGATAGATAGATAGATAGATAGAAATTAATGTTCACTCACTCACTCACTCAGTCCCATGTCCCAAAGGACGTAGGGGGGACATGAGAGAAGACGCAACAGCGATCTTTTTCCATGCTTCACGATCCTGTGTGGCTAGTAGGAGATGTTGCAGGGGTTGGGCGGTCCAGTCTTTGATGTTGTCAACCCATGATTTCTTTTGGCGGCCTCTTCTTCTCTTGCCCTCGACTGTTCCTTGCAGGATGGTTTTTGCTAGGGTGTTGTGTCTTGTGGTGTGACCAAACCACATCAGCTTTCTCCTCTTTATGGTGGAGAGCAAAGGCTCTTGGGGGCCCACACGCTTTTTGATTTCTTCTTTCACATAGTTATTGGTCTTGTGTTCTTTGTATGATATTCTGAGGAGTCTTCTGTGGCACTTGTTCTCGAATGCTTGGATTCTCCTCTCTAACTCTGCTGTCAGAGTCCATGATTCACAGCCATATAGGAGGATAGATATCACGAGGGATTTGTAAAGGTGGTATTTGGTGCAGAAGCTGATGTTGTTGCTTCTGATAATCCTCTGGAGTCTGACTAGAGCAGATGTTGCTGTTGCAATGCGAGCTTTCACTTCATTGTTTGATGTGCCATCTTTTGTTAGGATGGAGCCTAAGTATTTGAATTGGCTCACCTCTTCTAGTATTTCTCCATTCATCTTTATTTCCGTGATGTCATTACTCGCGCTGTTGACCATGATCTTTGATTTCTCTGTACTGACCTCCATGCCGTATGCGCTCGCTCGATCTGTTAAATTGTCTGTGAGGATTTGCAGTTCTTGTTTGCTGCTGCCCATGAGGTCAATGTCATCTGCAAATCTGAGGTTGCAAAGGGGTCTTCCACCAATGGAGATGGAAGTGTGGTGGTTTTGCAGTGTCTCTGTCATGATGTTTTCGAGGAAGAGGTTGAAAAGTACAGGTGAGAGAAGGCAGCCCTGGCGAACCCCAACCGTGGTCTTGAAGAACTCGCCCACGTGATTGTTTATGAAGACTGCACTTCTTGCGTTCTCGTACAGAGCCTTGATTACTTCAATTAGGCAGCTGTCAATGTTGAAGTGCCTGAGTACTTGCCAGAGGCCGTCATGCCATACCCTGTCAAAGGCCTTTTTGAAATCTATGAAGTTATGGTACAAGTCTTTTTGGTGTTGGAGATGCTTCTCTATCAGAATTCTCAGATTGAAAATTTGTTCCATTGTGCTGCGTCTTGGTCTAAAGCCCGCTTGTTCTTCTGCCAGGAGTTTTTCCGCTTGGTTTTTCAGTCTGTTGAGGACTACCTGCAGCATGATCTTGCTAGGATGGCTTATGAGACTGATGGTTCTGTAGTTCTGGCATTGCTTAAGGTTTCCTTTCTTTGGCAGGGGTATTACAAGAGACTGTGTCCATTCTTTTGGCCATTCTTTGGTGTCGTGGATCTTCTGACAAAGTTCTGTGAATCGCCTTGCTGTTTCATTCCCTCCATTTTTTATGAGTTCAGCTGGGATGTTATCGATTCCAGGGGACTTCCCCTTCTTCAATTGTTTAATAGCTGCATCTACTTCACACCTTAGTATTGGTGGGTCTTTATCTTGGTGTTCAGGGGGTTTGTCAGAAACTATGTTGGTATCTGGGCGTAGTGGGTAGTTATACAATCCCTCACAGTATTCTGTCCAGCGTTGGAGGATGGCATTGTTTTCCGTTAAAAGATTTCCTTCTTTGTCTTCTATAACAGAGGCTTTAGGCTGTGTGGTTTTCGTTAGTGCTTTCAAAGTGTCGTAAGCTGTTTTGCTGTTTCCCTTGGCCATTCCAGCTTCGATGTTGTTGCATTGTTCTTCTATCCATGCTTCTTTGGCTTCTCTCATCTTTTTCCTCACTTCTCTGTGGCTATCCATGTACTTCTTGTAAGCTTCTTGACTTGTGAACTTTTGTTTCTTAACCCTTTCGCTGCTGACCTATTTTGCTCAGGCCTATGCTGAAGAAATTTTCAGAAACAGACAAAAATCACGCATATGATTTTCAATTGTTATTAATTCAGGAAATTCTTAAGATACCTACATAAAAGTATATACTGAATGAAAGGAAATTGAATGAAGATTGTATTTGTGACAATTTAAAAAATATATAATTAGACAGACAGACACACGTGCGCGCGCGCACGCACGCACGCACGCGCGCGCACGCACACACACACACACACACACACACACACACACACACACACACACCTGCTCTTCACACAAACACACAACCAGGGAGCCAAGGCAGATGTCAGCAAGAACAATAGCTCATCAACAAAACAAACAGACTCACACACTGATAACTGACAGCTAACGAGTAGCTTAGGTGACAAGTGACACACGAGGTCGCAACCACTTCAAAGTAGATCAAACACATCAGCCACTCAGTGACTGGCTCGCTCACTCACTGACCAAGCCCTGACCAAAGGTGCAACCATACGATACACACATTTAGTTGTTCTGTTTATGAATAAACAGAGAAAAAAAGCAATATAAATATGTTATAAAAACGAATAAAGCCATCAAATATACCCAACTGCATCTCGAACAATACGATCTTCATGTTCCGATTCAGACCACGAGTATGCGGAACTTTCTTCCGGATCAAAACCTGAGTCGTTTGCATCAACTTCGCAAAGTTCGATGTGAACTGAATTAAAAAAAACACCCTAATCTCCATTATCTTGATATCTATAAATTTCATCAATAACTTTGGCAACTGTGTAGGTCAGTTGAGGGGCAGCCATTGCTTCGAAAACCCAAAAAATTGAACTTGCAGTACCTTGTTTACCTTGCCGATTGAGCGTCATAAAATATGCAAATAACTTGAACAAATGGGACTCATGGGTTGAAGATACATCAAGGGAGCTAAACAAATCATAATAAGAAGGATTTTCAGCAATGCTGAGCGAAACAGAGAGAGCGTTGGTTCATGACGAGCGGCGCTCGTCAACACAGCATTGCAGGTGGCGGTTTCTATGACGAGCGGCGCTCGTCAACAGCGCAGTGTAGGGGTTAAGTTCTCTTCTTTTGTCGCAGAGGTCAAGAACCTCGTTTGTCACCCAGGGTTGTTTCTTTGTTCTGCTTCTTCCTAATGTTTCTTCTGCTGCTGTCGTTAGCACTTCTTTGATGTTGTTGGCCAGTGTGTCCACATCATTGTTGATGGCTGTGAGTGCCGCGAACTTTCCTCCAATGTTGGCTTGGAAGATCTCAACCACTGTTGGGTCTTTGAGTTTTTCCAGGTCGAATCTTATGCGTGGGCTTTTTGGCTGGTGTTTTGCTTTCAGTTTCAGCCTGATGGTGGTAAGTACAAGGTCGTGGTCACTGCCAATGTCAGCTCCTGGGAATGTTCTTGTGTTCACCAATTTCTAATATGAAGTAGTGAACTGAATCTGTGCTGCCTGGTTGTATGATGTTCTTTGAGATGTGTCTCTGACTGTGACCTTGGTTTGTTGGGGTCACAGAGGTTCAAGGACAGTTGGAGGAGACGGTGGCCAGAGAGAGGCATCTTCAGATGGAGGCTGACCAGTTCCAAAAACAAATCAGGTTTGGGAAATTCGGAACTCTTTTTTTTTTGGTTGAAATTTAGAATTTATTTGTTTTTTTTGTTTTTTTAATTTAGAACTCTTTTTTTTTGGGTGGGAAAATCATAGTTATTTAAAAAAAAAAAAAAAAAAAAAAATTCAGAACCCTGTTTTGGGGAAAATTCAGATCCATGTTTTTGGGGAAAATTCAGAACCATGTTCTTTTTCTTTAATTCAAAATTCTTTTTCCTTTTTAGTTTTTTAATTCGGTAATCTCTTTTGGGGGGGATATTCAGAACTTTTTTTTCTTAAATTCAGAACTCTGGGTTTTTTTTAATTCAGACCTTTTTAAAAACAAAAAAATTCACAACCCTGTGTTTTGGATATTCATAACTTTTTTTTTTTAAATCCAGAACTCTCTCTCTCTCGTGGGATGGGACTGCCTAGTGGTCAGAACATTGCGCTGGCAATTTGACCACCCAGGTTCGATTCCAGCCGAGGAGATTTTTCTCCTGGAGTTAACATCAGTGCTGACTCCACTCTCCCCAAAAGTCTTTCGGATGAGACTTTAAACTGAGGCCCCATGTGCGAACACACGAAGATCATCTTGCGCACACATTAAATCCTGTTC
>CM060348.1:34821452-34823952 GCA_030674155.1 Stramonita haemastoma
GGCTGGTGGCCCCACAGTGACCTGATATTGACGAGCTCCCGGTGGACTTCTGACCCTGAGGATGAGACATAGCAAACCTGGGGTATGGCTGTGGCGGGGAGATTGAAACAAGCAGCGTGGGAACAGCAGGGATAGGAGCGTCACGGAAGATGAGGCTGCAAAAAATAAAATAAAATAAATAAATGACATCAAAATGGCCTATCCAAAAAATGTTCTGAATAAAATGAGGACATTGACCAAAAACAAATTCTGAAACCCGCACATAGACATATAAAAAAAAATTGTAGGAAAGAATGATAAATAAATATTAAAAAAATAATGAATTAAGAAATATTTTTGTTTGTAATAATGATGATAATGATATTGTATGGAATCAGCAATGCTGTGTCAATTATGGATGTCAGCTCATTGTAAAGGCCTACACTAAAAATGTTGTTATGTTGTAGAATGTTGTGTTGGGATTGCCATCAGCCATGACAAAGCTCTTAACATAACAACCTGCATGCTCCTCTCTATGAGAAAAAAAATCCTCTGAGGTCAGAATATGGCTGCCTGTATGGCGAGTTACTTTGAAATCAGTCGCACACGCAAACTTCTCACTCAGTGTGCAGTAATTTCAATCTCACAGTGATTCCCAGGTGGAATGAGTGAGTCAGAGTGCACATTCTGGGCGACCCCAGAGTGTTAAGCTGAGGAACGCACAACAACAACAACAAAATAATGCATGGAATTGATATAGCTTGGAATCTTGTCAAGCAACAAATCAAAGCGCTTACATTCAAATCATATACATGCATTCAATCGTCCATGAATAAGATGTGCAGATATCGAATTTACACCCACCCAACCACACACACACACACACACACACACACACACACACACACACACACACACACACACATACACACACACACACACACACACACACACACACACACACACACACACACACACACACACCACACACGATTCGATCAGAATGCGGCTGCCTTTAAAAATGTAAAAGTAAAGGTGTCCCATAACCTATGTAGTCATAGGGGAGCAAGGCATCAGAGACCTCAGCTTCTCTAGGGGCCAGCATATTGAGGGCAGTGGCGCCCATCTCCTCTCCCTCGCTGCTTTACCTTCCCTGACCCTAAAGAGAACAGGTACTCATTGACAGCTGGGTGAACTGGGGGACTGTACTGAAGCCATAGCGCACAAACAGTCACCCATCCAAGTGGAAATCACGCTCAATGCTGCTTGGGGAAAGCAAGTGCTCTGACCACCAAGCTACCCCGACCCCATAACTACCTTAAATGGTGGGTAAAAAAAATTAAAAAAAAAAAAAATCTCTGTCACACACACACAATCTCACTGTTGCTGAACCTCCAAGCTCAAGCCTAGGAACAATTAAAAACACCCAAGAAATCTCCAAACAAACAACCCCCCCAAAAAAACCCGTAACCCCAAAAGCGAAAATGCTGTGAAAATCCTCAAGTATGAATCTGTCTTGTGTTGTTGTAGAGAAACCATGATTGCAGCTCATAATAATAATACATGGAATTTATTTTGCGCTATATCTTGCAAAAAAGCGAAACAAAGCGCTTGCATTCGACCTATACAACACACAAGGAATCAATGACAATTGACAATTTTAGCAAATTTGAATGTACCCACACATGCACACGAACACACACGCACGCTCAATCAATCAAGCTCATCAAGCTGTCTTCTTTTGTTGCAGAGAAACCATGATCGCAGCTCATAATAATAATAATAATAATACATGGAATTTATTTTGCGCTATATCTTGCAAAAAAGCAAATCAAAGCACTTGCATTCAACCTATACAACACACAAGGAATCAATGATAATTGATAATTTTAGCAAATTTGAATGTACCCACACACGCACATGAACACACACGCACGCTCAATCAATCAAGCTCATCAATCTGTCTTCTTTTGTCGCAGAGAAACCATGATCGCAGCTCACCAATCTGTCTTGTGTTGTTTTTGCAGAGAAACCATGATCACAGCTCACCAATCTGTCTTGTGTTGTTGTGCAGAGAAACCATGATCACAGCTCACCAATCTGTCTTGTGTTGTTGCTGCAGAGAAACATGATCACAGCTCACCAATCTGTCTTGTGTTGTTGCTGCAGAGAAACATGATCACAGCTCACCAATCTGTTTTGTGTTGTTGTTGCAGAGAAACTATGATCGCAGCTCTCACCAATCTGTCTTGTGTTGTTGTTGCAGAGAAACTATGATCGCAGCTCACCAATCTGTTTTGTGTTGTTGTTGCAGAGAAACTATGATCGCAGCTCACCAATCTGTTTGTGTTGTTGTTGCCAGATGCAAATTCTGTGTTTGTTGCAGAGAACTATGATCGCAGCTCACCAATCTGTTTTGTGTTGTTGTTGCAGAGAAACTATGAGATCGCAGCTTAGCTCACCAATCTGTCTTGTGTTGTTGTTGCAGAGAAACCATGATCGCAGCTCACCAGTCCCGCAT
>CM060348.1:34828952-34833952 GCA_030674155.1 Stramonita haemastoma
GCGCTCTGACCACTGAGCTATCCCATCCCAGTTAGAATAACATTTTAAAAAAAAAATTTTTTTTTTTCAGAAAGCTGCAGAAATCGCTGAGGTGGAAGCCAGACATGGGCGAGAACTGGAGGCGGCTCGACTGCAACTGGCAGAAGCCAAGAAACAAGCCGGAGAGCGGGAGGCGGAGCTTAGGAGAGAGATTGACAGCTTGAAGAGGATCATCGGAAAACTGCAGGACAAACTAGGTCAGCCTTTTTCTCTCGCTTTTTTTGGGGGGGGGGGGTTGGGGGGGAGGAGTTGTTTTGTTTTGTTTGGGTTTTTTTTTCGGGGGTGGGGGTGGGGGACAGGATAGCTCAGTGGTCAGAGCGCTCGCTTTCCCCCAGCCAAGGTTAAGCAGTGTGGAGCGTGGTTGCCAGTTGGATGGGTGACCGTTTGCGTGTTCCTTGGCTTCAGTACAGTTTCACCCAGCTGTCAATGGGTACCTGCCCTCTTTTAGGGTCAGGGAAGGTAAAGCAGCAGGGAGAGGAGATGGGTGCCGCCCTCAACATGCTGGCCCCTAGAGAAGCTGAGGTTTCTGATGCCTTGCTCCCTTATGACCACACAGGATAATGGACACCTTTACCTTTTACCCTTTTTAGGGTTTAAAAAAAAAAAAAACATTTAGTGAGTTAAGTTTCTATTTTTATTATTTTAATTTTGAGAGGATGATGGAATAAGCTCTTGTGTGTTTTTCCAGGGGGTGGGGTAGGGGTTTTTTGACATCCAGTCCCTGTGTGTATGCAGTTTTTTGGGAACAAAACATTTTTGCCACCTTTTTTACCGGCCTGTGTCGTACGACCCGTGAGAAACGCAAAGCGCCAACACAGGTTAAACAGCCAGGGTCACTTTCCTTTCTGGTTTTCCTGCTGCCAGCACAGGTTAAACAGCCAGGGTCACTTTCCTCCCTGGTTTTCCTGCTGCCAACACAGGTTAACCCTTTCGCTGCTATCATATTTTGCTCAGGCACATGCTGGACGAAAACAGAGAGAGTGTTGAATCATGATGAACAGCGATCGTCAACTGAGCATTGCTGCCAACGGTTTCGATGACGCACTATGAGTTTTAAACAACCAGGGTCGCTTTCCGTCCTGTTTTCGCTGCTGATAACACAGGTTAACCCTCTCGCATTCGGACTCTCTGAACACAAACCGCCCCTAGACTTCGCATTCCATCACGACACAGTACACAAATACAACATCACTCAGTCCAGAGCGCTAAATTTAGCACGCCCCTTCCTGTTCCCTAGTCCAAGTGTGGTCCGCTCCTGCTATAAATAGCACTAGCTGGCCCCATCTGGGCTGGGCTGGGCTGGATTCATTAGCAGCTGAGAGGAGCTGAAAGTGGGGGACAGTGACTGCTGTGACAAAATCAGGTCAGGCACACATGCTGGCTGACCTTTTCCTCCTCCTAAGTGCATACATACCAGCAGCTATAATTACTTCCAGACACTCTACAGACTTTCTCCTTCTAGCCTGATAGAGGTTTAACACTGGCAGCAATTACTGATGGTCACAGCGTGATGGAAATCTACTGTGTGTAAATCCCGGCAAATCCCGGGATCAGGACTAAGGGGGAGGGGGGGGGGTAATTTTTCAATCCCGGCAAATCCCAGATTGGGACTAAGATCCAATGATCCAATCCAATTATGTTGATTATAGCCCTGCCGACCACATAGGCCATATCGGGGCTGTCACCTTGTTACATTTTAAAACTCGTATTAAAACTGTGCGACTATGTACAGTTTCATTAAAACGGGGTATAAAACCAACTAGACTGTCCTTGCTTGTATCGACGCCCCGGTCAGCCATAAGGGTCAGCCCAGGATGGCCACCGCGTCGTGGGAAAACCCACATCGATCACACATAAAATGAGATAAAACCAAAACCAGATTCCTTAAAACAACCTTGTCCTCACAGACCAATCATACCACTTTCACTTCATATCAGACGGAAAAAGCCCGATTCTCAGGACCAAGAGGGTTATTAATTAAACAATGAGGGTCTCTTCAGTCCTGTTTTTTGTTTTTTTCTGTGTGTGTGTGCAGCCAAGTTTGAAAGTCGAGGAGAGGAGCAGGCAGGGGAGCTAAGCAGGGAGCTAGAGGCGCTGAGGTCACAGCTGAAAGCGTCGGAAGAAAGGGTAGCCTCCCTTGCCTCGTCCCTACAACAGACGAAGGAAGAGGTAAGACGTCCCTCCCTCCCCCCTCCTCCCCCTCCCCCCTCTTGTTCATTGTTCATTCCATGGGTATGTACGTGTGTGGGGGGGGGGGCGGGGGGGGGTTGTGTTGTGTGTGTGTGTGCATGTGCGTGCATGTGTTTGTCTGTGATATATATATATATATATATATATATATATATATTTTTTTTTTTTTTTTTTTTTTTTTTTTTTTTTTATTTTTTTTTTAATGTGAAGTTGTCTTGGAATGTTTCAATCGATACAAAATGTAACTTACCCTGTGTCTTCCTTGAGGTATTGATTCATATCAAAACGCCTGTCAGTATTGTAAATGCCCCTTCATGCGATGATTGACCAAAGTGTTTTGGACCGGTCTGCACTTGACCTGACCTGACCTGGCCTGATGACCTGACCTGATTCGACCTGACATGACTCAACATGACCTGACATGAATATACTTGACCCAATTTGACCTGAATATACTTGACCTGACATGACATGACTTGACCTGAATATATTTTACCTGAGCTGACCTGACTTGACCCGACCTGACATGACTCAACTCAACATGACCTGAATATACCTGCCCTGCCCTGCCCTGACCTGACCTGACCTGACCTGACCTGACCTGGTTTGACTTGCTGTGGCCCAGGTGCAGTTTTTGCAAGACACTGTGCGTAACGAGTGTGAGGAGAGGTTTGAGCTGACAGAGGCACTGAGCGAGGCCCGACGAGAGCTGCTCACGCTCAGAAAACCAAACGGTAAGAGTCTTCTTCTTCTCTCGTTTGCTTCACACTGTCAGATGTGTCTGGGAAAAATAATGGCATGTCCTTTCCAGCTCCTCTCGTGGGCCGTACAGCTTGGTCTGTAGGGTTATCTTCGTCGGCCACACTTTCTTCCTCAGGTCGCTGAATAGCGTGCACCTTTGAAGGATGTGCTCGCCTGTCTGGTTTTCTTTACCACAGGCACACAGGGGAGAAGGAGCGAGTTTCAGTTTTGTGGACATACGGTGGTTTAGCCTGTTGTGCCCAGTGCGGAGTCTTAGAATTGAGACTTGATCTTCTCTTTTGAGGTGGTGGTAGTCATCCTTGTCTACTCTAGGTTGGGCCATAGGTTTGATGATTGTCTTAATGGTAAGAGTGATCTTCTCCTTTTCCGTCTCCTTCTTCTTCTTCGCAGTTGTTCTGGGGGGGGGGGGGGGGGGTTCTTCTTTTTTTTTTTTCTTCTTGTTCTTCTTGTTCTTCTTTTTCTTCTTCAAATTCTTCTAATTCTTCTGCTTCTTCAAATTCTTCAAATTCTTCAAATTCTTCAAATTCTTCTTCAAATTCTTCTTCAAATTCTTTTTCAAATTCTTCACAATTCTTCTTCGCAATTCTTTGCAATTCTTCTTCTTCCTCACAATTCTTATTCTTCTCTGCAATTCTTCTTCTTCTTCTTGGTAATTCTTCTTCTTCTTCTTCTTCTTCTTCTTCTTCTTCTTCTTCTTCTTCTTCTTCTTCTTCTTCTTCTTCTACTTCATCTTCTTCTTCTTCTTCTTCTTCTTCTTCTTCTTCTTCTTCTGCTTCTTCTTCTTCTTCAAATTCTTCAAATTCTTCTTCAAATTCTTCTTCAAATTCTTTTTCAAATTCTTCACAATTCTTCTTCGCAATTCTTTGCAATTCTTCTTCTTCTTCACAATTCTTCTTCTTCTCTGCAATTCTTCTTCTTCTTCTTGGTAATTCTTCTTCTTCTTCTTCTTCTTCTTCTTCTTCTTCTTCTTCTTCTTCTTCTTCTTCTTCTTCAAGTTCTTCTTCTTCTTCAAATTCTTCTTCAAATTCTTCTTCTTCTTCGTCTTCTTCTTCTTCTTCTTCTTCTTCTTCTTCTTCTTCTTCTTCTTCTTCAAATTCTTCAATTCTTCAAATTCTTCGAATTCTTCTTCTTCAAATTCTTCTTCAAATTCTTCTTCAAATTCTTCTTCTTCAAATTCTTCTTCAAATTCTTTTTCAAATTCTTCACAATTCTTCTTCGCAATTCTTTGCAATTCTTCTTCTTCTTCACAATTCTTATTCTTTTCTGCAATTCTTCTTCTTCTTCTTCTTCTTCTTCTTCTTCTTCTTCTTCTTTCTTCTTCTTCTTCTTCTTCTTCTTCTTCAAGTTCTTCTTCTTCTTCTTCTTCTTCTTCTTCAAATTCTTCAAATTCTTCAAATTCTTCAAATTCTTCAAATTCTTCTTCTTTTTCTTGGCTTTTTCCTTTGTACAGAATTTTGCCAGGGACAACTCTCTTGTTGCCGTGGGTTCTTTTTACGTGTGCTAGAGAACAATGTGTCAGAAACATACAGGGACTACAGTTTGCCATCTCATCCCCAAAAAAGACCCCACCCCACCCCCAAAAAGCTAGCACCCAGACCACCACTCCAGTCTAGTGGTGGATGGGAGTGGTGGGGGGGGGGGGGAGGGGGGAAGTTTTTGCCCCAAACGGGGATCAATCACCGCATATTTGGAGCCCAGGCTGTCCAAAGCTGCTGGGGGGGGGGGGGGGGGGGGAGAAGGAGAGAGGGGGAGGATTTTTTTGTTTATTTATTTTAATCTTTTATATCGAGGATAATGGAATAAGCACTCTTGTGCTTTTTTACATCCAGTCCCCATATGTATGCAGTTTTGTAAATGTCATCTGTTCCCGCTGGCACACGATGGCCTACTCTTACGAAAAGCGGAACAGGATTTAACATGTGCACAAGATGTTCTGCGTGCATTCACACACGGGGCTTCGGTTTATAGTGTCATCCGAAAGACTTTTGGGGAGAGTGGAGTCAGCACTG
>CM060348.1:34838952-34866280 GCA_030674155.1 Stramonita haemastoma
CCCTCGGTTTTAAACTTTTTAAAGTCTCATCCGAAGGACTTTTGGGGGAGAGTGGAGTCAGCACTGGTGTCAGTTTCCCCTCCCACTTTCAGCTCCTCTCAGCTGCTAATTGTCCCATCCCAGCCCAGCCAAGCCCAGCCCAGCCCAGCTGGTGTTATTAGTTTTATAGCAGGAGCTGACCACGCATGGACGAGGTACAAGGAAGGAGCGCGCTAAGTTTAGCACTCTTGACTTAGGCCTTACTGAATGATGTGGGATTTGTGCACTGTGGGGGGTAAGGGGGAGGGGGTTGGTTTGGGGTGAAGGGGGTGGGGTGGAAAGTGTGTGGGGGGGTGGGGGTGGATGGAGGGTGGTTGGAAGGGGGGGGGGGGGGGTTGTGTGTGTGTATGTGTGTGTGTCTGTGTGTGTGTGTGTGTGTGTCTGTGTGCTGTGTGTGTGTGTGTGTGTGTCACTCTGTGTGTCTGTGTGCGTGTATGTGTGTGTGTGCATGCACGCACACATGTATGTGTGTGAGTTTATGTATCTTTGTTTTAATGTCCGTCCACTGAAAGTGATATTAGACAGGCAATTTCCAGGTGGGAAAGAAAGGAGAAGTGGATGCGCTTTGATTTGTTTTTTGCAAGATAAAGCGCCATATCAATTCCATTTATTGTTGTTGTTGTTGTTATTATTAGTATTAGTATTATTATTATTATTATTATTATTATTATTATTATTATATTATTATCATCATCATCAATATCATCATCATCATCATCATCATCATCACTATTATCATCATCATTGTTGTTGTAGTTGTTATTGTTATTTTTTTTTTTTATTATTATTATTATTATTATTATTATTATTATTATTATTATTATTATTATCATTGTCATTGTCATCATGATGATAATGATGATGATGATGATGATGATAATGATGATGATGATGATGATGATGACGATGACGATGATGATTATTATCATCATTATCATCATTATTTTTATTTTTATTATTATCCCTATATTAGTGTGTTTGTTTGAATGAAGAACAAAAGTGAATAGACAGACACACACGTCAGGAACTCTTTAAACCATTCATACAAAGAGAAAAGAAAGAAAAACAGTTTTGAGTAAAATAATGTGGTGTGTGTGTGTGTGTGTGTGTGTGTGTGTGTGTGTGTGTGTGGTGTGTGTGTGTGTGTGTGTGTGTGTGTGTGTGTGTGTGTGTGTGTGTGTGTGTGTGTGTGTGTGTGTGTGTGTGTGTGTGTGTGTGTGTGTGTGTTGTGTTGTGTGTGTGTGTGTGTGTGTGTGTGTGTGTGTGTGTGGTGTGTGTTGTTGGTGTGTGTGTGTGTGTGTGTTTGGTGTTGTGTGTGTGTGTGTGTGTATGTGTGTGTGTGACTCTGTGTGTGTGATCTGGTGTGGGACTCTGTGTGCGTGTGTGTGTCTGTGTGTGTGTGTGTGTGACTCTGTGTGTGTGTGTGTGTGTTTTACGTCAGGCTAAAATCATCATGGGTAAGATGAAAATGTAATCGGAACAAGAAAAATCCCTCAAGTCCAACCTAAAGAAAAAGGGCAACCGGACTCTGAACCAAACAATCACAAAAACCGGAAGACCAAGAAAAAGTCACTGATTGAAATGAGTAATCAGGAATATCAGGCAAGAAGGGTTTGTTTATTTTTCCAGACTTTACATTCCAAATTGAAATGAAAACCTGAAATGGTTTTTTTACCACAGCAGCGGATGACTCCTGCTACAAAGGGCGTTTAAAATACAGTGGTGATGCTCCACCGCATAATGAGTCGCTTTGTACCAACGGTCAGTCTTCAGTGCTTGACTGACCTGTGAGTAATCTGCAATCAAATGGTTGTATAGATACAGCACACACACACACAAAAAAAAAAAAAGATTGAAAACCGGACACTTCTATGAAAAGGTATAACGATTTGAAACAATAGACAGTAGGAAACGACAAAATGAGAAATTGACAAGTGTAGTATTTGTATCTGCTGTGGCATAAAGCGGTGTAAACTAAAGTGATAGGTGGTCAGAACAAGGGCTTGTTTTTTTTGTTTTGTTTTTTTAAAACACGTTTAAAGGGAAATGGGGACGGGGTAGCTGGGTGGTCAGAGCGCTCACTTTTCCCCAGCTAAAGTTAAGCAGCATCGAGCGTGGTTACCAGTTGGATGGGGGACCGTTTGTGTGCCTTGGTTTCCGTACAGTCCCCCCAGTTCACCCAACTGTCAATGGGTACCTGCCCTCTTTAGGGTCAGGGAAGGTAAAGCAGCGAGGGAGAGGAGATGGGCGCCGCCCTCAACATGCTGGCCCCTAGAGAAGCTGAGGTCTCTGATGCCTCGCCCCCTTACAACCACATAGGTTATGGGACACCTTTACCTTTTTTACCTTTAAAGGGAAAAGGAAACTAAATTACGCCTTGATGTTTCATTACGGGGAAGAATAATTGCTACAGTTTTATTATCCATCAAAATCTCAAAGTCAACAACCTGATTTGCCCCCCCCCCCACTCCCACCCCCCACCTGCCTAAAATGGCTCCCAGCGGAAAAGTGGGTCAGGTGCTAAGTGACTCATTTCGTGGTGGAGCGTCCCATTTACATTTTTCATCTCTTAAGTAGTGAAATAGCATGTCTGAGCTTTGCCATGCTGTAATGGGGGGAATTTTGAGACTATGTTGTTTTTGGATTTTTGCTTTTTTTTTTAAATTGTAGGTATTTAGAACGTGTTGTTTAGAAACACTACCAACATCTTTAACTGACAATTTTGTTCAGTTCTTGGAATCTTTTTTTTCCCCATAAATTGTAAGTCTGAAGTATAGAATGGGGAATGAATTAAATCTCTTGATCCTTCTTCATGTTTTGCGCTCTTTTTTTTTTTTGTTGGGGGGGGGGGGGGGGGGGGGGATGGGGCTGTTTGGTCAGCTCATTCATTATAATAAAAACAAAAGATGTGTGTGTGTGTGTGTGAGAGAGAGAGTGTGTGTGTGTGTGTGTGTGAGAGAGAGAGTGTGTGTGTGTATTTATACATTTTGTGAGTGTGTGTGTGTGTCTGTGACAGTGTGTGTCTGTGACTGTGTGTGTGTGTGTGTGTGTGTGTGTGTGTGTCTGTGACAGTGTGTGTGTGTATGTGTGTGCTGGTGTGTGTGTACCTGTGTGTGTGTGTCTGTGACAGTGTGTGTGTGTGTGTGTGTGTGTGTGTGTATGTGTGTGTGAGTGTGTGTGTGTGCATGTATGTGTGTGTGATTGTGTGCAATGTATGTGTGTGTGTGTGTGTGTGTGTGTGTGTGTGTGCATGTATGTGTGTTAGTGTGTATTATGCACATGTACATGAATGTGTTTGTAAGCATGCGTAGTAACCTGCATTTTACCTGCCAAATAAAGATATTTGGGGTGCCTGTCCCTTGTTACCCACCCTGCAGTATAGTCAGTTTTTTTTTTATATTTGTGACACTCCACCACATAAGGAGTCGCATTGCACCAGAGGTCAATTTATAGTTATTGACATTTTATTAATCTGCAATGAAATGGCTATAGAATAGAAAAAAACAGATTGAAAATCGGATTGAAAATTGGGCAATTCTATGAAAAGTTATTACAAGTTGAAATGAAAGACTGCAGGATGTAACAAAATGATAAATGGACACGTTTAGCATCGTAATGGTCAGAATGAGGGCTTGGGCATTTTTAAAGCATGTTTAAAAGCAAAAGGATACAAAATTATGACTTCATATTTCAATACAAGGAAGAATAATGGCTATAGTTTTATAATCAATCAAAATAATAAATAAATAATCAATTTTTATGTGTTTATTGCATTCTGTGTGTTGTGTGTGTGTGTGTGTGTGTGTGTGTGTGTGTGTGTGTGTGTGTGCGTGTGTGTGTATTGCATTTTGTTGCATGTATTTATTGCATTCTGTTGTATGTATTTATTGTATTTTTTATATCTGTTTATTGCATTCTTTTATATGTGTTTATTGCATTATGTGATATGTGTTTATTGTATTTTTGATATCTGTTTATTGCATTCTGTTATATGTGCTTATTGTATTTTTTATGTCTGTTTATTGCATTCTGTTATATGTATTTACTGTATTTTTATATCTGTTTATTGCATTCCGTTATACATGTTTATTATGACTAGAATTATGTCATCTCAACAGAAATGGTGGAATGGCATTTTATTATTATTTTGTTTGTAATTCAATCTTTTATTTTATCAAGAGAATAATGGAATAAGCACTCATGTGCTTTTTTCTACATCCAGTCCCCGTGTGTATGCAGTTTTGGAAATTTTGCCATGCGTTCCCACTGTTACATGATGGCCTACTCTTCCGAAAAGTGTAGTGGTTAGAGCATGGCACTTGTCATTTGACGGCCTGGGATCGAACTCAGGTTCCAGGCAACATCCAGATATTCTTGCCAGGGAATTTTCCCCTGGAGTTAACATCAGTGCTGACTCCACTCCACCAAAAGTCCTTCACATGAGACTTTAAACTGAGGCCCTGTGTGCAGACGCATGCAGAACATCTTGTGCACACGTTAAATCCTGGGGGATGGGATAGCCTAGTGGTCAGAACATTGCGCTGGCAATTTGACGCAGCTAGGGGTTCAATTCCCTTTAAGGGAATTTTTCCCCCTGGAGTTAACATCAGTGCTGACTCCACTTTTCCCAAATGTCTTTCAGGTGAGACTATAAACCTAGGCCCTGTTTGCAAATGCACGCAGAACACAGAACATCTTGCGCGCATGTTAAAACCTGTTCTGCCTGTAAGAAGAGTAGGCCATTCATTTTGGTAAGAAGGGATGACCAAAATAACAACCAAAGAAATCATATAGAATAATAATACTAATAAATATCAAAATGTTGATAAAATAAAGAGAGAGGGAGAGAAAGACAAGGATAATGATGGGGGATATATGCATTAAAGTATATACTTAAATATTTATTTTTTATTTTCAAAAGGAAATCTGGTGTGTGTGTGTGTGTGTGTGTGTGTGTGTGTGTGTGTGTGTGTGTGTGTGTGTGTGTGTGTGTGTGTTTATTGTGTGTTGTGTTTGTTTTTCTGTTGCTGTTGTTTTTTTTTATTATTGCTATGTTTGCATATATTTCCCATCTTTTGATTCTATTCATTCATCTATTTATCTATTTATTTTTTTTATTATTATTATTATGCTCCCCCCCCCTCCCTGTCCGGTATCACTTTATGTGGAAGGACGTAAAATTGAAGACTACTACTAACCAAAGAAATCCCACAAGACCAAAACGATAAACAGAAATGCATGCATACAGGTGTGGTGTTTCCACGTCGCCTCTACAGTGGGAATACAGTTAGTTATTCGCTATGGCAAGTTAATGCAAATTCCAATTCCAATACTTTATTTTCTCAAAAACAGAGAGAAATTTACGTGGGTTACGAGCCACACATAAAAACAATAAAACATGCCGACATAATATCACGAAAACTACCATAACATAGCATTCAAACATCAGCTCACATCCATCACATTAATTATAAAAAGCACCCACAAATTAGCAATACCTCAGCCAGCCATAAAAAACTCTTACAAATAAATTTTCAAACATTCCTGTGCGCACCAGTTTGCCCACGCATCCACACATTCACACACACACACACACACACATTAGAAAGACTACACACATTTTCATGACATAAATACCGTGGTGGTCGAGTACGCAAAAATCTTATCGTTGATGAACTCTGGATCTCTAACTAAAGAACGAAAACAAAAACAAAAGCAAAAAAAACTTTATAAATATTGTTCCTAAACAATCCCACCAGTCTGTTTTCCCAGTGTTTAGTGTTACTGAAAATAATACGATCCTAAATAAACTATTGTGATTTGTATTTGGGGTTTTTTGTGTTGTTGTTTGGTTTTTTTTTTTTTATAGTTTTTGTTATACTGCCATTATCTCATTCCCAAACAGCTTGCTTCCTCTTCTTCTTCTTCTTCTTTTCTTCTTCTTCTTCTTCTTCTTCTTCTTCTTCTTCTTCTTCTTCTTCTTCATTCTTCGCATTCTTCGCAATTCTTCTTCTTCTTCTTCTTCTTCTTCTTCTTCTTCTTCTTCTTCTTCTTCTTCTTCTTCTTCTTCTTCTTCGCAATTCTTCTTCGCAATTCTTCTTCGCAATTCTTCTTCGCAATTCTTCTTCGCAATTCTTCTTCGCAATTCTTCTTCGCAATTCTTCGCAATTCTTCTTCTTCTTCTTCTTCTTCTTCTTTCTTCTTCTTCTTCTTCTTTCTTCTTCTTCTTCTTCTTCTTCTTCGCAATTCTTCTTCGCAATTCTTCTTCGTTCTTCTTCTTCTTCTTCTTCTTCTTCCTTCTTCTTCTCTTCTTCTTCTTCTTCGCAATTCTTCTTCTTCTTCTTCTTCTTCTTCTTCTTCTTCTTCTTCTTCTTCTTCTTTCTTCTTCTTCTCCTCCTCCTCCTCCTCCTCCTTCTCCTTCTCTTCTTCAAATTCTTCAAATTCTTCTTCTTCAAATTCTTCTTCTTCAAATTCTTCTTCTTCAAATTCTTCTTCTTCAAATTCTCCTTCTTCAATTCTCCTTCTTTTCTTTTCCGTTTCTCTACCGCCTTTAGCATTGTGAAGATTCTGCAGACTTCAGGCTGTATGTATGCTGGGTATGTTCGTGTTTCCGTGATCTACCCAACGCTGACATGAGTGACGGGATCTTTAACGTGCATATTTCCTGCACGGATATCTATCTATATATATTTCTCTCTCTCTCTCTCTCTCTCTCTCTCTCTCTCTCTCTCTCTCTCTCTCTCTCCTCTCTCTCTCTCTCTCTCTCTCTCTCTCTGTATATATATATATATATATATATATATATATATATATATATATATATATATATATATATATATATATATATATATATTTATTATGTGTGTGTGTGTGTACGTGCACATGTGCACACACACACGCACGCACACACACATGCCGTAGGCACGCACATGCACACACACAAACACACACACGCGCGCGCGCGCGCGCACACACACACACACACACACACACACACACACACACACACACACACACACACACACATTGCCTGTCTGATATCACTATTTTAGTGGAAGGACGTCAAACTGAAGAACAACATGCCAAAGGGAATAATGGCTCTGGATCTTTCCAAGGCCACCCCAAAGAAAAACACAACAAAAAAAACGGGCCCCTTAGTGGAGAGAGAAAGAACATAGAGGAATATGCAACAGAACAGGGACGGGATAGCCTAGTGGTCAGAGCACAGCGCGCTCGCATTTTCACGACCCGGGTTTGATTCCTGCTGGAAGGGATTTTTCCTCTGGAGTTAACATCAGTGCCTACTCCACTTTCTCCAAAAGTCTTTCGGATGAGACTATAAACCGAGGCCCCGTGCGCGAACGCACCGCAGAACATCTTGCTACGCACACGTTAAATCCTGTTCCACTTTTCGTAAGAGTAGGCCATGGTGTGCCCGGTGGGAACAGATGTCAAGGTTTACACAAATGTACATACACACAGGGACTGGATGTAAAAAAAAAAAAAAAAAAAGCATATATGAATGCTTAGTCCATTATCCTCAGTATATATACAAATAGATAAATAACACATAGGAAATCTAGAACTATTCTCTCCTCCACTTGGCCAGGGGGCGGGGTGGCTCAGTGGTCAGAGTGCTCGCTTTCCCCCAGTCAAGTTAAGCAGCGTCGAGCGTGGTTACCAGTTTCATGCGTGACCGTTTGCGCGCCTCAGCTTCAGTACAGTCCCCCCCCAGTTCACCCAGCTGTCAATGGGTAGGCCTACCTGCCCTCTTTAGGGTCAGGGAAGGTAAAGCAGCGAGGGAGAGAGGAGATGGGCGCCACCGCCCTCACTATAATATGCTGGCCCCTAGAGAAGCTGAGGTTTCTGACACCTCGCTCCTTTAAAAAAAAAAAATTTGCCCCACCCAATTTTGGTCAACTTTATATCATCTAACAGGTACATAATCAAGCTACCCAAAACAGTTAATTTCAGCTTTAAATCAATTAGTTTACGGTTGGGTCAGTTTTGGCCGTTAATCCCCTGGACTATTAATTAGCCTACTTCATGAATGAGTTGCCTAGACAGCCAGACCAACGGAGCTTGAGAGGCCCTTTCACTCACTCACTCACTCACTCAGTCCCATGTCCCAAAGGACGTAGGGGGGACATGAGAGAAGACGCAACAGAGATCTTTTTCCATGCTTCACGATCCTGTGTGGCTAGTAGGAGGTGTTGCAGGGGTTGGGCGGTCCAGTCTTTGATGTTGTCAACCCATGATTTCTTTTGGCGGCCTCTTCTTCTCTTGCCCTGTTTTCAGTTATTTAACGTCACCATGTTCTCATATTTTATCTTTAATTATTGTGCCTTTTTTTTGTTTTGTTTTTGTTTTGTTTGTTTGTTTGTTTGTTTGTTGTTGTTGTTTGGGTTTGTTGTTGTTTTTTTTAATCAAATCAGAGTTATCATTGATTCTTATTTCTACTTTCGTTTCTGGATGAGTGCCTTTTTATAACATTACCTTAATATTGTATCTCTGTCTTATTTCTTACCTTTTGTTTGATACTTGGTATGGTTTCTTGCTCTTGGTATTTGAATCACTATAATTGTTGTTTAGTTGAGGCTATCTTTTTATCTTGATGTTATCCCTGAAAATGGCGGGGACTGGATGTAAAAAAGCACACGAGTGCTTATCTATTATCCTCGAATAAAAGAATTTTGCCTTGCCTTGCCCTCGACTGTTCCTTGCAGGATGGTTTTTGCTAGGGTGTTGTGTCTTGTGGTGTGACCAAACCACATCAGCTTTCTCCTCTTTATGGTGGAGAGCAAAGGCTCTTGGGGGCCCACACGCTTTTTGATTTCTTCTTTCACATAGTTATTAGTCTTTACAAGTTGACAATAAGCAGGATACAGACAGACTCAACACAGTGGTCACAGATATACATCGGTGTCTGTGTGCTGTGAGGTGACTGGACGTAGGAAGGACGAAAGTTGAAATAAAATCCACTTACTTTTTCACTGGTATTTTACAAGATCACACTGTTGGAAGATAATTGATAGCACAGGTGCAATCCACATGATGAAAGGAAAACACTGGTATAAATAAGTTGAGCACTATTGGAAGCCAGGTCCCGACCTGAATGAACATTTTCTTGAGAGCATGAGAGCACAGGTCTGTTGGCCTCAGAGAGAGAGGAGAGAGAGAGAGAGAGAGAGAGAGAGAGAGAGAGAGAGAGAGAGAGGGAGGGAGAGAGAGAGGAGAGAGAGAGAGAGAGAGAGAGAGAGAGGAGAGAGAGAGAGAGGAGAGAGAGAGAGAGAGAGAGAGAGAGAGAGAGAGAAGGCAAGGCAAGGCAAGGCAAGGCAAGGCAAGGCAAGGCAAATTATTTTTTTCAAGAATAATAGATAAGCACTCGTGTGCTTTTTTACATCCAGTCCCCGCCCTTTTCAGGGATAACATCAAGATAAAAAGATACTAAACAATAAAACTATACGCGGTACCAAACAACATACAAGAATAAGGACACTATATATAATAAGGTAATAAAAATACACTCGTTCAGAAGACGAATATCAGAAGTCACAATAAAATAATTTTGATTATTGAAGAAAAAGAAAAGCGTATTAATAATAGATAAAGAGCACACAAGAGAACAAAATGAAATAAACAACTGACAACATCAATCCACCACCATCTGTCAAAAGTTATAGGCCTACATGTCATATAAATCATACATTTGGATAAACGGGAAAAAAATAACTAATGTCCTTATTGGAGGGGGGGAGGGGGGGGAAGACATACTACCAATAAAAAAATATACATAAAATATCCTAGATGTTTTAAAAGAATTGGCATAACATTTTTATAAATCGGATAATGTTTTACACACACTCACACACAGACAGTCCTTCGGATGAGACTTTAAACCGAGGCCCCGTGTGCGAACGCACGCAGAACATCTTGCGCACACGTTAAATCCTGTTCCGCTTTTCGTAAGAGTAGGCCATCGTGTGCCGGTGGGAACAGATGACAATATTTACAAAACTGCATACACACGGGACCGGATGAAAAAAAGCATATGATTGCTTATTCTGTTATCCTCGATATAAAAGATTAAAATAAAAAAATAAATAAATAAATAAAACAGACACAGACACAGACACACACACTCTCTCTCTCTCTCTCTCTCTCTCTCTCTCTCTCTCTCTCTCTCTCTCTCTCTCTCTCTCTCTCTCTCTCTCTCTCTCTCTCACACACACACACACACATACAAACACACACTCACATGCACACACTTTTTACGATCATTAGTTAAAATTTTACATAGAAATCAATTACATTAGAGAGAGAGAGAGAGAGAGGAGAGAGAGAGAGAGAGAGAGAGAGAGAGAGAGAGAGAGAGAGAGAGAGAACATTGATTTTATTTTTATACAACGTATTTATTGTAATATGAAGTGTTGTGCTTGCCAAACTTTGAAATTACAACAACGACAAGAGCAACGACAAAAACCCAAACCACAACACACACACACACACACACACCACACACACACACAGACACACACACCACACACACACACACACACACACACACACACACACACACACACACACACACACACACCACACATACACACACACACACACACACACACACACACACACACACACACACACACACACACACACACACACCTGCCGTCAAGAGAGGGTTGTACTTATCGACAACACCCCCTCCTTTCTCACCAGGACTGGAGCGCCTAAAAAGGCGCTATACGATGATCCCATCCATCCCAGTCCTCAGGGTAACAAAACTCTTGCCCTAAATATCCGTTTCCCCGGAAACCATAGTCAGCCGCCAGCCTTGAGGCCTGTGACAAACTACAGACCCAACATAACGACCAGAGACATAAAAAGCTATGCTGAAGCAGCCAAAGGTGTACATTCACGATCGGCTGCCTTCAACAAAACGACGACTTCAGCCCCACCCCACAGTGCGACTAGCGACAATAGGCCTACCACACTAGGTCTATTACTGGACAGAGACTTCCCCATCCCCGAGCCAAGGAACCCCCAGTGTTCAGATGTCACAAGTGTGTTAGGGAGACAACACTCCGTGGCAGCTACACAGCCACTTGTGAAAATACTTTCGGATCTACTCCATTGCTTGACCCAATAGTGTGGTGTGTATGTGTGTGTGTGTGTGTGTGTGTGTGTGTGTGTGTGTACCAGTGAGTATGTGTGGAGGGAAGGGGAGGGGGGATGTGTGTGTATGTGGTGTTTGAGTGTATGTGTAAGTGAACATGTATATGCATGTTTCACCACGTGTGTGTGTGTGTTTGTGTGTATGTAAGCATGCGTGAGTGTGTGTGTATGTATGTGCGTGCGTGCGCGCGTGAGTGCGTGCGTGTGTGTGTGTGTGTGCGTGCGTATGTGTGCGTGTTTGTGTGTCTGTGGATATGCCGGTGAGCTTGTGGGTGCTTGCCTGGTATGTAAGCATGCGTGCTTGCTTGTGCGTATGCACTGCGTGTGTACGTGTATGATAATTATGTGAACGTGTGTGTGTGCATGCGTGTGTGTGCATGCGTGCGATAAATGTCTGCCTGCAAGCCCGCATCAAACATACAGCCCATGTATAATGTTCTATATAATTACAAATGTGTTTGTGCAGGTGTCCAAATGTTAAATGCAGTGTTCCCATGATGATAAATGATTGCTTGAATGGAAATATCTCTCTCTCTCTCTCTCTCTCTCTCTCTCTCTCTCTCTCTCTCTCTCTCTCTCTCTCTCTCTCTCCATACTTTCACCCAGCCCCCAGCCCCCTTTCTTTTTTCTTTTTTCTTTTTTTTTTCTTTTTTTTTCTTTTTTTTTTTTTTCTCTTTTATTTTTCTCCCCAACATCAAATGTTGATCAATGTCATGCTGCAGTGTATATCTCATTTGAGTGGATAAATTGCCTTCTACATCTAGCAGGTATATCGGATCCAGAGACTCTTGCAACAGGGCAGTTGTTGCCTAGGGCTAGTGTGGATTGGAGTTTTTGAACCAACTCTGCCATACTATATTTTTGTTTGCTTTTTCATCTATTATTATTCGTCACTGTATCTCTTTGTGTTTAGTATCATATTAATATTTAGTGTGTGATTGGTTATACTGATTTAGCAAAAATTGTTGTATCTTAGTTTTTCTTAAAATATTTTTCCCAATTTATATGTTTTATTATTTTTTATGACTGTAGTATATGATTTATGTAAAAACAGGACTGGATTTAAAAAGTTGTTTATTATAACACATTCATTCCTTACAGATTTTGATTTGTGTTTATATTTTAGTTTTCGAAATTGAACTATAGCTTATTTTGTCAAAAATTTCATAATCAAGTCTCTTATTTTGATAGATCTTACATACATACATATATATATATATATATAAAATCAATCTTAACATGTCTCTAACTTTAGACAAGTGGCCCACAAAGCAAGGCCTCCGTGTAGGCTACCTGAATATCAACAATGCAACAAACAAAAAAGATAATATTTCGACCATACTGCACAATGATGAGAATCAATTTCATTTGTTTTGCCTTGCTGAATCTCGACTCTCACCACACGTAACTGACACATGCATGAATATTCCAGGTTATCAGATTTTTCGGCAGGATCCACACAAGCCCAAGTCCACTGGGTTATTAACATATTTCGCTTCTTCACTGAGTTGCAAAAGATTATACAACTTTGATGTTTATGACATTGAATCAATTTGGGTTGAAATAAAATTAAAACACAATAATCCAATATTAATAGGATTCATATACAGAAATCCTTCGGAAACCACAGACTGGTTTGAGAAATTCAACTCTCTTATGGATGAAGTGACATTTTTAAACTATGAAACAATTATTCTTGGGGATTTTAACATCGACTTATTAAAACCCAAGCCTAAATGGAGTCACAACATTACTATGCATGGCCTGGAACAACTAATAGACAAACCAACTCGGATAACAGATAACTCTAGAACTTTGATAGATCATATCTATACTACTACAAAACAAAACATAACAGAAGTATGTGCCCCTCCTGTGGATGCAGTGATCACAATGCTGTGTGTTTAACTTGGTTTAAACATCGTGTCAAAATTCCCAAAGTAGGACATAAAACCATCTTTTACAGAAAATTTAATAACTTCAACGAACAAGACTTTCTTTCAGACTTGATAAATTCGCCATTCCAAGACATATATCAAATCAGAGACCCCAACGAGGCTGCAGAATTCTGGATTACCACATTTATTTCAGTGTATGATAGGCATGCCCCTTCATCAAAAAAAGAGTTAAAGAAAAAATAAAACCTCCATGGATAACAAAAGACATAGAGTCAGAAATGCGCTTAAGAGACTATTTGAAAACCCATGGTACAAAAGAAGAATTTAAAATGCAAAGAAACAAAGTAACTTCACTAAAACGGAGATCAAAACGTGAGTACTTTCAAAAACTGTTAATTACAACTACCGACTCTCGCCAGGTATGGAAAGCCATCAATATTTTATGTAATAGACCTATATCAAAAAGCCAAAAGACAGTTAAAGACATAACAGCTGATGAACTGAACACCCATTTCTCAAACATCGCTACTAAAATCATATCATGTGATAAGTCAAATGAAAATGATCTCCAATACTTAGAACAATATATTGAATCAAAAGAAATTAAATTCCCAGTTGAATTATTGCCAATGACAATTAAA
The DNA here is from genome assembly GCA_030674155.1 of Stramonita haemastoma. Classification (NCBI taxonomy): domain Eukaryota; kingdom Metazoa; phylum Mollusca; class Gastropoda; order Neogastropoda; family Muricidae; genus Stramonita; species Stramonita haemastoma. The sequence continues at coordinate 34,852,709 of CM060348.1, forward strand.
GACGTGTTGGAAAGTCTATCTCTCAAAAAAAATTCCAGAACACGTGACCTTGACAATCTGGATGGAAAAATATTGAACCTTTCTGGTCCTATTATAGCTGAAACACTGACATATCTATATAACTTGTGTATAGATAAAAGCAACATTCCTCTCATATTTAAAAAGGCAAAAGTCATACCAGTCCACAAATCTGGAGATTTTCTTGTCCTTCAAATTACAGACCAATTTCAATCCTATCGGTCTTATCCAAACCCATTGAAAAAATATCCAAAAATCTTTATATTCCTACTTTGCTAACAACAACCTAATAAATGAAGATCAGTCAGGCTTTCGCAAAAACTATTTTGTCACACAGCTCTAACTCAACTAACAGACAGTCTCTTACACAACATAATTGAAAATAACTATACAGGCCTAATTTTTGTAGACTTTTTAAAAAAGCATTTGATGTAATTAATCACTCCCTGCTAGTGCGTAAACTTCACCTATACAAACTAACACTGAAATAATCAATCTTTTAAAAAGTTTTTTGTTAGATAGACAGCAGTTGGTAACTGCAAATAATCAAACATCAGAATTAGTATTATTAGATATGGAGTACCACAAGGATCAATATTGGGTCCTCTTTGTTCTCAATATATGTAAATGACCTACCCTTATTTCTAGATTGTAGCTGTGAAATGTTTGCTGATGACACATCCCTCTATTGTAGTGTTACTGACCCCCACAGACTAACACTCAAACTTCAAAACATATCAACAAATTGATTACTTGGACTCAATTAAACCATATGTCCTTAAATGCTCAAAAAAACTAAAAGTATGTACGTACTAGCACGACAAAAGAGGCAAAAAATGAAAAGTAAATTTCAACCTCTGTTGATAGATCAAAAAAATCATTGAAGAAGTTGACTCACACAAAATTCTGGGTGTAATTATCGACAATAATCTTACTTGGACTGACCATGTGATGGCACAAGGAAAACGTCTTACAAACAAGGTACGTCAGCTATCAAAAATAAAACACTTTCTAGATAATCATTCACGCAAACTCTTTTTTTGTGGACACATCTTGCCTATAGTTGACTATGCCTCATCTCTTTGGGACAACTGCAGTGAAACTAATTTGAAATTCATCCATCGATTATATAAAAGAGCCCTAAAACTTGTCCTATTAAAATCAAGCTCCCTAACCATCAATGATTATAAGCTAACAAATATTCTTACATTCCAAAACAGGCTTTATCTCAATAAAGCTCTATTTGTACAAAAAGTTGTCAATGGAAATGCTCCTCCCAAGATCACCAATAGATTCAAAATTAATGAGCACAGGCATAACCATCTACTAACATTTCCCAGACCCAGAAACAATCTTTACAAAACAAGCTTCCTATATTCAGGTAGTGATTTATGGAAACAAGCTCCCAAACATTTAAAATGTATCAAAAATAAAAATCAGTTCAAAAATCAGTTGAAAAATCACTTAATGCGCTTATGCAAAAATGTTTAAGAACTACACATCAATCCAATCAACCATACTTAGAACAGACTAAAGATATTGATACTCTCTGCTAACCCCGAAAATCTTTCACGTGTGGCTCACTGTGACTGAAAAAGCTACACTTTGCTTGCTATATATGTGGAAGGGGGAAAAGGTGGAGAAAGGGTTGTTGTTTTTTTGTATTTTTTTTTAATATTATAATTTAATTTTGAACAGGATAGGGAATAAGTGATGTATGTAAACACGTGTATATTCTGCAAATTCACAAGGAGAAAACCAAACCACTGATTTGACGACTAGATTGGATTTTTTTTTTTTTTTTTCACTTACCCAGTTTAATAGTTTCAGGATAAATATTTAATTTTTATTTTATTTTATTAATTATACTAATGAGACTATTAGCACTATTATATTTATATTATTTTGATAAGTGGAAAGGCCTTACTTTTTTGTTCTGGTTGTTGTTGTGTATGTTTTTTGTTGTGTTATGTTTGTTTTTTGTTTGTTTGTTTGAATGTTTGTTTGTTTGTTTTTGTTCATATGTGTAGGGTTTTTTATTTATGAAATATAATCATAAATCATTATTATAATTCTTCTGGTTGCTGTTTGTGTTTTCCCCTTCCTCTTGATACCCCTCCCCACCCGTTCCCACCCCCCTCCAAATTTTTTTTCTTTTTTGAGTGTGTGGGGTTTTTTTGTGTGTGTTTTTTTGGGGGGGTTTGTGTTTGTTTGTTTGCTTGTTTTTTGTTTGTTTTTTGCTTTAGTTTTGTTTTGCTTGGTGTTTTTTTTTCGTTCATTATGTTTGTTTGGTTCTCTGTTGCTTTGGTTTGTTTATTAGTTTTTTGGTTAGTTTGAATGTTTGTTTAGTGTATATGTTATTTCCTCTCAGTGGAGATTGGTATTTCATATGTATTGTTGCGTTTGTTTTTCGGGGTTTTATTTTTGTTTGTTTGTTTGTTTGTTTTGTTTTGTTTTGTTTTTTTCTTTTTCTTCCTCATAACATAAGTATGAATTGAAGTGTGGAGATAATGTAATCTGACATAAGTTGCTTATTGACATTTCATGGATTTTTTTATTATTATTTTTTTTTTTCTTTTTTTTTTTTTTTTTTTTTTTTTTTAAAGTCTTAAATAATGGTTGGTGACATTGTATTGATATAAGCTGTTGACACCATATGATTTTGAAAAAAAAAAAAAATTAAATGTGTGCATGCCCATATGTTTGTTATTTTTATTCCACTCAGTGGTGATGGGTATTATCATATGGTATTGTTGCTTTAGTTGTTTTTTCTTTTCTTTCTTCTAATATATAATCCGTGTGGATTGGTTTTTTGATGTTTTGATTGATTGTTTGGTGTTTTTTTTTTTTTTTTGTTTTTTGTTTTTTTTTTTTTAAGTCTTAAATAATGGTTGGTGACATTGTATTGATATAAGCTGTTTGACACCATATGATTAAAAAAAAAATTTTTTTCTTTAAATGTGTGCATGCCCATATGTTTGTTATGTTATTCCACTCAGTGGTGATGGGTATTATTTCATATGGTATTGTTGCTTTAGTTGTTTTTTTCTTTTCTTCCTTCTAATATATAATCCGTGTGGATTGGTTTTTTGATGTTTTGGTTTGATTGTTTGTTTTTTGGTGTGTTTTTAGGTGTTTTTTGTTTGTTTGTTTGTTTGTTTTTGTTTTTTCTTTTGTTTGATTGTATGTTTGTTAGCGTATATGTTTATTTCCTCTCAGTGATGATGGGTATTATCATAAGGTATCGTTGTGTTTGTTGTTTTTTCCTTATCTTCTTTTAAAAATATAAAGTATGAATTGAAGTATAGAGATATTGTAATTTGACATAAATTGCTTATAGATTTTTTATTATTTTACTTATTTATTTGAAAATTTTTTGTTGTTGTTGTATTTATTCATTTTTTTTAATTTGTTTTATTATTATTATTATTATTATTATTATTTTATTATTATTATTATTATTATTATTATTATAAAGTCTTAATGTTTTTTGGTTAATGTAATTGATATAAGTGTGTGTGTGTGTGGTGTGTGTGTTGTGTGTGTGTTGTGTGTGTGTGTGTGTGGGTTTTGTGTGTGTGTGTGTGTGTGTGTTTGTTGATTTTTTTTTGAACTATATGATTTTTTAAAAAAGACTTTAAATGTGTGCATGTACCTACGAGTATACGAGCTGAGTGGAAGAGCGCAACCGTTGTGTGTGTGTGTGTGTTGTGTGTGTGTGGTGTGTGTGTGTGTGTGTGTGTGTGTGTGTGTTTGTGTGTGTGTGTATGTGTGTGTGTGTGTAGATGCACGGGTGTGTGTGTGTGTGTGTGTGTGTGTGTGTGTGTGTGTGTGTGTGTGTGTGTGTGTGTGTGTGTGTGTGTGTATGGGTGTGTGGGTGTATGTGCATATGTGTGTATGGCTTTCGAGTAGATTTTTAATTTTTTTTTTTAAATTTTTTTTTTATTTATTTATTTTATTTATTTTATTTTCTCTTTTGGTTGTTGTTATAGTAGTTGCTTGTATTATTTTTAGGCATAGTTTATTTTAAAGTTGTTGAAATCATGTTAGCAAGTTAATGTTGGTGAAATGTTTGTTGTTGTTGTTTAATTGTTGTTTTGCTTTTCCCTTTTCTTTCTTTCGTTGGTTTTTTTTTTTGTGTTGCTAGGGATTTTTACTTTGTCTTTTGTTGGTTTTTTGTTATGTTTAGGATTTGATTTTTGCTATTGTTTTGATTTTTTTTTCTTTTCTTTTCTTTAGATAGATGGCTTGATGGAAAAAAGCAGATCGCTGCTTACTCAATGTACCATTGGAAATAAAAATTTGATTGATTGATTGATTGATTGATTGACACACACACACAATCCCAAAGAAACCAAAAACATAAGTCATGAAGAAAACCAAAACGGGGGAAAATAAATTATTTCACACAGAACAAATTGAAAACGATCATTCCATTCTATCCATGATCAAAGTGAAGCAAATCTTCTTGTCATCTAGATAATTCATAATTGTGTATGTTTCATTTTTTTGTTGTGTTTGATTTTTTTCATATTTATAACTGAGTAAAGAGCTGTAAGGTTTGAACATTTTTTGCTGCTATTATTTTCAACGATCTCACCTGTGTCATATTAGGACAAGGCTTGGGACAGCAGAATTCGATAATAAATAGAAATAGATGTCATGCCAGTTTCTCAAAATTAATTAACTCCCCCTAACGAACGATCCGTTATGATTTTTAGCAGCCCCAAAGAAGGCAAACCGCATTCTTGAATCAAGGGAAAGAATTAGGAAGCTCTGCGCATGCGCTGGATTAACTCCCTGGACAGAGCGAGCGTTTATGAATTTTAGTCATCTCAAAGAAGAAACAGCGTTCTTTAATCAGGGGGAGACAATTATAAGCCTCGCGCATGTGTTTGAAGCGTGCCGTAGAGTTCACATACACACACAAGAATACTGTGAATATCTTGATCTCGTCTTCTTGGTCCCCAATCTTTTGCAAATTTTTTTTTTACAATGGGGATCCTCCGCACAGTTAAAAATCAGTGTTGCGCCACTTTGAGAAAAGTTGTGCGTGTGTGGGGGTAACATACATGGTGCGTCCTGCACACCTCTGAATTACAGACTAAAATGTTAAAATTGAAAATGCTTGTAATGTGACAGGAATCTAATGATGAATATAGTTAATATCAAAAAAAAATGTTATTGGTGGGGTGTGTTTTTGAAAAGTAACTATGATGTGTAATTCAACAGCCGAAGTGCCAAAGATTTACATTCATCTTTAAAACCATTTTCTTTTCAAAATGAGTTTTTGGTAAATGTGCTACGATTTTAAAGTTTTTAACAAAGTGAATAAAATTTTGAAAAAAAGTTTTTTTCTATGAATCTGCATTTTCAGACAGCTTTTGTGGTTAATTGGTTTGGAAAAAAAAACTCTCTCTCACCCCCCCCCCCCCCCTCCCCCCATTGGCTATGATGCTTATTGTGGTGCCAAAAATTTTGGGTGGTAAAAAAAGAAAAAAAAATAGTGTTATATAGTTGTTCTTAACGATGTGTATGTGAAATTTGCTACTAAATGCATAATACTTTTTTTTCCCAAAATGTTTTAAACATGAGACAGCTGTTTTCCCACAAAGAGGGAGGAGAAGAGATCAAATTCAAAAATTTTTCGAGAATAATGAATTTAAAAAATCGGCTTTTTTTTTTTTTTTTTAAACCCGTCCCGCCCTTATCAGAGAAGAGAGAGAGAGAGAGAGGAGAGAGAGAGGAGGAGCTGTGCTTTTCTTTTTCCCCTTTGAAAACGTAGCCGTAAGAGAGCGCCGCCCAAAATGTTTTTTTCTCTGCTTGTTCGTTTGTTTTATATTAGTTTTAGATTTGTCTACAGAATTTTGAGGGACAAACTTCTTTTTCGTGGGTTCTTTTACATGCGCTGAACATGTAATTAAGGCCTCCGTTTATCTTCCTCCAAAAGACTAGCACTCAGACCACCACTCGAGGTCTAGGGTAGGGTAAAAGTTGGGCTAAAATGGGAATCAACCCGCCCACACGCACTTTCGCTATCTAGGCAGGTGCAGTGGCCCTTTTATGACCCCCCTGCTCAAGTGTGTGTGTGTGTGTTGTGTGTGTGTGTGTGGGGGTGGGGTGTGGTGTGGGTGTGTGTGTGAATCAGAGACAAAGGTATGCGTACATTTTCCTCTACCATTTTCTTCTTCTTTCTTTTTTCTTTCTTTCTTTTCTTTCTTTCTGTCTTTCTGTCTTTCTGTCTTTCTGTCTTTCTGTCTTTCTTTCTTTCTGTCTTTTTTTTCGTCTTTCTTTCTTTTTTCTTTCTTTTTTTTTCTTTCTTTCTTTCTTTCTTTCTTTCCTTTTCTTTCTTTCTTTCTTTCTTTTCTTTCTTTCTTTCTTTTTTCTGTCTTTCTGTCTGTCTTTCTTTCTTTCTTTCTTTCTTTCTTTCTGTCTTTCTTTCTTTCTGTTTTTCTTTCTTTCTTTCTTTCTTTCTTTCTTTCTTTCTTCTTTCTTTCTTTTCTTTCTTTCTTTCTTTTTTTCTTTCTTTCTGTCTTTTTTCTTTCTTTCTGTCTGTCTTTCTTTCTTTCTTTCTTTCTGTCTGTCTTTCTTTCTTTCTTTCTTTCTGTCTGTCTTTCTTTCTTTCTTTCTTTTGTCTGTCTTTTTTTCTTTCTTTCTTTCTTTCTTTCTTTCTTTCCTTCTTTTTCTTTCTTTCTTCTTTCTTTCTTTCTTTCTTTTTCTTTTCTTTCTTCTTTCTTTCTTTCTTTCTTTCTTTCTTTTTTTCTTTTCTTTCTTTCTTTCTTTCTTTCTTTCTTTCTTTTATGTATATATGTATTTATGCATTTATTTAATGTTTTATTCCGAGGTACTGGAATAAGCACTATGTGCATTTTTACACCCGGTCTCCGTGTGGTATGCCGCCGCCGCTATAGTCTAGTGGTTAGGGCGTTGGACTCGTAATCTAAAGGTTGCGGGTTCGATCCCAGCTGTCGGCTATGGCGTTGTGCCCTTGGAAAAGGCACTTTACGGCTATTTTCTCCCCCCACCCAGGGTAAAAGGGGTACCAACCTTGTGTTGGGGGTTTTAACCCTGTGATAGATGGCGTCCTATCCAGGGGGGAGTCTATGACTCTCAGTCGCTTAACGCCACAGAAAACCAGGATAAGCACCGGCCTGATGAGCCTTGGCTCGGGACGACTTTAACTTAACTCGTGTGTATGCAGTTTCGTCAGTTTTGTATCTTTTCCACCGGCACACAATGGCCTACTCTTCCAAAACGCAGAGCAGATTTCAACGTGCGCCCAAGATGTTCTGTTTGCGTTTTCACAAGGGGATCTCTGTGACAAGTCTCATCCAGAGAGAGAGAGAGAGAGAGAGGAGAGAGGAGGGGGAGAGGGAGAAAAGAGAGGGGGAGAGGAGAGAGAGGTGAGAGAGAGAGACGAGAGAGAGAGAGAGAGAGAATGGGATGAATGAATGAATCTTTATTTTCCAAGGGTAACAGAGTAAGCATGCAAAAACTTTTATTCATCTGGCCCTTGCCCTGGTTAGGAATAGCACCCCCCCCCCCCAAAAAAAAAACCCCAAAAAAACCACACACAAAAAAACGAAAAACAAAAAAACATCCCCCCAGAGAGAACAAGAACAAAGAGAGAGAGAGAGAGAGAGAGAGGAGAGAGAGAGGGGAGAGGAGGAGAGAGGAGAGGAGAGAGGAGAGATGGGAGAGAGAGGGGAGAGAGGAGAGAGAGAGAGAGAGATTTTTTATCGAGGATAATGGAAAAAAGCACTCCTGTGCTTTTTTACATCCAGTCCCCGTGTGTATGCATTTTGTAAATGTCATTGTTCCCACCGGCACATGATGGCCTATCTTACGAAAAGCGGAACAGGATTTAACGTGTGCGCAAGTGTTTTTGCGTTGCGTTCCCACAGGGGCCTCGGTTTTAAAAGTCTCATCCCAAGGACTTTTGGGGAGAGTGGAGTCAGCACTGATGTTAACTCCAGGAGAAAAATCTCCCCCCACCGATCGAACCCGGACTGTCAAATTGCCAGGCAATGTTCTGACCATAGGCTATCCCCTTCCCTAAGGGGGGGGAGAGAGAGGAGGGAGGGAAAGGGGGAGAGAAGGAAAAGGGGAGAGAGAGAGAGAGAGGGGGAAGGAAGAGAGAGAGAGAGAGAGAGAGAGAGAGAGAGGAAAAGGCAAGGCAAGGAAAGGGGGAAGGGAAAAATCTTTTATTCGGGATTAGAAAGCATCGTGGTTTTTTACCAGTCCCCCCCTTTTTGGGATACATCAAGTTGAAAATATATAAAAATAAGAGAGAGAGAGAGGGGAGAGGGGAGGAGAGGAGAGAGGAGAGAGAGAGAGAGAGGGGAAAAGAGAGAGAGAGAGAGGAGAGAAGAGAGAGACCCCTGGCTCTGCGGGGCGTAGTTCCATGCTTACTGAAGAAAACCTTGTGTGCCTTGCACGGGTGTGTGAGCATTTTGTTCCTTGTTGGACACTTCATTTCCCATTTGGCCCTCCACTGGTACATTTCCTGTCCCCCACATGAGAACAGCAAATGTGTGTCGGCGCCAGTTTTGCCCTAAGTACGGAAATTTTTGGTTTGATTTGTTTTCTTCTTTTTCTTAATTAGTTGGTTATCTATGGTTACTCAATTTTTTAAAAATAAAATGTTAAAAAGGCAAAACAAAAAAAAAGGGGGAAAAGTAAAAATGGTAAATTTGAAGTCTCAAAAACTGCTTTAGAATGGTTAGTCCTTGTGGGTAATTTTTCCCCGTGCTCCCTCTAGTGTAAAATTCTAAATTGATTTTGTTGGAGTCATGGAACACTGGACTGTTTTAAACATATTTCATTTTTTTTAAGTATATCAAATTTTTGGGTGGTCTTTTTTTTTTTTTTTTTAAAACCCCCCCCCTTAATGGGTTTTTTTTTTTTACCGGGCCCGGGTTGTCTATTAAAAAGTGATTTTTAAACCCATTTTTTGATGGGAAACAAAAACCAAAGAGTTTTCCATTCTGGGTGTGATATTTACAACTGTTTTTCAGTGAGGGCAGGGTGTGTGGTAGGGGTTTTAGGCTTGGGTTTGTGTCGACTTTGCATTAAAATCATCCGATTTACCCCCCAAAAGTCTTTCAGGGGCTAAAAACAGGTGTCATGTGAGATTCACGCGTTCTTGCAAAAGAAAAACTTTGGAAGAATGGTACTGCATGCAAAAGGAATGATGATTTTTTTTTTAAACCCCCATGCTCATTGATATCGTGTTTTAATTTAAAACCCAAACCCCGGAATGCAGCTACCTTTATGAAGGAAAAACGCCCCCAACAAACAATGCCCGGATGAACCTTGGGCTCGCCTGGGAACAAAAAAACCCAAACATTTTAATTAATTGATAAAAGTTAAAAAGTTTGCTGGGCAATTATTTGCTTATGGTGCGAACCCCCCCCCCCCCCCCCAAAAAAAACCCTTGAATAGAGGTTTTAAATGGGATGCAATAAAACCATAAAAAAAACCCCTGTGCTATAGCCTCAAGAGTGCATCTATATCCAAACAAACTAAAAATTTGATTTTTTACGGGGGAACCGTGTGACCTTTCACAAACATGACATGCAAGGATTTACCCTTCCCCACCCCTCCCTCCCCTTCAAAACTCTCCCTCAGAAAAACCCCCTATCGAGCCCCCCTACCTCCCCCCCCCCCCCCCCCCCCCCCCCCCCCCCCCCCCCCCCCCTTATTAAGAATTTTCCAATGATGAAGGCGGTAGAAGCAAAAAAACGACGACGGCGATCACGAACCAGACCAAACCAAGGGTCCCAGTTCCCCCCCTGAAAAAACCCTGGCGGCAAAACCCCACATGATCCCATATAAAAAATCCCAGTTCGAATCTTCAGTGTGAAGGCGGAAGAGAAGGAAAAAGGTTCTATCAAAGGTGCTGTCCATTGCAAGATGGAAAATTAGAAGAATTACTGCCTTTTGTTTAATGGACATCAGAAAGAACTGGCCAGAACCCCCCCCCCCCCCCCCCCCCCCCCCCCCCTCCCCCCCCCCCCCCCCCGTGGCCAAAAACTCTACGTGACTTGGGGACCCGCAGCTTGCTGGGTTTTTCCTGGGGGAGATGAACTGTGATTGAGGGAAGGGGGGGGGGGGGGGGGGGAAAATGGAAAAGCCCGCGGCACCCTGCAAACTTCAGGTGACAAGGCGTCTTTTTTTGGCTTTTTGGGGGCAGGTATTGCCACTTGGGACAACTTCAGCCCCATCTGAAAGGAGTCCTGGTGTTATTTTAGAAACTTTTAAAAAAGTTGGTTTTACGTTTTTGAAAAAGTTCTGTTGGGGAGCGGATACTTTAATTTGTTTTCCGAAAGTGGTGTTAGGTTTTTTTTTTTTTTTCGGGTTTTTTTTTTTTTTTTTTTTTTTTTTTTGGGTTTTTGGGGGTTTTTTTTTTTGGTGGTGGGGGTTGGGGGTGTGGGTTTTGTGTTGTTTTTGGTGTGTGTGTTTTTTGTGGTGTGTGTGTGTTGTGGGGGTGTGTTTTGTTTTGGGGGGGTTTTTGGGGTTTTTGGGGGGCCCCAAAAGCTCTGGGGACCCCAAATGGGGGATTTTGGTAGCAACCTTTTTGCCCACCCTTTGCACATTTTGACTTGGGATAAACGTTGTTTTTTTAAACTTCGCCCCGAAAAAGGGGGAATGTGGCCATTGGGAAAATTTGACAAAACCGCATGACTGGGTACTAAAAAGAAAAAAAAAAGAAGCGCTTATTCATTTCTCGAAAAATGATTTAAAAATTTTTTTTTGGAAAATGGGGAACACACAAAGCATGTTAAGAGGGTTAAAAAATTTAACTTTGTTTTACTGTGAACCCCTTGGTCACGGTAGTTTGTGTATGTAAATTATAAAAACAAATTTTTCACGTGTGGTTGTCAATTTTTTATTGATTTTTTGTGAACCTCTCTTGTTTTTTTAAAAAAAGAGCTGCCCACGCGCAGAACAACACACACACACACACACACACACACAAACACCCAAAACACACCAAACACACACACACCACCGTGCGCGCGTCGGCACAAGAAAACGAGCGGCGTATGACTGCTTATCTACGACCCCCCACGCAAAGCTTTTACACTCTTTTTCAATTAGTCAAGCTTTTAAATTTTTTTGTTTCCTTTACAGGTATTCCAGCGGTCTTTGACCTCACCACGAACTGTGGTGCTGTGGCATTTTATGACGGGGTGGTTAGGCTGGTGGTTAAAAGGGGGGAATGGGGGGACGGTTATACCTGAAAAGTTTTGCTGTTTGGGGGTTTGGACTAAAACTATATCAATCCTACTTTTCAGAAAGGGGATATTTCCCCGGGTTTTTTTTTTTTGGGGTTTTTTTTTTTTATGAAGACTCCGCATACCCTATTCCACAAAACCGCTTTGCATGAAGTTTATAGCCAATGATATGGGCACCAACTTCCCGATTGTAAAAACTCCTCGTCAAACTGAAAAGGAGAAAAAGTAAAAGAAGTAAAATTTAAAAATAAATAAAAAAAACTAAGCTAAAAAAAAAAAGGTGCAACAAAAAATAAGTCTAAAAAAAGCCCAAATTTTAAAAATAAAAAAAAAATTAAAAGAAAATAAAAAAAATATCATAAATAGAATATCAATCAAAAAAAAAATTAAAATAAAGTTAGAATAAAACAAAAAATTTTCAAAAAACAAAGGGAACAAAAATTAGTTTTTAAATTCAAAAATAAAATTAGCCATAAAAAATAAACAAACAAAAAAAAAAAAAAAAATTGCGGGTTTTGGGGGAGCAATCTGGGGGACAGTGATTTTGGGGTTTTCCCAAAAATACCACCACACCTGCAACAAAGGGCAGGGGCACGAGGGGGCGGTCATGAGGGGGGTGTAAAATTTCCCCTTTCACTCCCCCCCCCCTTAACACACCACAAACCCCACACCACAACAAAAAACCCCCCCCCCCCCCAACCCCCTCCCCCCCCCCCCTCTCTCCTCTCCCTTCTCTCTCCTCCCCCCCCCCTCTCTCCCCCCCACCACACCCCACACCCCAACCCCACCCCAAAACCCCACACACAAAACACAAACACAACACACCCCCCAACACAACCAACCCCCACACCCCACTTAAAAACAACACACCCCCCCCCCACCCCCCCCCCCCCCCCCCCATTTTCCCCGGGGGAAAGGATTTCCCAAAAATTTTTGTTCCCTCCTCTAATCCCCACGGGGCCTAACATGTCGGGGCGGTGGGGATCATTGGGGTGGACTGAATCCTTGATGGGGTCTGAGCAAGTTTGGGTCATGTGAGGGGAGCGGGTGGTCATTCCTCAAAACCTTTGCTTGAGTACGGAAAAGGTGGGCGCTGAGTTAGACTTTGCTTTTTGTTTGATTGTTTAAAAATTTTTCCCTAAGGGGTTTTTTTTTTTTTTTATATTATTATTATTTTAATATTATTTTAATAATTTTTATTATTTTTATTATTTTTTTTATTTTTTTTATTTTTTTTTTTATTATTTTTTTTTTATTATTATTTATTTTTTTTTAAAAAAACATTTTCATTAATTTTTTTTTTTTTATTATTATATTTTTAAAAATGTAAATTGTTAAGCATAGAAAAAAAATTTTTTCAAAAAACAATCGCGAACTTTTTGTTTTAAAGAGCTTTTGATAGTTTTTGATTTTAAAACGGCGGTCTTACCTTTTAAAAAGGGGGGGAGAGTATTCTGATTGTTTTTTTAAGTTTTAGAAATTTTCACTGAAAAAAAAAATTGTAAAATGCGTTTCTCAATTTTTCCCCGGGGGGGAAATGTTAAAATGTTTCCCCTAAAAAATTTTTTGTCATTCTAATTTACTAAAAATTTTTTGTCAAGTTTTTGGTTTGAATTAGAAAAACCGGCACCCCTTTTTGGGATTTAAATTTATGATGGTTTTAGGGATTTTTAAAGAATTGTGAATTAAAAAAGGAAAGAAATAAAAAAAGTCTGATATTTTAAGTCAACAAAAAGGTGGGGGTTTTTTTTTGTTGATAGCTGAAAGACTTAGTGTTTTTAGGGGCCCGTTGGGGGGTGGAAAACAAGTGACAGAGACCTGACATAAGGGGTGCCCTCATGGCCTGGTTTTCCTGGGAGGGCAGAGGGAAGGTGTCTTTGTTTTGTTGTTGTTGCTGTTGTTGATTTCTGCCCCCTTTCCCCTTCTTACCCCAGTTCTTTTTTTTTGTTTGTGACATTGCAGTCACGGGGGTTTATTGTTTCTGTCATTTTTTTAAAAATGGGAAAGGGGGAGTGAAGAGGTTTTTTGGGGATTTCAAACTGGTTTTTTTTTTTTCCCTTTTTTTTTTTACATTTATTTCTTTGCATTTCATACTAATACAGGCACGGCAACACACACCCCAACACACCCACAAACCAAAACCACCACCCCACACCACCACACCAAACAAACACACACACACACACCCCTTTTTACCCCCTCCCCCCCCCGCCCTCCCGACACACACAGTATTAAGCCCTTTTTTTCTTGAAAAAACCAGCAAAAGAAAAAGAGTTAAAAAAATAAAAAAAAAAAAGATATACAACCCCCGAAA